>OZ026625.1:37299105-37666605 GCA_964020975.1 Hermodice carunculata
AAAACTTTATGAAAGATTTTCAAAAAAAAAAAATCCAAAAAATTATAACAAGAGGACTGTGACATGTACACACACCCTTGTGATCTTTTAAGATGTGCCCCCAAAATAGAACAGAGAAATTCATAAAAAATGCAAAATCAATGGAGCATGGCCATTTGAACACATCTGTTAGAAACCCATCCAAGGTACATTGCCACCAAGTTTGAAGTCAATCTGGACGATGGTTTCTTTGGAGATGTCGAATTCAATGTGAATGAGCATTAGAATGCCCACTGACTTACATAGTAATCAAAAGGGAAGGTGCACATACGATAAAAAACCCAATTGTAAAGATCATTTGAAGTCAGCGATCCACAGCAGTGCAGTTTCAGCTTAATCTGATTGATGGTTCTGGAGAAGTCAAAAGCAGCAATAACACACAAAATATCATAAAAAATAGCAAAAATCGCAGAGCCACCTGGTGAAACAATTGTGAACTAGGAGTCTCTAAGAGTGGTCCTGTGTGATATCAAAATCCATTGGGTGAGTGGTTTCTTCGGAGATGATTTGCCCCCAAAAGAACCAAAAAAATCATTAAAAAAATCCCCAAATCAATGGAGCGTGACAATTTGAGCAACTTGGTAGAGACCCATCCAAGGTACATTGCCAACAAGTTTTAAGTCAATTTGGCTGACAGTTTCTTTGGAGAAGTCCAAAATGTGAATTAGCATTAGCATTCCCATTGACTCACATAGTAATCAATAGGAAAGGTGCATTTGCTGATAAGAACCCGAATTGAAAAAAAAAAAAACTCGTTACGAATCAGGAATCTATAGCAGTAGCACTCAGGGACCAACTATATTTGACCCTTTCACAAGGAACATATCCACCAAGTTTCAGCTTAATCTGAGTGGCGGTTCTGGAGAAGAAGTGGAAAATAGCAAAAACAATTAAAAAAGTCATTAAATAACAGGATAAAATTGCAGCTCCATGTGGTGAACAAATTAAGAACTAGGAGTGCCTCTGTGTGATATCAAAGTAATTGGGTGATCGGTTTATGAGAAAAAGAATTTTTTAGATTTGCCCAAAAAAGGAACAAAAAAATCATAAAAAATCCAAAAATCACTGAAGCGTGACCATTTGAAGAAACCGGGTAGAAATCTACTGAAGGTAAATTGCCACCAAGTTTGAAGTCAATCTGGCTGACAGTTTCTTTGGAGAAGAAGTTGAATACGTGAATTAGCATTAGAATGCCCATTGACTTATATACTAATCAAAAGGAAAGGTGCATTTACCGATATGTACCCGAATTGAAAAAATCGTTAAAAAAAACAGAAATCCACCGCAGCGCCACCTGGTGAACAACTTTGTTTGATCCCTCCACAAGAAACACATCCACCATTTTTCGTCTTAATCTGACTGACGGTTCTGGAGAAGAAGTTGAAAATAGTAAAAACACACCAAAAATCATAAAACTAAGATAAAATTGCAGCGCCACCTAACTAGGAGCTTGAAGGAGTGTCTGTTTGTGACATCAAAGCAATCGGGTAGGCAGTTTTGGAGAAGATTTTTTAAGATTTGCCCACAAAAAGAACAAAAAAAGATGTTTTGGAGAAAAAGTCGAAAATGTATATTGTGGATAAAAGGATGACGGACGGACAACAGGCCATCCTCTAAGCTCAGCTGACTGACAAGTCAACTGAGCTAAACGGAATTTTTTAAATGAACATAATTGCAGTGTTATCTGGTGAACTAATTCAAAGCTGTCATATGGGGCCCCACATTGTATAGAATAACCATGCTGTAATTAAATAGTTTGGAAAATCTTTTGGCCCCCCAAGGGAAAATACTACTCACAATTCCTGGAGTTATTTTTCCAATAATAAAACACTTTGTATTTACAGTCGGTGGTGTTATATTTACGTCAATGGTGTTATCCCAGTGGAGATAATACCACTGACAAATCAGGAAAAAACCCTGACTGGTCCCTATCTGATTGTTTCATGCTAAACACCCCCAACAGCATTTTGCACTCAAGGACACTGTTGTCGTGTTTGGGAAACTTTTTCTTCAAATATTTGCATTTCTCGTGAATCACAATGCCAACACCACTGATAGTGAATAAACATTCCCTCACTTTTCACATAATATATTGTCAAAATTTGAAAAAATGTAATAAGCATGGTAATTAAACCAATGGCTCCCTCCTGCCTCTTCCAAGTGATAACTTTGGAACTATGGGGAGCCATCATTACTTACATCTAAATTTCATCAAAAGTAACACCACTGGCAGAGATTCAAGTCACACCATCTTATTCACGCAGAACTTCAAAACATGTACACAAAAGGAGCTGTAATCTTCTGCTTCTGATAAAGGACATTTTCATCATGTAAATCATGTACAAACAATAATATTTTAATCTTTTTTTTCAACTCCTCTTTTAAAACAAAACTTAGGCTGTTTTTGTGTAAAGCTTTTATATGGATAATAAAATATAACCGAGATTGTCTCAGTAGTGTCCGTACTTGTAGCAATTACCTGGTAACAAGAAACTCGCATTTATTGTAGAATTACCCTCATCACAGAAACTGGTAATGATGGAGTGAATGTGTACATGAAACATACAGAATTGTAGAGCACGAAGGTATGTTTGGGAACTGCGTTAGTCAGTTAAAGTACATAGACGTGGGAAAGAGGGTGACACATACTATACAGAGGGTAGCTTCACTTGACATTACCACATAGGCTTTTGTACAGAAACGCGAGAACGAAAACTTGGAATGGTAGAACTACAAATATTTACAAATTAAGCGTTTTATGAAGGCGTATACCGAGTTATGCATTCATGTTCTTAAGTATGAATTCTTCTGGTGTATTTGACAAGCTCACAAGGATTGGTTTTTATGGTACGAGGGGGCTTGTTTATTTGTGCTTTTGATGTACACTTTTTTTTAAAGATTTACCTTAAACAATAACTTCATCTGAACCCAACAGACATATTTTATTTCGTAATTCGAAGTTTCTCTTCTTTAACAGAAAATGGCTTTCTGTTTTCTTGCTTTTCACCTGTGCTAGTGATAAACTATATAGAGAGAGCGTGGGAAACACAGAACCCGTTGAGCTAAAGAAAATACTTTCAAACCAACATGTCACTTTGTTACAGCCAGCGCGTGCTCTTTAAAGGTCCTTTTGATGGACCATGTTCAAATTTAGTACAAGGGTGACTCATGCGTTGTTCTCACCATACAGTGCAATTTGAAAGAAAAAAAACGGATGTGAAAATAATACTTTTATTCACATTTTCATTTTATAAACTCACCGCGCCTTCAATCGTGGATTTCCGTTCATTTCCGACACCAACAAGGTGTGAAAGGCTTGTGACGTCACAAAGGCACACCGCTGGCTGTCAGGAAAGACTCCGACCGCGCTAGCGAGCCATGGCTGTCAAGTGTCACTTGGTTTAAACATATTTTATTCACCCTTTATCACCAGAATTGTCTTCTTCTGACCAGAGGGGTCAATATAAGGCCTTGACCTTCTCCCTGATAGTTTTCGTTTTTGAATAAAATATGTTAAAACCAACAGGATTAAAATGCATGTAGAAATATTCATTTCCGTCCCTGTTCCCGCCCAGGATGGGTTCGTGTGTTGCTGTCAATTGTAGCAATACAAGTTCTACAGCTTGTTTACATTCCCCAAAGATCTGAAATTACGGAGAGCATGGACCCGCAGAGTCAGGATTTACAGGGACAAGTGGCAAGGCCCCGTGAACCCATATATCCTATGTAGCGAGCACTTTGTGGAAAGTGACTTTGATTTGTCAAATATGACGATGTTAAGGATAGGTTTGGCATGAAAAAGCTGCTTCTGTTGCCAAATACAGTCCCATCACTGGCCAACGGAAGGATTCATGGAACTGGCCAAATTACATATTACTTATAAAACCAGGAACAGTGATTCATTTTTACAGTATTTACAAATTAATCTTCAGTATGATTCTGACTTCAAAGCTTGCATAACAGCAAAGTATAGCTCTAGTAATTCTACAACTATTGCAATGTATTACATAATTATCAATCGAATGTCACAGTGACAACGCTGGTCTAGGATGTTGTTACAAAATAACATTGTAACAAAACTTCAGTATGTTTAACCATTTTCATTCAATTGATGGGGAAAGTGGGTGGAAAACATGGACAAACAAGGACCGATCTTGTTCCATACCCAGGTCTAGGGTTGAACAGTCTATAACAGGTTCACTCAGCTGACCACTGTTATGTGTATGTCCAATTGCTTCTGTATATTGCGAGGTGTTTAATCCAATAACCAGATAACATTTGTTTGGATAGCTACTGCATTCACGCCTCATCTGCACAGCTGCCAAGACCAGTGGGCAGCTGGCCTTTAACCTTTTTCAGTCATGTGCCAGTTTTTATGACAGCCACGGCCACCTCCCTATAATCGGGTGTACAAAATTCCATCTCATTGTACCTTTGTCGTTCATATGGAACCAGCAAATAACTCAGCCACAGTAAAATATGCACCATTGTTACCTAATGGATATAATCTGAAATAAAGGATATCATGAACACCTGCACTGCTGACAATGCACATGGAACGTAAATTACTGCCCTCGAAGGGTCGTGAGGTTACTGCCGGGTAGAAGTTATACTGATATTGAAAGCTATATTCATAAATGCAAACTTATGTTTAATCATCAATAGACGACAGATATGGGAAGGGAAAATTAACTGTTTGTTTAGACTTTTAGTAGGCGTAGGCCGTAGCTGTTTCCATGAATCCTAGAATTTAAGACACTACAAGACCTGGCCCATCCTGATGCAAATTCCAATTTATTGCATTCATGCTTGTTCTTGTTAAATAGAATTGTATAAGTTTTGATAGGAAATATCTCTTTTGCAACGGATTATCATTGCCCAGACGGCAAGTTGGGATCGTCTGGCTGTACCACAGCTGCACTCCCTGCAGTACTGGTTATGGTAGGGTTATGGGCGTCCCCTCATGTATGTGAGGCTGAATGATCTTTTCCTCTGCTGCTTCAGCTTTTCTTATTAATTCTTCTTCATCGTCATTAGACCACGTACATAAAGAACTCCATTCATACTCTCCGGAATCACCATGCTCTGTTGTAGATGCCAAAATGCTTGGCAAACTGAAGGTACTCTGGCGTAAAACACATACAACATGGCTACCAGGTTGCGTTTGTGACGTCAGTAATACTTTCCTACATCGGGCCATGATCAGAGAAAATTCGCGCGCTTTCCTGTCGCAAATGTGATGCACTTTTTGAACTGATAAAACACCATTCAAAAATTCCATTTAACATTTTGGTTTTCAGATATCATTTCTAACGACCCTAAACATCAACCTTCTAATTTGTAGTACCCATTCAATCAATAGGACCTTTAACTTACTCATAGCTGTGTCCTGTTTACGCCAGATGGCGTTGCCTGGCATTTCCTACTGCCACTCTTCCCCTTCCCCCACTGAATTGATGATGTTGGCCAGAATACAAGCATGGGACTTTGTCAAACCAGGGATACTACAGGTTATTTGGCTTTGTAAAACTTTATTCAAGGAATAAATCTGCCTGTACAGCTTAAGTGACTCAAAATGCAGCTTCATACATCGTCCAAATCTTTTGGAATTGTTACACCCTGTTTAAAAATCTCCCGAAAATATGAAGCCACACCCCCTGAAAATTGGACCCATATTCAGGCCCCCCAAACACTCTTTGCTATCTGTATATGACCAAATCCAAAATGCCACGCCTCGAATATAACTGACTACACGTGTTTTTCATATTTTCAGGTTTCAAATCTACCCAAAATTGATCATTTTTTACATGCACACGTCATGTCTGACTATAACCCACATTCTTCACATACCGAAGTGATCTGATGATGAGGGCAGTAAATGAAAGTTTCTCACAACCAAATGACCACCCTACCAAATAGTGAAATGGCTAATCTATTAGACTATATTCGTGAAACTGGCTTAAAAGACTAATTTATTTCCCTTTTTTTTTTTCGTAACATTCCTTTAACCCGGCCGCCTGTCAATCATTGAACTTTCGGTAAGCAGGATAACTTTGTAAACAGTGTGACGGCCGCACACACACTGAGGTGATTCACGAATTTTCGAAACTATAAATGCAATATGCACGGATACGTTAATATCATTGTATTAGTCATCCAGAAAAGGTGGAGAGCGTGATAAAAAGTGATAGAAAATTAAATTTGAACACCGAAAGACGTGCGTTAGCGGGATGTCATGTGGCAGCCATCGTATTTTCAGCCAATCACAATGCGAACCAGTCATTTATCCCGAACATTACCAAGCGGGACTCGTGGGGGTTTTGGAATTAGGACCTGGAGAGCAAAGATGTTTTTGTGATAACTGAATCGTGTAATTGTGTTTCAAACCATTGAATGTCAACTTTTACAAATCTTTAACTTGATGTAAGAATTTTGACCTTCCTATGCACGACTCGTTGCTGCTGACATTCAAGGCACATATGCAGGCAAAGCCCATTAGGAGCTCTCGTCTCACATTGGAGCACCCAGATGGCTGGTAGATTTCCACACACACTCACACAGCAAACTGAATATTACTGGTGACACAGCACGTCCTCGGCCCTGGCCATACAACCAGCATGTCCTAATAAAATGGGGACACGTGCACGGGGCATTTCCAAGCTTTCCTTTCCCCATGAAAGACCATGCCATTGGGAGTACAACATCCCTTATGAATCGCCAAAGGCACTTGTGTTATTTTAAAATGACTTAATGGTCACATATTTCCTAATTTTTACCTAAGCAATTATATGACGACTTTGAGTAAAACATGCAGTCATTTGATAAACTGTACGTATATTATGCACCTACAGAAGCAATATTTTCAGATCGTAAAACCTGAAGACCAGCCGAAAAGGGAGCAAGGACAAAATACAGGGAATAAGGAGTAAGGGGAAGCATTTTGCGTGATTTCTTAAATTTGGTGCAGGAATGATAATATATGTCACCATCAATCATTTTGGCATACGTATGATAGCCATTGGCCTCCACAATTATTTCTTTCTCGGAATATTTTGAATAGGTGAAGATAAAGGCTGAAATGCGCAATTATCTGAGGGAAGGAGGCATTTTTGTAAGTTTTGAAAAATTGCTCATGGTTTTTCGTATAACTAACCATAATATTGGCACATACCACTATCTTCTTTTGGGTATAACTAAATGAAAACTGCTGTCCTCTGAAATTATTTTTTGTTCATTGGGTCTTGAATATGTACTAAACGAAGACGGAAAAACACAAAATGGAGGAGAGGGTTGAGAAACTATAAACATAATGCATTGCTGTTTATGGAACTTTCCACAATGTCACATTATGCCATCTTCTGTCATTTGGCGTGGCTAAATGATACCCACTGACCCCGCAAACTATATTTATAAATTTGGCAAAGGAAAGATATCAAACTCTGTATTCAATATACCGAAAATAAGGGGGCCCGGAAATGGTTTCACTTGTATCGTCAAATAGATTGCATCATTTGTCGTAAAACTTTATATATGGTTTAAATATGGAACCAGATATCAATTGAACATACATGAGATGAAATTTGTAGCAAATCAAGATTTTCCTCTGAATTGGACAAGGGAAGGGCTCAAATCAAATATAATTTCTATTAAGCTGACTATAATTACTGGAAATTTGAATTACGTTGATGGGGTTCAACCAAACAGTGCACATGGCCACCTAATACCAAGAGTCAGGTGGACAGCACATTCCAATCTGCAGAATTAAACATATGCTCAAAGGCAAAGCCTATGTATCAAGAAAAGAGAAGCCCATATATTCATGTTTATCATTCATTTGTCAAAAAGGTACTTTACGTCTGTGACAAATTCTAAAAAAGTAACGGGCACTTTTTACCATATAGTTTTATTCCTGCATAGATAAAGGAAAACTCAGAGTAGGCACCAGGTATTAACAGCAAGAATAGTAATGAGTTGCCCATTAAGGTGGCGGCACCGTTACGAGCGCGTAACACAGACTCGCGACTTTGACCTGATGCAACTTGCCTATTTTTCTTATGTTACCAGCAAAACTATATATTTTCGATATCTCACAGATGTTAGCATTATCAGGAATCATATTTGAATGTCATGAAATTAATTTTGATGCTGTTTGGATTCGTTTTGTGAATGGGTATGAAATCACACATTTTGCAAGGATTTCTGATAAAATATTATTTTATTCTGACTGACAACTATCGAAAATTAAACTATTCACCCCAAAAACATGAAAGTCATCCAGTTTTACATCGTTGAACAGCCTGTTTACATAACGTTAATAGGTTCTGTAGCCCTATTAGCTCCGTTCCACTTCAGCGTGCCGCCATTGTTCTGGGCGAAGGTCGTGTGCCCCTTCCCGTTGCCAGGTATGTGGACGATCGCGGATTGCTGTGAAAACACCGTCGCAATTTTGCGATACGGGAAAGTTAGGCCCCTACGCCACAACGGTGCCGCTACCTTAAAGTTGTGATCAACATGGAAGAATTTTATGAATGCTGACAAAGATCACTATAAAATCGATAGGACAACATGAAAACAATGTTCATATCTTAAAACAATTGATTTGGATGATATTTGAAGTTCACATTCGTTATAATTCTTCACATATTTTGGGGAGTTTATCCTATCTCTTTGTTTGTGGAATAAATCCACTGATTAAAAAACAGGACACACTGTTTGAACTGAACTAAAAGGAGTGTAACTTATACTTTGAACATTAACAAAGTTTGAGATTAAATATTGAAGTAATTACTTATTCGATGCTTACGTCCAAAATGTCTTTGCAAGACTTCATATGTGAAGATCTATTGATAATATTCACTAATTTAAACTAACGCGAAGAGACTGGTCATATTTTCTTATTTTTTTCTGTTCTCTCCAGGTACAAATCAATAACAAACCTTGCTTACACTTTATCAATATCCAAGGGTCCTGGTAATTTATAAGAAAGTTTCCGCGAAAGAGAGGTGTCTATAAAACATACAACCACTGCTGTATTCTCATCACTAACTTCTATAACATTGCCAATCAAATAGGACTTGTCATAGTAAACTGCCAACCATGTGTCTTATGTCTGGAACTTAAACTTCCCAAAATACACGTTCATCACCATGGAATGTTTTTGTTATTCATCGTGTTATTATTATTATCATGATCTCTTTCAGTAACATCACCGGCAAGCTCCAAATTTCAGCTTCAGGCACAGGATTTTATGATGAATTAAAGATGTCACACCTCTTATGTCCACATCGACATTTATGTTGGCAGCACAACTGTAACCCTGTTGAAAATTTTTAAGATAAGGTACCCAATAATATTACTGCCATATATAGACAGTTTTATTATATGGTTCTAATTGACGAATTAGGCCTGTTGACCAACTCAAATGCTGCCACATATGAAAAAGTAAATGAATCATAGTACATTATATTCAACAAACAAATTTTATCACTAATTTGGTGTGAAATTTTCTGAAATACATGTCTATTTTCTGAACACTTACTCACTTCCAAAACTGCAGGAAAATCTGTATAAGTTCCAATTCGTTCCGATTCCAAGCAGGTTTCAAATTTTTCCCTGAGAAAAAATTGTCAGATTTGTTGTCTTGAAGGCACGAATTTTGGTTTAATTCCTGTGGTCAGAAAGAAAAATCCTCCAGTAGTAAAAGGTTTTGGATTTTAACTACCTCGAAGATCCTGTTGGAGCAGTCAAATGGTACTAATAGTTATTTGCCTTTCAAACAGATTTCTTTTGGGAACTTCTCCAATTTATATACATCTATTCCTCATTCTGATTTCACAGAATGTATCAAGTGTCTCAGATATCAAACATGCGAGGAAAATAACTTTGAAACAATTATTATATCTTATAAAGGTTCATATTTTGGCGATGATATGAGGGATGGACACGTCGCATTTGAATATGGTCAGTTTGTTGAGTTGATGAAGTTTTTTATTAAAACATATAATTATGTCAATTTTGGAGATTCCATCTTTAGACAAACACTTGGTATTCAAATGGGTACCAATTGTGCGCCTCTTTGGTCTATTTATAGGTATTTCACAATCGGTTAAGTTTCTTCTAAAGCTGTCAAAAGACAGGAATCTCATGACAAATGTTTTAAGTTGACAGATATATTGATGACCTATGAAGCACCAACGACAAATGCTTTCAAGAATAATTTCACAAATATACCCTGATGAAAATGACATGGAGTGTTTATTTCCAGACATTATGATGTATAATGATAATACTGGATTGAACTTTAAATTATGTTGACAAACCTTATAATTTAAAATTTAACATAGTAAATTATCCACATATGGATAGTAATATTCCACTCGGGTCAGCATATGGTGTCTATGTGTCAAAGTTAACTGCCTTTGCTAGTGTATGCACTGATTTTCACAACTTTGACTCCCATCATTTGCTGCTTTTTCAAAACCTTGTGAAAAAGGTGCAGGTTCGGAGTAAAAAGGAAAATTTATTATATAGATGTCCAGTGCATTTGAATCGTTGTATAAATAATGTGGTAGATATGTAAGCCTAACAATTGTAACCGATATTTATACAATGCTTGTGTGTAAAGGAAGATATGTTTTACAGTTGCCAGTTGCTAGCTTCATTTATAAAATGAAATGGAGAATGTAAACTCCCATCAAAAATGGTTCATTCGAATCACACGCCACGCTACCAAAATTGAGGTCAAATTTACTACACGCCCAGATACTGCAACAGGGTTTATTTGATTCTTCAAGGCATCAGCATATACACTTTCTGATATTAAGTATTTGAAAGTCATAAGTGGTAAAAATTTTGTAATATGTTCTCTTACAAAATGTAAAGTAACACCACTTTGGAAAAGTTATTATATCTGTTGGATCCAAATCTACAAAGTTGTGACTGAACAGCAGTCATTTAGCAGAATGCTGCCAATGATATCTCAACAACCTTTTTGTCATCCACTCTTGGCCACAAACAATCAGTAATAGTTGTAATATATCGTGATGCCGTTACCTCTCCGCAAAGAACAATATGTTTTAAAGCAGGTTATTGCTGTCTTCCTAATTTTGGCCCAAAGTCTTCAAAAATTCAGAGTGTTAGGTTGTCACTTTAACCATCACTATTTATATATTTTTTTTTTTTTTTGTTCTTCTGCTATCAAAAGCTTAATTGAATGATTCCGTAACCCCAGCACAATCTCTCATGAGGGATATTAAATTTTGAAGTATAACTTGGTAACTATGGAATCTCTTTGCTGTAATTGTTGGGTTTGAAATTTATGACTATGGGTCATGTATTTCTAAACTACTTTAAATTGACTGTCTAATTGTTTTGAATCATGTGTATTATGATCACCTTTACACTGGGGATATAACTCATGAAATTCTCCCAATTCACTAAGGAGATCCAGAGCAGTATCAACAAAAGTGTCAGTATTCTTTGCATATACAGTTCTAATCCCCCGACCTGAATGATTTTCCGTCACCTAATTTGACTTGATGATCCATATATTTTTTATAGTCCTTGGTAGTACCATCAAATTGCAAATCAACTCAATCACACACTTTATGGACTCATGTGGAAAGTGATTGCTGAGTTTTGTGTTCATAAACATTTCAGTTGCTACACCTACGGCCCTCTTATCTCTATTTGCTGAGAGTACCCACACAGTTGCAGTCATCGGATATTCCATGACAGTTTTTAAATATGTGCAAAATTGTAATGCAGGATCCACAGAAGTCAAAGTATCAGCCTGGATTTATGAATGCAAAGCAGATTCGGAGGAAATGGCCAGAAATGTATGGTCGTATCCAGTTTGTTATTGTGTTCGGTGAGCTTAATATCGAAATGGCTGCCTTGAAGGACTTAGGTGACTGGTTGCGAGACAGGAGCTGCATACAGGCACTGTGACAAGCACAAATACCATATGCAGGTAAACTTTACTCATTCCTAAATACTTCTCATGTCACACAGAAATTGCAGCTTGTGACGTATATTTTATGACATTAAAAATACAAATAAACTCTTGCTGCAGTGATGCAGGTTCCATGCAGTGTTGAACTCTGGTGAGGGGAAAAAGGATGTATTATTCCACAGTTCAAGTATTGGGCAACTGTACTTGAGTTAGGCCTATTTTACATCCTTTTTGTGAAGTAATCTTTAGTATGTACATATATACTTTGATGCAGCTTATTCCTTGGTTCATTGCTCTCAGCTATACAAATTATGTTTGCTAGATCCCAGCACATTTGCTGAATACTTCAGAAATACTAGATAAACATGCAGACGCTGCTAATGCCTTCAAATGTGGTGACCAATGTACAGCACAGAGGACAATCCATGTCTTCTTTCCAATATCAATTTATAAAAAAAGTATAGACATATATTTTACATTGATTGCGAAGCAAGCCAAGCCTATATTAATTACTCTCCTTGACATAGATGGCGTATACTTTCCTACCTACTTGTTTGGTAAAGGAAACCGAAGGACTCAGAGAAAACTACAGTGCACAGTCAGAGTAATGGCTACCAATTTCTCAGACACAGAAACAAACTGGTACTCGTATCAAGAGAAATAGGCGACCTGTTAGCCTGGTTGAAAATCCGATTGCTCGATGATGTTGGGTGCATTACAGGAAATATCTTTTGCTAAGGGTTGTGTATGTATGGCAAATGTGTTTGCATGCCTACACACACAATACTGCGTTATTCGTTTGCCATGATCTCATCAGTACATTTCCCATGCCTCCCTGTACTCTTCTTGGAGCTTGCATGCTGCACTTTGCCTATTCTGTGTGACGGTGTGGCCATAAATGTTTATGATAGACAATATTATGCATATTAAGCCCCAAGTTCATTTTTTTTTGTAATTGATACAAACGTTATTATGAACAGCGTATTACACTTCACGTAAATATCAGTGAGATACATATGAACACAGGTTCCATACAAGTTTGTAACGTTGATGTTTTCCTACATCTTTACATGAGGCGTGCAATGTTTGCATGTGTATGATTATTTCATAGCTTTCAGCTCATTGATCACAATATTTGCATGTATGTGTGCAGCATCTGTGCAAAATCAGTCTCATATGTTTGTGCAATATTAGTTCGATTAATATCTGCTCTACTCTATGTTGATCGGTATTAAAATTCGATCACTTGAATTGGGTATCCCATCACACAAACATAGTAGAATACATTTGGTTACAGAGAATCAAATCTTTACCCTAAGTCGTGTGTGTGTGTGTGTGTGTGTGTGTGTGCAAACTCGTTCATATTGATACACTCACAAACATGCATCTAATATTTTATGCTTGCTCATCGTTATATTCCTTCGATATACACACTCTACTTAGCATGTGGTCAATACCACATTTTGGTATGTCTATTGTGTGTTCATGCTTGTAACTAGTCTTATTAGCACAGTGTTTTAACCTTATCTTGTTAGGTTATTTTATTCGTGCTTACACAGCAGTTTTCAAACGTCAAATGCGGCCTTTTACAGAAGATTTGACCCATGGAGTTAATCCTGTTGACTATAGAAATTAATCAGTGTGCTTATAGACTGTTTATCAGAGATATAAGAAACATGGTATTTCCATTTAAGATTCTCATCAATCCATACAACCAAAAATTTTGTATGTGTAGCTCGTTCGTTTTCTATCTGAATTATTAAATCATGAAAATCTAATCTTATTTTTCCAATATAACTTTCAGGACTTATAGGAAGTATAGAAATCTTAGCCCTTTCAATACTTGTGGTGCCACCAACAATATTATGTTATATAGGGGTAGAAATTATGAAAATCTTGTGAACACTGTAGCATTTTTGGCAGATCTTCACCGAATTTAGTGGGATTTTGAAGAGGTCAACGCCTAAGTTAACGATACTTGTGGTGCCACCTATAACTTGACGCACATTATGAGCTAAAATGTGTTTTATGATATAAAATTCCGCATTTGAAAAAGTCATTGGATTAGACTTGCCAAATTTATAGAGTAAATAGACCATTTCCAATACTGGCTGTTATATAATATCAGTGACCTTTGTCTATTTATTTTCAGGTCATCAGTCCTGTAATGTTGTAAGATGTTATTTTTTAATGGCAGGATGTAGATTAGACATCAGTGGCAAAGAGAATTAAGCCTACGTTCAAAATTGCACTTGATTACATTGTACATAAAATTGTACTTGGGGACCTACTTTTTGGGTCACCATGACCCAGTAATTATGGACCTTGGTGCTTGTCAAAATTTATTGGTTTTTTTTTCAAATACTCGAAAGGTTGTGGCCCGACTTGGTGAAATGGACCATGTATGGAAAGCTGGATGGGGGCGCTCATTTTAAGTGATAACAGTTTTTTAATCGTCAAAAGTCAAGGTCAGATGGCCAGTTTGAATACACTTATTCTGGACTAAACATATACCACTGAGCACTTTGTTTACATGCTGTCGACATGAATAAAACACGGTTTGAAATTTCTATTTTTTGTGCATTAATTTTTCAGAAAAAATGGGATCAATACAAACCAAAGTTCGTTTGAATATCTGGGCCCAAAAAGCACACTTGTCTGTTCTGTGGGTCCAGATACCCGCACTTGTATAGTTTGTCTGTGTATTGCATTGCTGCCCAATTATTTGCACCATGTATGAAGCTTGAGGAACAGCTAATTCAACACAACTAGTTACACATAAACAAGAGAACTGCGACAGTTCTGTGCTCAGCTGATTTTGAAGGTCATCTTTGTTAGAAAACCGCCATCACTCTTTACAATATCAGTTTTCACTCATTTATAATCCTTCGGTAATAATTTTTAAAATTGAAAGTTGGAGGATTCACCTTTTACATGACATAAGACAACATGCCAGTTTTATCTTGCAAGGTCACCCAAGCGCAAAATTAACAATGTCCAAGGACAGCTATTGGTAATTTCCCAGTAGTATTTAATAACAAACATGGGTCTAGGATCCCACCATCACAGAGATATAAGCCAACGTGCCAGTTTGACACTTCTTCGTCACTCATGTTCAAACTTTACGACCCAAAAAGAAGCCATACATACTTTCTTAGTGCACAAAAGTAACCATTGCCTTGGATCCATCCAATACAAATTAAATTTTCATGATATTGATAATTGAGAAAATGACACCACCACCGCGTAGCAAAAATTTTGTAGATGTAGCGGAGGTACATTCCCAATAAATTTAGTGTATTCCAATATACAGTTGAAGTTGAAGTCAAAAAGTAAAAACATACGCAAACGCCTGACAAATAAGATGAATCTTAGTGCCACATGAGGAGCAAATGCAGGTGTACAGATCACTGCGGTAACCCTATACAGTTTTAAAACAATTGATTGATAGCTTTTAACGAGGTGGTTCAAGTTTTTACGATAAAAGTAATGAAACAAGTTGTCGAAGTCTAAAAATCACTGGAGTGGTCCATTTTAAAACTTGATAGATACCTACCCAAGACACTTCCACATCAATTCTGCGGTGAATCTGGCAAACGGTTTGTGAGAAGTCAAGAAATGCAAGCCACTATTGCAATCCCCATTAACATACCTAGTTATCAGTAAGACTGTATAACCAAGAAGTACCGGTATTAAAAAGCCCCTTAAAAATCAAGCAACCAAAGTATCACCACCCACTGAACAACTTTTGTTGACCCAATCACAATCTGCCGTTTTGCACTGGTCCTAAAAAGCAGACAGTAGTAAAAGATAATTATGCGTTAATATCATAGTCAAAAACCAGTCCAAGTTAAAAACAAAAAGGTCTAAATCTTGACATGTCTATCAACATGAAAATATCCATATATGACAGAATACATCAATACACATTCAGCAATACATTGTTCATTGAACATCTAGAGATGATAAGATGTCAAATTGACAGCTTAAGATTAATGACTGTCATGAAAAATAAAAGCGGACAACAGCTTTCAACAATGCCAGAGAAACTGCACCGAAAATATGAGCAAACAAAAAGCATCCCTGATCAAAACAATAATAACTTATTTTCGTTTCAATCACAGTGCACAAATTAGCATCTAGGGATCCCTAGACGTGTCTGTATGCAGTGTTTTTGTCGTCCGCTTTCTCGAAGATTTTGTAACATTTTACAGAAACAAATATATAAAAAATTTATTAAATAATCCAAAAATCTCTGGAGCATGACGATTTAAACAACATTGATAAGAATCCTTCCAGCGCAGTTCTACACCAAGCTTGAAGCGGATAAGGCTGAGGGTTTTAACTGTACGAAGATACATGTACTTTCTTGCGGGTAGACACCCATACAGGAGTGATCTTCCTGACACATTATCCCAGAGTTTGATATTCCATAAATTCTTTCAAACTTGGCACAATTCAATCATTGTCCCTCATCGTTAGAACGGTCATATTCTGATACCGTTCAATGAAGTTATTTTCCATCGTTTGCCAAAAATAGCTTTAACACATAAAAATTCATTTCTAAAATAAAAAAAAATTGCAGCGCCACCTTCTAATAAAATATCAGGCAATTCTTTTCTGCCTGACGTGAAAAAGTCAAAGAGTGACCTTAAAACACAAATTTGCAAAACTAAAGAAAAGAAATGTAGCACTAACTGTTGGCCAAAATGTGAACTACATGACCGTCTTTGCAACACTAAAGCAATAAATCAAGTAGTTTTTGAGACGAATATTTTCTATTTTTTGTAGATAAATAAACAAACAAAAATTCATACACAAAATAAAATTCATCCGCATAACACATCTGTATTGCACCAGTAACTGAATGTTTGGCCACTTTGACTGCAACTCAAAACGCCGAGGCAAACTGCCAAATCCTATATCCCTAACATACGTTAGTCCATACCTACTGTGTTCTAGGTAAGGTCTATGCTTATCCATACACACATGGGCCGCTATTGCCAAATAGTCTGGTAGCTCTCTAGTGCTAGAGGTAGGAAAGCCACAAAAATATTCACTTCTGAGAACAAAGAGCAGTAAGTTTCCACATATAAATGTATCACCAGCTCCATCAAAATAAACTTCTCTTGTCACTAAAGAGGTGACGTATGACTGATAACAGATAAATTTATATATATATATATATATATATATCAAGGCTAGAAACAGGATTACAGAAAATACCAACATGCACCTCCAACACAAGAGAGTATTGGACACTTTAGCACAAGGGGGTGCATGTGTGTAATGATTGCGCCAAATACATGACGTTGTTTCCACTTGCTTCCACTTCCAGTTGCTTTTTATCGGCGTCTGCCTGTCTCAAGTCAGGTGTGAATTTATTTTTTCATGTTGGTATTGGAAGAAGAATGGCGATGTTTTTGCTTCTCTTGAATTTGTGTGTTGTGTTATTTTTAACTTTGCTGTCATTAGTGGGTTCAAAGTCTTGAACAAGTGTCATGCTTTTCTGAACTATCCAATTCATAGATTCAAGGAAATACGCATCATTGGAATTTGATACATTTGTGATTACTGACTTATCGTATTTGGGTGACTTTGCCTTACAAGCTCGTCTTCATTTTTATGTACTTTGTTGTGTAGAAATCTTTCTCGTAATCTTAGGTTCAATGTCATTGTATTAAATGAAAAAGGTGCCACCGAAAATGATACTGAGCTTTCAAATCCTTGTACAGTCAATCTGACATTTAATTACAATCCTTATGTATCTGGTGTACTATATATTTTCAATACTCCTATAAATATTAAAGCCACATTTTATACGTTTTGATATATGTGGAATAAAGCTGGCTTGGGTATTTGAATCTAAAAGACGGGTGGCATCTGTATTTGGACTCCATGACAAGACGAACCTCTTTGTTGAAATAAAATAAACTAGACATAGGACTTTCTGATTATGTGCCAGTTTGTTACATCTGCTTCCAGATTCTATTTACAATGTAGTCAGTGTACATTACCTATGGTTGTATACATTGACGTAGATTATCTATGCATAAGCTATTGTTGGATATAGCTGGGAAAATTATGCAGTCAAAAATTACAAACAGGCGATTATCCATCATAATGATAAAATTTGATGATTTTCCCAACAAAATGGGAATTTGCCATTATCTTAATGTACATCAACGATAAGAACCCTGCCGTATTCATATATTCAACTGGGCAATGCCTGAATTATAAAGAAACTTCATAAATACAGCTGGTTACATTATTAAGTCCAATGAGAAAAAAATGTTTGCACAACTTTATTTGCAACTAAACACATACCCTTAACAACATCAATTGATTTAAAACCTTGCCATTATTCATTTAATCACAAAAATCAGAAATAAACACGCAAAAGAAAAACTTACATCGCTGTAGCAAGCTTACAAATATGCATCAGACAATTCTAACTACTGTTAGTAAAAGTAAAAGTGACGTGATACGAATGTATTTAATTGTCGTATTGAACTCATAAAAATGTTAGTTTTCAGTTTTCTCTATTATTTTTCTATCTGCTAAATCACACCAATATTGGCATAATTGAATGTTTTTCCTGAGAATTAAGGCGGAATAGTAAGCTACAAAGTACGAAAAATATGTTCATGTCATAAAGCTTTTATGATTGAAAACGTAGTAATATTATCCTTCAACTAAAAATTATGTCATCTTACCTCTGCTGTAGCAGAATTAAGGCTGAATAGTAAGCTACAAAGTACGAAAAATATGTTTATGTCATAAAGCTTTCATGATTGAAAACGTAGTAATATTATCCTTCAACTAAAAATTATGTCATCTTACCTCTGCTGTAGCACCTTTATGTTTACCGTTTAGAATAATTATACATGTGCAGACTCAATTATCATGCATTTCATTTACACTGCTAATTCGGTAACATTTCACAGTTTCTCTTCATTTTAAAGAAACTGCTCATTTGCAACCAGTAACACCCATTTCATTTACACTGCTAATTCGGTAACATTTCACAGTTTCGTTTCATTTTAAAGAAACTGCTCATTTGCCACCAGTAACACCCATTGGAAAAATAACTCTTCAACTCTTGAACTAAAAATATATAAGTCTTGATAAACATGTGTAAATATATGCACTGGATTAGTTATAATTATGAGGAATTATATGGGCACAACATTCACAGTAAAAATAAGACAAGTGACCTCATGAACATTTACACATATTTCTTTCTTCAGTCATCACCATGTTTAGATAGATGGAAGCCCTGTTATTCATTCAGAATGGGTTTCCAAAAACGTACAGCCTGACTGTGGTATTGTGTATGCTGCTGTTATGTGGATCAATGACGCATGCACTAGGCATGGTTATTCGAATTGGATGTTGGTTTTCTGCAAGAAGCAATTCACAAATGCTGATTACATATGTCAAAGACTGCTTGAATTCCTCTCGATTGTAAAGAAAGAACAAAAGTTGATTTCAAATGTAACTAAAAATGCCCCCAAAGATGCCATATGCTCCTAATCAATAAATCAATCATTATAAACTTAGAAGAATCAGTACTCATCTTTTTAAAATTTAGAAGAAAACTTCTCATCATTGATTCTATGTTGGCTTACTTCTTGTATCCTTTACATTATAACTGGATGTTTGGTATAGTAAAGTATCTTTTTATGTCTGCACCACCCCACCCCACCCCCACCCCCCCATCCCCCCTGCGCGGCAATGGATGTCCATGTGGAAGTTGGGAAATGTATCTGAAATATCTTATCAAGAACTGGTGGAAATATGTTTCGAATTTCTCTATTATATATATATATATATATATATATATATATATATATATATATATATATATATATATATATATATATATATATATATATATATATATATATATATATATATACATATATGAAGAGATATTAAAAATATGGAAAACCAGAAATCTATCCTTAATTGGTAGAAATATTGTGGTCAAGACCCTAGCTGCATCTTAATTATTGTACCCTGCTTCAATGCTGAATATACAGGCAGAATTTATGCAGAACGTGCAGTCAAGTATTTACAAATTTATTTGGAAGAGTGGTATTGCATAGGTTAAAAATAACATTATGCATACAAAGATAAAGGATGCAGGTTTGAAGATACTTCATTTTGAATCTCAAGTAAAAGCACTACAAATGAATTGGATAAAACGGATGTATAGTTGACCAGAGGCCAAGTGGAAGGCTATCTTCCAAGCTTAGTTTCCCAACATTGAATGAGAAGATTTACCCTTGAGTAGATGCTGCTTGAACTTCGAACAGATACCATCATTTTATAAACAGCTTTTACAATTGTGGAAAGATTTCAAATCTTGCTTTATATTAACAGAAGCCAAAGAGGTTAGAAAAGAACAAATATGGTTTAATGATTATATTACCAGGAACAAACAATTTGTATTTTACAACAAATGGTACGAAAAAGGCATCTTGTTTATACAAGACGTTGTACTTGCAGATGGAGCATTTTACACAGAAAAACTGAAAGATATGACTTTACGGTTAACTTTTTAGATTATTTATCAATAAGACTGGCAATTCCAGGATTATGGATACAACACCTGATTCTAAAATTCAAGACATTATGATGCCACAAAAGTACCTAGTTTCAAGATATCAAGTAAAACCGAATAAATATGTGAAATGAGATGTAAAGACTTGTATTGGATTTTTGTGGAAGAGAGAAAACAAGAATTACCAACAAGGGTAGTACAATGGGAAATACTTTTTCCAACAATAACAGAAGACACATGGTCAAAATATTTTTAGTACATATCAATGTACAACAGAGACCAAATCACAGGCATTCCAATTTTCTTAGTATTGCATCGCCTTGTAGTAACCAAAGACCGACTCCATAAAATGAACATAGTCCAATCGAATATATGTGACTTTTGTGAAAACCAGATTCAACTCATCATAGATACTGGGAATGCAACTGTGTCCGACTGTTTTGGTTGCGTTAAGAAGAATGGTGGAATCAACAAGTGATTAATGGCAAAATAAGCTTGTGCTATGGACAGGTCATTTTTGGTTGTTACCAAATTGTTGATAAAAAACACTAATATGTTTTGAATAATGTAATATTGCAAGGCAAATACTTTCTTCACAGAAAACTGTGTTACACCAAAGAGGTAACATTTGATGGTTTTATGCATTTCATGAGATTTAAGATAAAAGTGAAAAAGCACATAATGTATTCACAAGGGAAAGGAGATGTCTTTAATTACCATTTGGGTAAACTCCTTTACTTACTGACAATGTTGTAAATTTGTAAATGAAATTGAAAAGCCAATAAATATATATAAAAGAGGAACGACAGGTGCAACCAACCCAGCAAGAAAGACAGGGTTTCATTTGTGAACACAGGAGAGTTTAATTTCTTCCTGGCTTGTGCCTTTCAACGACCAATGTTGATAGTATGTTTAATCATGTACAGCATCACTAGTCAACCCAAGCCAGAATGAAGTTATAAATTATCTTACAAATCTTAGCAAGGAGCGAACAATAACCTTAACTTCTTGCCTCGCTACTCTTCACACGTCATGACGCGGATTCATTTTCAAGTGTACTTAAAATTTGTATCAAGACACACACATACAAGCATACACATATCATGTATGTATGTATGTATGTATGTATGTGTGTGTGTGTGTGTGTGTGTATGTATGTATGTATGTATGTATGTATGTATGTATGTATGTATGTATGTATGTATGTATATATATATATATATATATATATATATATATATATATATATATATATATATATATATATATATATACATAACATGTGGCAGGACAAATCTGGACTATGAACTCAGTCAGGATCTGTCCAGTAACTTAACTAAAAAATTATTCACAAGTATTGTTTAATATCTATCATGTAAATATCTCTGGTCCTTACCATCTTATACATTTATGAAAAAGAATCCAGTAATCTATACTTTTTCAGATACCGAAAAAACCATCCCATCGGATCCCACAGGATCCTACTGGATGTCCCATAGGATGACCTTGTATTCCATGGGATCCCATGGGATCCAATTGGATCACCAGCTTCTGGTCCATCCCATTGGATTATATTTAACACCTATGCACGCAATTAATTGTAATAAGCCATTGACATTCCCTTCAATCTGTACATCATGGGTCACGGGTTATTGTCCGTGGTGCCAATTTTGTGTAAAAGTTTACATGACCATAATTCAGACACTAGATTTGATTACAGAGATTGTTTTGATATTCAAACCTTGTATGAATTCAGTTTGATACCAGTTTGCCTTCAGATGCTAACAACTGTTTTTATGGATTTTGTTATTTTCAAAGAAAACACCATCCTTCTTTGTTTGTACATATTCAGTCTCATTCCATAGGACTGTCCCATTGGATTGTCCCACTGGACCATCCCATTGGATGCAGTGCAGAAATTGCACAAGTGCCAAACTTAGTATATGTATCAAATCATACAGTGAACAATAACAAATATACAATCAAACTATTAAAATATATGGTTTTTTTAAGAAAACACCCATATTTTGTTCATTAGTCAATATTCATCTCCATCCTACAGGACCATCCCATTAGACTGTCCTATTGGATGCAGTGCAGAAATTGCACAAGTGCCAAACTTAGTATAAGTATCAAAATTCATATAGTGAATAATAAATATAGAATCAAATATATAAAATGTTTGGGGTTTTTTCTAAAAAAAACACCCACATTTTTTTCATTAGTCAATATTTGTCTCCATCCTACAGGACCATTCCATTGGACTCTCCCATTGGATGCATTGCAAAAAGTGCACAAACACCTGTTACAAGTATCAAGCCAAGTGATTCACTACTATTCCAAATATAGTAATGAGTTTTTGTTTTGTTATTTTTTAAGAATACACCATATTTTTGTTCACTATTCAATATTCAACTCCACCCGACAGACCCGGTCCCCACACTTAGGACCAAACATGTATGCTTGGTTGTTCCAAATTTCGCAGAAAAAGGGGTATGTTTTGAGCCTCGACGCGGTCCGCGAAATTGAAAATTAGGGGTGTTTTTCACGGGTCAAGATCTGCGAAATCTGAAATTAGGGTATGTTTTGTACAACCTTCGTGTTTTTACAAAATAGAGGGTATAAAAATAAAAGAACTGGGTCTCCGCGACTTCCCCCAGGTGAAGGCTGTCAAGCTATGTCTTGTGATGTTTACAAATTGCAGTGCGGCACAACTTTCTGTAACAGCGATCAGTCGAAATCTCCTTGTTTTCAAAAATAGGGATACTTTTCCAGGGCAAAAATCTCCTTGTTTTGATCAAAATAGGGGGTAAAATTCGGAAAAAAATCCTTGAAAAGGGGGTGCATTTTAATTTATGGAACTATCATGTGTTTCCACTTTTGTCGGGAGTGACAGGGCTAGGCCTACAGATCATCCCATTGGGTGAAAGGCACTTACTTCTTTTACAGGCATCAATCTGTACAGTTCACTGAGAAAACTATATGCATTCAAATAATTCTAATTCTAAATGGGAGCATGTTCTGTCATTTTCAAAGAATCACCAGGATCTTTTATTATATTTGTAAATACTGAACTTCATCCAATATAACCATCCCATTGGATGAAATTTATACACACTTAACACTTGCAGAATCAATTTAGATATTCAAACAAACACAACTCTTGGTCTGGGCTGGCCGCTGACAGTCTCGTAGGTGGTGTGATCTCATGTGACCCAATAATCAACTGCATGCCAACCAGCAAGATGGACGTGTAAACGGTCTTTTCACCGTGTTCCACATTTTAAAGCCAAAGTTTAGCGTTATGCTGGACTCAACTACAGGAAATGAAACCACCATCATGATCCTACTGGCATACACTATCCATCTGAAAATACATTTTTTATTGCTGAGTGCGGCGGAAGGAGTTTTCATGCATGCAAATTGTCCACCTTTGCATCATATTGTGCAGAAAAATCGCAAAAACTTGGCTTTTTATTGGCTGATTTCAATGAAAAACACATCGAACGACTCGTATGGTTCTGATTCAAATGATGAGACTGGTTGCGCATGCATAAATCCCCCCGTTTTTGAACTTGGTACATTAGGACACCGGATGTAAGTTACCAGATACAAGCGAAAGTGGAACCATAGATGGAACAACAAAGGGATGCTACTAAACACGCTTTGTAGTTGTCGTGCCAAGTTGGCCATTAAATGAATTAGCGCTCCCATTGGCAGTCCATCGATAGCACATCCCTGGTCAAACCCTAACAAGTCCCCATATAACAGCTAGGGTCTTCATGTAAGGAGCTTTCCTTAAATTTAAAATGGCCTATCATTTAAAAATAAGGAAAGTTCCTTAAAGTCACATCCTGTAGATTTAAGGAACTTTTCTTATACTGATCTAAAAAATGGCTAAATCAGATTCTGTGTAGATTTCAGAAAGATGTATAGATTTAAGGAACTTTCCCTATAATGATCCTCAATTGGAAAATAAGGAAAGTGCCTTAAGATAAGAGGAATCACATTCTATGGGTTGAACGAAATTTCCTTAAACTGGTCTATGGTTGAAAATTGTGGAAGTTTCTTTAAATGGATAAATCATTATCCTGAAGATTTACAGACATTTCCTTTAAATGGTCTATGATTAGAAAATAAGGTGTGTTCCTTAAAATATAGAAAACACATTCTGATGAATAATTAGAGAAATTTTCTGAAACTGGCCTATCATTCCAAAATAAGGAAAGTTCCTTAAACATGTTAAAGCAACAAAATCACATGTTAAAGATTTAAGGATTTTTCCTTAAATTTGGTCTTTGGTTGAAAAATTATGGAAAGTTCCTTAAAGCGACGAAATAGCATCCTGTTGTGTTAAGGAACTTTCCTAATTTATTTCTGCTTTTCTGCATCTAAAGCGTAGAGTTCAGCTAGTAATGACAGGCAAAAATTGAAAATAGACCTATATACAAAACAAAATTCGCGGTAAAAAAGGTATTCATCATGGGTAAAAAAACTTTCCATTTTTGAAAGTTTCATTTGTTTATATTATTAAATATCTACAGGTATGTTACATATTTAATCACCAGGTAGACTGAGGAATGCAACAATGTTAATGTCAGATATCTCAACTCAATCAATTTGAAAGACAAACGGATTTGCCCTATTTGAATCATAAGTAGAATTGAGGAATAAAAATATTCTTTGTACATTGCCATCAGTTATGTGCATTATATATAAGGCTTTACAAATATGCACTAGGAATTGGGTCCGGATTTGTACCTGAACATTGCAGAAAAAAAAACAAAAACAAAAACAAAAAAAAAGTTAAAATCTGATAGTCTGCCTGTTAAAAAGAGTGACCATTGTTGTTCTGTAAATATATATATATATATATATATATATATATATATATATACCAAAAAAATATTCCCTAGGGTGTCTCAAATTCCAGATATTGAAAAATTACCTGGAATACTATGGTGTCCTATGGTATCCCATTTGGACAGCCAATGGTATCCAATGGTATCCAGCCAATTCCTATCTTTTCATTCATCCAATGGGATCCCATAATTTTTTTCTCTCACAAAACTGCTCAGAAATAACCTATATAAAGCCACATATCATTAAAATTTTACTGGTAACACATTTATTAAAGATTATCTACAAGTTTGCTGAAAAAATTAAAACTTATGTATCAAAAATATATATATAAATATTCACATATTATTGCAGACTGAAATCACTTTTTAGTAATGGTCACGTCTCCCATAGGAACCATCTTTTCAGAGTTCCTGCTTGTCTTGCAATTCATTACCATGTTGTGTTCTATATCAAGAGCATTCATCACCTATAGAAATCTACATTTCAGAGTATTTTGTGGAGAGCTCATCAAAATGTAATTTTGTTTGGTCCAACTGTACAGTCCAATAGGCTTGACCAATGGGATTTTCCTATTTAAATATCCAACTGAAATATCCAACTGGACAATAACATGAAAAATGTTTTATTTTGATTGGATAATAATGTACAATTTACTTTTAGTGCATAGTACCTGTTGCCTTTAGAGGTCACAAGTTAATTACAAAAATGTGCAGTGTCACAAACATATGAATTGAGTTGGACTGGTTACATGTACCTATAACAATTTTGGAGATATTCATGATTGAAACTTTCAAATGCCCCTATTTTGCATAATCGTCAACATATGTTTGTCTTTTTATTAATAGGCACAAATTCATGTATAGACCTATAACCATGCCAAGTTTGAAGTTTCTAAGTGCAATAGTGTTCGAGAAAAACTGGCGGACAAAATTTGGCACAATAGAAGAAAAAATGAAAGAAATCGAGGAAAAACAATGTCTGTGTAAGCACACACAGACGTAAATATGGTGGCATTTTGCAATATATTTAATGTGTGGAGGAAAAAATTATTCACATGAACAATTTTTGATGTCAGTATATCATGTTCAGAGCATTTTAAATAATTGAACACTTCTATACCTTCTACCAATTATCATGTTCAGAGCATTTTGAATACTTGAACACTACTATACTTTCCAGTGCTTATAGTGTCTAAAGAAAGAGATTCATTATGTGCAGGGACAGAATTGAGAATCATTACACGAAGCATACTTTGAAAGTCAGAGTATGATCTCTCTGAACTTGAAAGGAAAAGAAACTTCCAACTTTCCAACTTTGTTGATACATAAGGTACAAGTACATAAGAAGAAAGCTAGCAACAATTTAAAACCTTGAATAATAATGTTGGAGCAATATAACATTTCCTATAATCTTATAATTTCATGTGCGTAATTAATGTGAATTATTAGTTGAATGAAAAATGACTTTGTGTTTCAAATTGAACTTGCTGGTAATAACATGCACTCAAAAAACTCATGAATCTCATTGTGCACATGCCCTTTTTATTTTGCATTTTTTTTTTTTTTTTTTTTAATTCCGGCTATGTTCTATGAAATACTTCAATCAAATATCAAGTCTTCAAGATTATGGTTAGGCTGCTACTGATGACTTTTATTCTATAAGAAATACAAGACTCACCAAAAGAGAAACCATGCCTTGTGTAATTAATGACACAACTGCAATTGGCAAACTTGGGATCTTTTGGATCCAATTAGACAACATGGGATACTGTTGGATCCAATTGGACAACATGGGATACTGTTGAATCCATCTGGACCTACACGGTACAGTACCTTGTTTTTAACTGCACGGTACAGTACCCTGTTTTTAACAATTCTCTATTTCACATCTGCTCAAACATATATTTTTCAAATCTCAGGAGGAGATAGAGTGCATGTGTTCCACAGAACTTGGAAGTTCATTTGAAAATTTATAGGATACAAGTCCCCCCAAAATCTCCCAAAATGTGTCCCTCACAGGATGTGTAGACCTACAATTGATCATAAATTGCCTTAAGCTGGGATTCGATATGCGTGGTTTTGGAAGCAAATGCCGTGCATCAAAAATAGAAACAGCAGTATTTCGTTAAGTTGATTCCATATACGTGGTTCACGGGCGATGGTACACGCGACAACACACGCATCAAAACCAATCGCTCCATGTATTAATCGAAACGGCAACCGCGTGTGAAACGCAAAGGGAATTCCGCCATAGGCATACTTACACCTTGTGATGGCAACAATGAGTAATTGGCCCTGTTTGATGCAAGAGATGACAAATTTTAGAAATCTTAAATGGAGCTGGCATTCGACAGGGGTGTTGTCACACAACAAACTATGCTGCAGTGAGTGTTAACAGTTATATCAGGTGCATGTAATCTGTGGATACATTTACACCACACTGTGGAAATCTTTTCAACATATGTTGTCAAAAAGTCCTAAAGAACACAACCGAACAGAGACATATAGAAGGGTTTAAAAAGCCGGTACTTAACGTAAGGAAGTGTTTTGCTGAACTGAGCGAGAAGCAAATTACACCTGTTAAACATATCTCCAATTGCATAGACAATTTGTTTCTTACAAATATATGGTTACCAAATTTATTTCCCAAATGTTGGTCACTTTGGACACATTCCACCTTCTCACTCTTAAATAAAAATCCTGCATTGGGATCAGTGTCCCGAAAATTATAAGCTTACTTTTGGAAAGATGGAAAAATACTTTGTACTCATTTCCATGCTCAGTACGTATTAACATAAGCTTCTTTACTGATAATTTGGTGGAGGCTAAAAGAACTATATCATCGGCATTAGTCAAGGCACCAAGAAATACGATTCCTAAGTGACATCCAAACCCACTGTTTTTGAGTCTGTTTAAAAGGTCATCATAATACAATGTGACCATTTTCTTGTATTATTGTTGGTGGTATAGGAAAAATGGTAAATATGGACCATTGGTAGCTAAAAAAGTTTATTTTGAAGGACAAAACTGTGTGATGAAAAATTTATACATCATGACTTTTTGACAAAACCTCTTACACCCCTTTCTTTTTCATTTGGTCGGAATTTGTCTTTTTTTTAGGGGGGGGGGGCTTTTCAGGGCATTCCTGATATATTTTCTGGATCTGACCCTGTATTTTCCTAATTTGTTCCACAAAGTCCTGAAAAGGAAATTTGAAAGTAGGAAACATTCCCCTCTTGAATCCCTCCAAATATATAGAACTTGACATGTGTAGGTAGGACCAGATATGTGGTTAAAATTTACTGATCATTGTAAAGACCCAAGTTTCAAAATTAATGTTGATAGTTACATTAACCTCGGGGAGGGATGGGGAGGGGGAGCACTACCCATATTTTAGGATGAGTAGGCTCCACTGAGGGTATAAAACCCAGACCCAATGGGAACTGAATCGATGTGATTAATAGGGGTCTTTGGGAGCTGGTATTTATACAGTTAGTTTGTTGGCCACTTCCATTGGGGGGGGGGGCAATTACTCAGACCCATTACAATATATAGGCGACAATTAAAAATGGGGCATTTACGACCAATAGGTTTTAAACTGGGTTGTTTGACAGTGATAAATGCTAACAAAACAGGGGGTCTTTCCCTGCAAAGCCTATCCCTAATGCTTAGTAATGGGAGTATACTCTCCCCCCCCCCTCCCAACTCAGGTAAATTGAACATAATAATATTGTTGTGTCCTGTGTGACACAGGTGGCCTAGGAAAAAGGAAAGGAACGAAAAGAAAAATAGATGAGGTGGAGGAAAGTTCAAACCATGGTTATCCTAATCAGCTTGTGCTGCTATGTTTTCCAGGACCACAGCCGAGGCAAAGGGTCCACCAAACACTCTCTCACAGCTGTGGTGGGTCACTGGTCCTGGATATATCCCCCAACACTCATTGCTTGTAGTTCCCACCCCCACAAAAAACCCCAACTTCTCTCATACACCCTATCCCTGCCTCTAAGGCTCAGGCATTTCCCATGGAAGACCCCATGGGAGCCCTTATATCCTCTTCCTGTACCCACCCATCTCCTCACACTCTTCACTCCGACAAATATCCTATGTTTTTTTCCAAAATGTTAACATCCATGCCCACTCATAAAATATAACAATCGCGAATGCCCCCATACAGGAACATGGTATACAACCAACATATAGGGCTATTTCAGGTCTGATGGGGTGGGTCCCATATGCTAGTTCAAGGCTGATTCTTGACAAATCCGCAGTAGCTTTTTGTGGTTTACTTATCAATTAGGATTCAGGGTATTTAATTGGTACCAGTAGGATTAAATGTAATGGACACAACACAAGGGGTTTAGATCAGGTTTCTTCACCCTGCCGAAGGAAATGCATGTTAACCTACACACACACTCAGGCTCAAAGGCTAGACCAATCCTTTCCTCCAGGTCAGCTTATGCTCATTGACAAAGGGGGTTAAGGGGGGTTTCAGTCTACTAGTACAGAATATAAGTTTGCTCCATAACATAGTAAAGAAAAGATAGATATTCTAAAATGATGGATAGTGCAAAGTAAGGAAAATATGAGGCCTTCCAGTATGCTGGTGCAAAAAATAAAATGCCCCTGGTAGGCCAGTACAGAAATACCTGATCCCCCTCTTTCTGGTGGAACAGTGACATGCCAGATCTGTCTGCCCACAAAGCATGTGCTTGTTTGCGTGGGGAGAATTCGTGACTTCCTGTACACATCATGTGTAATAAATGTTCATAAATTACAAATGTATTTTTGCCACACTGAATACGTGTGTCAGTCCATCAACATAACGTTCTTTGTGTGAACGTTTTTTTTATTTTATCTATTTTTTGGGAAATCAACTGTATGCATTATAACTTATTCAATGTTCAAATTAGGCCATAGCTTTATGTAAATCTTGGATTTGTCGCTGATAAATCAGCTGGAGCCCTGGAGGAAAGAACACAGCTACAGGAGACCATGGGTCAGTTACAGTTAGCAGGGGAAGGGAAAACAGTAACTGAGACTCAATTTTCCATTGTGCACAGATGTCAACTAGAATAAAAAATTGCTTCTCAGTGAATCTGTTTGCCTCTGTAGCAGCCTTGACTGGACAGTGTAATATTTGTTGGGTATAGCAGTTGTTTGACGAGTGCCAACATCAGAAATTTTACCCAGTCTGGGAGGCTGCTACTTAGGCAGCATATCTGTCTGTGCACTTTCAAAATTTGCACAAATCAAAATGCTACGCCTTTGATTTATTGGATAGGCATACAGCACAATCCAATGAACTGAACTTAAAATGGAACCTCTATCTATTACAATGTTGACTATATTCAACATTTATGTTGGTCATGTGTCCCTAATTAGCATTAATTGAAATTCTACAACTTTAGTTTTTAGGTCTGCTGACTAAAGGTGACAGACCTTTTGCGATCACTCATTTCTGGCTGGCCGTCATTCCGTCCGTCCATCTGTAAACAATTTGCTTGTCAACACGATAGTATCAACAATTTTTAAATTAGCGTCTTGAAATTTTTTGGACATGCTCTATGAATGAAAGTCTAGGTTCTTTTCATTGTTGGTGGTGCCATCTACAGGATTACGTAATACACAGGCCAAAAAGTGAAAAAATTGAAAACGCTATGGTGTCCTTGATTTGTGATGGATCTTTATAAAATTTAGTGGAAACATTTGGGAGGTTAATATGTGGAATCCGAATAGTACTGGTGGCACTACGTACAGGTGAACGGAAATTATGAGCCAATATCTGCTCAGAGCTATCATGAGAAATAATCAAGCTAACTTTATCAAATGTCACAGCATATGTGTTTCATGTTTGAAAGTATAATATTACATAATATAGGTGACCTTAGCCCACTTTCTCAAGGTCACCGATGGAATAAATTTCAGGAGATGATTTTCTAGTGATGGTCATTCTATCTACATGTGAACAAATATGCATTTTACCATTATACGCGTATTATAGAGAAGCAACTTTATGAGTGACGTGCTGGTGGTTCTACTGATGGTTTTCAATGGAACTGACATCATAAATGTAAAAAACACATTAAATTCAGTATTATGATCATAAATAAAGATGGAGCTTTGAAACTTACACCAACTATGTAATTGGTCAGTAATCACCCTTTATGAAAATTTGGATGCCCTTGATCCAGTTTTTGGTCAAAATACAAATTACATATGTCATTGATAATTAAGAAGTACAAAATATTGATATAAGTGAGCTAGGCTTACTAAATTATCAAAATATGATTTTACATGAGAATTCTACAATCGATGAATGACCTTTAACCTGCTTGTTTAAAAGTCACTGATGGATACAACCCACAGAATACAGATTTTCCACAAACGAACTGCAAAAAAGATTAAAACATTCCTAAATATTCACCTGACTTTCCCAGTTAAATAAATGATACGTATACATGTATTATCTGAGTAATCGTTTTGTCTGTTAATATTCGTTACAAATATATTATAACGTGATAAACCTTCCAATAACATCACGTAAATTAAAGCCACCTATACAATTGACCTTTGCACTTTCTCAAGTTCAGAAGCCACTTGAGGACTCACAACTTCGAAATGAAAATGAAGGTGCAGTATATAGCCATGGTGCTAGCTGAGCATTAGGTCCATGGGCCTCTTGTTGGTTCCTAGGATGCGTATACAACACAAACATACAAGCTGGAAGTTGCAATTTCACCTGTACCTGTAACAGTATTGAAGATACCCAACATTTAATTTATTCGAGTGTCCCAAATTAACATTAATTAAAATTCCACAAGTTGTGTATGCTGTTTGTGTGATACATGTCAAAACAAAGGGGGGGGGGAGCTCTTCTACCTTTTCTCGATCTGAGAGATCACTTTCTTGTGATAGGCTAGATTTGAAATGTGAGCACTTGGATGATGGAGGTAGGCTTTAAAACTGTACCATTTTGCTAATGTTTTTCCAAAAAATTGGACAGTTTCATCGAAAACTCAAAATTTGGCCGGGTTTTATCTCCATGCATGGCATAAAAAATTGCCATTTCACATGGAATATCCAGATGTTTAGAATTTCGACAATTGGGGGCATTCAAAATGTCAAACCTTGAATATCTCAAAACCATAGTTCTATGCAGATTGAGATAGATTCCTTGACTGAGCAGTGTCTCTGAGTGCAAACCCAGATATTTTGTTTTCATAAAAAATGTTTTTTTTTCCAATGTACATGTAAAGGTTTGTGACACTTGCCAATATAATGGACATTAACTGAAAGTTGTAGAATCTAAAATTACGCTTATTACGGGCATTGAAAAAATTTAGAAGTTGATTTTCTCAAAAACTATTGTAGATAGAAATGCCATTCCAACTTCAATTTGGAAGTCTGTGGCAAAGTCAAATTCAACGAACCATGAACCAAAGTTGTAGGATTTTGATTTATGCAAATGAGGTAAATATGCAAAATGTAAATCTTGAATAGCTTCAAAAGTATTATAGATAAAGGTGTCATTCCAACTTCCATTTATAGGTTTGTGACGTAGCCGCATCATACTGAAACATGACCCAAAGTTGTAGATTTTTATTTAATTTATGCAAATTAGGTGAATACACAAAATTTAAATCTTTGAATAGCTTCAAAAATGTTATACGTGGAGGTGCCATTTCAACTTTTCTATATAGATTTGTGACACAGGTATTTCTAATGGACCATGAACCAAAGTTGTAGGATTTTAATTTATACAAAGTGAATATACAAACCTAAATTTTGAAACACTTCAAAATATTATACATAGAGGTACCATTCCAACTTCAATTTGCAGGTTTGTGACATAACCAAATCCAGTAAACCATGAACCAGAGTTGTAGGCTTTTAATTTATTCAAATTAGGCAAATACACAAAATCAAGATCATGAATAGCTTCAAAACTATTACAGATAGTAGTGACATCAAAAATTCAGTTGATAAGTTTCGTGACATGGCCACTTCCAATGAGCCAAAAACCAATGTTATATAGCATTTTAATTTATGCAAGTTGTTCTAAAAAACAAATTTTAGATTATGTTGAACAATGGCAAAGTATAACATTTCAAATTGTTTTCATTTTGAAGGCACCCAGATAGATTTGCTGTCACACAAGTCCTCTTTTCTATTTAATTTTTGTTGCATTATTTTCAAGCTTGGAGTTCACCAAGGCTGCCAAGCATTGATGCACTACCAGCCTTAATGCAATGACGACAATAAAGCGTGCCGGCCAAGCATGCTACAAATAATAATTTTTAAAAAGGCTGGCATAAAAAGATGCACTTTGGATTCCCTCAAAAGTTTATAAGCTAGATTAATTCAAGTACATGGAAAGTGCTTGCATTTTTTCAGCATATTTGCTGTATCTGTATCATAAACAAAATACATTTTGCCCACACCCATCTCTGGTAAAAGACTAGCACCCATGTCACTGCTACAACTTTAGAAATGCCCAATCTGGTCTATGTATTCCGACCATCCAGAGGGTCCCTGCAAGGTAGGATAAATTTAGTCAGAGAGATAGGTGTAATAAGATCCAAAATGTACGGCATAGCTGTTTTCTTAATGTTCTGTCCTGCCCACATAATTAAAGCTTACTGGCATCAATTATCATCTCAGTACCCATGACAGGCCCAATTATCTACTTGACTGATAAGACCAACAGTGCAGCAACCAGTGGTCCATGCTATGAACACCTGCCATTATATGGGTGTATTTGAAATTTGAAGTCACAAATTTCTTGCAAGAAAGTTTATACTTACACACATGATGGGTCCATTTATGAAACTGATGACGGAGAGGGGGGTTCTTCTCTGCTGAGTTATTGATACACCATTTTATTTTGTTCTGTCCCCAAATCCCAGTATGGTAAATCCATACAGTGGTTCACTCTATTGAGAGACCACTCCAATGAAAGGCAACCTGTCTTGAAAGACCACTTTTCAGGTTACTTTACTAAGTGCTTTTCATATTATTTATACCTCTCATAAAAGACAACTGTCTTGACAGACCACAATTTGGTCATCCCCAAAGGTTGTCTTTCGAGATAGGTTTCACTGTACTGCTACCAGCATTAAGTAAATGACCTGTCTCATTGTAAGACCGCCAAAACTGTTATATGTAATTTGCATTCTATCGGGACATTGATTTCCCAGTGATCTTGAGAAGCTAGTAAAATGTAGTCTAGACTCAGTCTTAAGACAGGACCATTTATGATGTTCCCAGCAACAACTTTAAAATAAATGCTGATATTAGAAAATGAGAATGTTGTATGGGTAATAAAAGGCCCCAGCACACCAGTACTTTAATACCCTCCTCCCATTTTCCAGGATGGTAATATTGAGATAGCAGTACCTGTAACCAAAGACCATGCTTATGAAGGTGTTTGACTTGAAGCCTCAAATGATGCCTAAACTGGGAGTGAGTTTTCTTGAATTTATTCCAACATTCGTAACTTGCATGCACGAAAAAAAGGAGGGTGCCACGTCGAGGCCCGTGACAAAGCCAAAGCCTAGCGATGGCCCATGTCTCATTGCCCAGTGTCACTACCAAGCCCAACCTCAGCCAGGATAAAGATAACTTGCCTACAAGGGTAAAAGTCTCTCACCCGCTGTAGCTGGCTACAGCGAAGTGACCCAAGGTATCGGATGTCTGCATTACACATATGCACTGTGTATCACTGAGGAGCGTACACAATGTAAAATGTGGTATTATGAGAGGTACATGTACAAGTAAGCAAACAACAAAAAAACAGGCGAAGTCTGTGAAAAGGTGGTTTTAAGTGGCTAGTGGTCTCTCATCGGGGTGGTCATTAGCAACAGGTACTAATGCACTAAGCATAAATTATGCAACATTATTCAATCAAAATTAAACACTTTTCATGTTATTGTCCAATTGGATATTCAATTGGAAAATCCCATTGTTCAAGCCAATTGAACTGTACAGTTGGACCAAGCAAAAGTACATTTTGATGAACTCGCCACATAAATAGACTCTGAAATGATTTTTAAAGGTGATGAATGTGTTGATACAGAACACAACATGTTAATGAATTATAAGACATGCAGGAACTCTGAAAAGATGGTCCAATGGGATGGTCCAGTTTGATAAAGGTGAATATACATACAAGGAAAGTTGTAAACTCTGATGTTTTCTTCTAAAATAACATGAAAACAGTTGGAATCATTCACGTTTTCTTACATTGGATGATGTAAATTGATACCTGTGACCTGTGTTAGGTGTGTACACATTTCAGCCAATGAGATGGCCCTGTTGGATGAAAGCAAATTATTACAAATATGATAAAATATTTTGGGGATTCCTCTAAAAAAGACAAACCATGCAAATATTAGGAATTATTTGAATGCAAAGTTGCAGCAGTGAACTGTTTATATTGATGCGTGTAAAAGCAGTAGGCGCCTTTCATCCAATGGGATGGTTCTATTGGATTAAGGTCTATATTTACAAATATAATAAAATATCCTGGTGATTCGGATCCTATGAAAAAAATCACAGAACGTGCTCCAATTTGGTATTAGAATTATTTGAATGCATAGTTTTAGCAGTGAACTGTTTAGATTGAGACCTGTAATAGAACTAAGTGCCTTTCATCCAATGGGATTCTGCAGGATGGACATGAAAATTGACTAATGGAAAAATATGGTGTTCTCTTAAAACTAACAAAACAAAACAAATTTACTGTTCAAAGAACGCAGTACCCTTCGGCATCCTTCAATCTCTCTTGCTGTAAGTGAATAGCAGTAGTGTCCCATAGTATCAGATATAGTGTATGATCATAAATTTTCACGAGGGATGAATGTTCACAAATTTTCCTGAGTAGACCCAGTTTAGGAATAGTTAACTGTGGCATATTTTTGACAGATTGGGTGTTGAATGAAAGCCTGCATGAAATTTTCAGGATACTGTACCCTTGAGAATATGAATGATTTTACAGTAAACTTAAATGTTCTATTCAGAGGATCTTGCAATCCACACTCCTTTATGGAACGAATAATAATTTTCAGCATTGTACACTTGACCTTTGACCTGACAAACATTAGGTCGAATATAGAGGTATAACCTTGACTTTCAATAGCCTTTTAGATCAACCCATGTTGCTTCTTCTGTTTTAAGGTTTAGATTTCTAGATGCACAATGTCACTCAGCAAACTTGTGACCTGTGTGTGACCTTCAAAATTAGGTCAAGGTTAAACAGGCTTTCACACAAAGCAAGCCTTATAGTGGTGTACTATCATGTGCAATTTGAAAGCCCTGTCTAAAAATTTCTGATGTTATAGTGGTAAACAAAATTTCATTGAATAGGTCACTATGACCCAGATATTTGACCCAGTGACTTACTTTTGATTCATGACACATTCTTTGGTTGTGATACATGTGTGTATAAAATTTCATGTAACTGACTTAAAAACTTCCTTACTTATACCAATACCACCTTTGTGCACTTGACCTTGACCTCAAAAAGTAGGTCAAATATAGAGCTATGGCCCATATTTTCAATAGACTTCTAGATCACTCTATGAAGCTTCTTGTGTGTAAGATTTCGATTGCTAGATGCAGGCTTTCAATAGTTAGAGTGCTCACGTTGCCCAGCACATGTGACCACTGTGTGACCTTGAGAATGATTTCAAGGTCAACTATGCTTGCACACAAAGTAGGTCATATAGGTGTAATATCATGTGCAATTTGAAAGTAGGCCATATAAGAGTGTACTATCATGTGCAATTTGAAAGTCCTGTCTAAAAAATTTCTGATGTTATAGTAGTAAACAAAATTTCAATGACTAGGTCACTATGACCCAGATATTTGACCCAGTGACTTACTTTTGATTCATGACACATTCTTTGGTTGTGATACATATGTGTATAAAATTTCATGTAACTGACTTAAAAATTTCCTTACTGAGACCAATACCACCTTTGTGCACTTGACCTTTGACCCCAAAAAGTAGGTCAAATATAAAGCTATGACCTTGATTTTCGATAGGCTTTTAGATCACTCTATGAAGCTTCTTGTGTGTAAGATTTTGATTGCTAGATGCAGGTTTTCAATTGTTAGAGTGGTAACATTGCTTAGCACATGTGACCCCTGTTTGACCTTGAGAATTAGGTCAAAGTCAACTATGCTTACACACAAAGTAGGTCATATAAAAGTGTAATATCATATGCAATTTGAAAGTCCTGTCTTAAAAAATTTTTAAGTTATGGTGGTAAAACCATGGAACCTACAGACAGGCAGACGGACGGCAGACGACGGACGGCGCAGGGTACAACAATACCTGTTGGCCTCATAAGACTGAAGGGCAAAAACTCGTTAATTTATTCGGAATAGTAGTGAACCACTTGGTTTTATTCTTGTAATCTGTATTTGTGCACTTTCTGCATTGCATCCAATGGGACAGTCCAGTGGGATGGTCCTGCAGGATGAAGATGGATATTGACTGATGAACAAAATATGGGTGTTTTCTTAAAAAAACAAAAAACAAAAACAAAAAAACCCCACATATTTTTAAAAAGTTTGATTGTATATTTGTTATTGTTCACTGTATGATTTGATACTTATAGTTAGTTGGCACTTGTGCAATTTCTGCACTGCATCAAATGGGATGGTCCAGTGGGACATTCCAATGGGACAGTCCTATGGAATGAGACTGAATACGTACAAACAAAAAATTCGAAGAATTGTTTTTCTTTGAAAATAACAAAATCCATAAAAAACATTTGGAAGCATCCGAAGACAAACTGGTATCAAACTGAATTCATACTAAGTTTGAATGTCAAAACAATCTCTAGTCTGTATCAAATCTAGTGTCTGAATTATGGTCATGTAAACTTTTACACAAAATTGGCACCAAGGACAATAACCCGTGACCTATGATGTACAGTATGAAGGGAATGTCAATGGCTTATCACAATTAATTGCATGCATAGATGTTTAATATAATCCAATGGGATGGACCAGAAGCTGGTGATCCAATTGGATCCCATGGGATCCCATGGAATACAAGGTCATCCTATGGGACATCCAGTAGGATCCTGTGGGATCCAATGGGACGTTTTTTTCGGTATCTGAAAAAGTATAGATTACTGGATTCTTTTTCATATATGTATAAGATGGTAAGGACCAGAGATGTTTACATGAGAGATATTAGACAATACTTGTGAATAGTTTTTGAGTCAAGTTACTGGACAGATCCGGACTGAGTTCATAGTCCAGATATGTCCTGCCACATGTTTTATATATATATATATATATATATATATATATATATATATATATATATATATATATATATATATATATATATATATATATATATATATATATATATATATATATATATATATTATGTGTTGTTTATTCTTCCAGGTGTGGATCCCAGGGGTGCTGATATACTAGTATGAAAGAATTTGAGGATGAAGAGCCAATTGCTTTTCATAATTTGTTGAATGACACTGCCAACCACAAGTGGGATAAATTTGATTTGGATAAATTTTCGGATGAGGACAGTTTTCACCTCTTTGATTTTGGAAAAAACGACATCAGACGTCTTAAGAATAACCTGCACATGGCAAGGGAATGGACAGGATCCAATGGACTCAAGTGGACAGGAACAGAGGGTCTATGTCTGTTACTCTGTTGGCTAGCCTATCCAAAGAGACTTGCACATCTGCTCCCCATTTTTGTAGAATTCCCACAGAAATGTCACTAATCTTAAACACAGTGCGAAAACATGTGTATGTACGATTTGGTCATCTGCTTACTGACTTTGATCAAGAATGGCTAGGAGAGGTGGAGATGCGCAGGTTTGCAGCGGCGACGCATGCATCAGGACTTCCTATTGTCAATTGTTGGGGGTTTTATAGATGGCACTGTAATGACGATTTGAAAGCCGATGAGACACCAACAAAAGGTTTATAACGGTCGTAAGAGGACACACGCCCTGAAATAGCAATCCATTGTGACCACGAATGGCTTGACAGCCAACCTTTTTGGGCCGGAGGCATGATGCCGCCCATCTGACAGAGTATTCGGCAAAATATACGTTTCCACTCAGGAAGAAATCGACTTCTCTGCTTCTACAGAAATGAGGCGTACCCCGAGACTACATCGTATGTGCCCATACAAAAATGCAGTCCTCACAACAGATCAGCAAGCTTTCAGCTGCGCCATGAGTGCGGGTAGGCAGTCAGTCGAGTGACCATTTCGAAAAATGGTGCTTTTTTTTACTTAAAAAAAAAAACAAAAAAGTTACTTGTAGCCTGTAGGAATGTACTACAATGTAGCTGCGATACTTATCAACTGTCACACGTGTTTGTATGGAAGTCACACTTCGTCGTACTTTGGCGTTGATCCGCCTCACTAGAATGTTGTGCTAAGTGAGTAAATAAATAAATAAATAAATCTGTTGTTTCACAAAAACTTGCATTCAAAATATCAACATTTATTTCATCACAAAAAAAAAACAATAACATCGACATGTATTTGTTATATGTGGACATTCCATTGTTGGTATCGGTATATTATTGATACCCAAGGTTTACGGAAACCTGTTCTGTGGCAACAAAAAGAAAAATAAATGACGGTCAATAAAAAAAAAGGAGAAAAAGTATGTGTGCTGTGAGTTTCTTCTTATCGATTACCCACAAAGTAAAGTTTTTAAGTTTCTAATATTTGGGTAAAACTAAACTATATTACCTTGTCATTTACTTTTGCTTGTGAGATGCAACAAATGTTTTCATCATTTCCTGCATTAAATCTCTCTCTCTCTCTCTCTCTCTCTCTCTCTCTCTCTCTCTCTCTCTCTCTCTCTCTCTCTCTCTCTCTCTCTTCTTTGAGTCAAACTTTGCCTTATTTAACTCTAATTCTTCTCTCCTCAGAACCAGTTCTTTCTCCTTGATCTTATTTTCCTTTGCATTTTGTTTTCTTCTAGGTACGCGAGAATGTCTGTGTTCCCACAGAAACCCTTTCTGCGTTTTCTTGGCACAGGATCTCCATCGGTTATGGCTGCAGAAGATCTGGTACTTGCACCGGGATCACTAGTTGCAGCTTGAGTAACAGTTGTACGAGAGGTTGGTGTTGTAGCAGATGGAATCTTCTCAGTTTCGTCGACTTCAGCTGCTGCGTCACTCTTATCATCATCATCAGCAGCAGCAACATCTATGTTATCCCCTGAAATAGATGTTTTCATGGTTAATATATGTATGCATGTGTTATGTATTGTACACATTACATCCATCAATCTAATTGTATACATACACGCAGGCAATATAATAAAAATAAATGATGGAGCAGTCATAGCGTCGAACTTCATTATCTATTTCGTTTTATGACGAATTAACTTAGAAAGGCTCTTAGGCAAGACAACTGAAAAGTGATTGCCTGCTGAGCGCATCAGTCTTCAAATAAAAATGTAACATTCAGAAAGAACCGAATTTCATCCTGCTCTGCACGAAAATAAGTTGAATACATTATATCTACACGTTTAATACATTAAATCTATATATTATTTACATGTACACAATTTTAAAGAAGGCTCAGTCAATTGTAAACACCTCATGGAGTTATATGTTCTATTTTAAATAATACCAGCAACTTACTTGTTAAATTTACTCATCTGGTCCTGCTTAAAATATTCTATAAGCAACATTTTTCGCTTTCGCGAGCCCGTGCTGCAGATGGGGCTATGTCGCATATGTTCCTGAGCTCCTCTGCCATTGTAGATCACTCGCCTGGGTTTATGAATATATTTCTATTGATCACCTCCCGCAGTAACGCAATGTCTAGCATTACGGTGAATTTGGCTCTTTTTATCATATTTCAGTTTTCTGCAAAATCATCCTGAATATAGTCCAATCCTATTGTGGCTGGCCCCAAAATATATGAACAAGATAAACGAGAACAAGTCAAATGTCCATTTGTAACACTTTTTAATGCAGTGTATTATAGTCATTTGCTGTGCCTACATACCCACCTGTGTTAAAAATTTTGCTATGTGTACATAGCTATTTGTAATAAAACATTTTGATGTGTGTACATAGCTATTTGTAACACAAATTGGACAAGGAATTTCTAGCATATGTTTGATAACGCTCATGAACGGTCTGGGTTCTTACTACTAGGCAAGGTGTGTGCTTCATCGGTTGTGCGAGGACGGCTATCGTGACCCACAGCCATAGCTCCCAGAAATAGCCATTCATTGCTTGCGTCAGGAATTGATTTCTTTGCCGCACATGCCACGTCTGAACAAATTTTTACCACCTTGTTTCTTGATAAAATAAAACAATTTCATCATGAGAAATTAGTTTAATATTGCTTGGCTCCTTAAGTGTATATACATGCATGCTTACGAACAATTTAAGTTTTAGAACATTATGATATTATTGTTTTTAGGGTTCTCATACCTCGTTTCTCCGTCCTGGCAAAACCACTGGCGTCACGGAAGACTGCTTGGGTTATACCTTTTTCTGGCCACGCACGTCACCGCAGGTAGGTGATACCGTACGTGCATATCTAAAGCTCTCCAATATCAAAATTATGCAACGCTATCAGTGACTGTATGGATGGACCACATGAAACTGTTTGTTTTAATGGCTTTGCCAATCAAGATAGTCTGAAAATTATTGAACTAATTCCCAAAGTTATGCAAAACGAGTACAACACAACTACCATAGAATTTGTCCTGGACAGATTGCACCCCAAGAGGTGTAGCGACCTGAATTGCCTACCTTGTACACCTTGGCATGGAACTTCTTGCCATCCAAGAGCGGTTAAATGTTTATTTGATATGGGTATGAAAGCAAACATGAAATATTGTTCCAATGGAGAGCATGTGACTAACTGTCGACACATAGAATGTTCTCAAATGTACAAGTGTCCTGACACGTCCTGTATACCAATTTGCAGGGCATGTGATGACGTGTGGGAATGTGTACGTGGCATTGAAGAGCAAATATGTTACAAATTAAAGTGTCCCATCACTTTTTGTGCAGTGAAATGAAGAGCTGCATCGACCCATTGTAAGTGTGTGATGGGCATGTTCATTGCAATATTACATATGATGATGAACTATTATGTGATATGGAGAAATGTTCATTGCCGTGCAAATGACGGAAACATGCATTACAAATGTGTACATTTACGAATGACAGAAGTACCCAATATCAGAAGACAAAGTAGGGCGATACTTTTCAAAAGAAACTGACTCAATTTCCTATAGAGGTGCGCTGTGTTTGCTGATCGTTTTTTTTTTTTTATTTAGATGTAAGCTCCAATTTGCTGAAGGGAATCCTACCAGGGTCAATTGTACCAAATGACAAACCTTCAAAAACTTAACTTATGTATCAGTTAACTATATTACACTTATCACAAAATAAGCCCCAATATTTGTACGGATATCAATTTAATCACTTAAATCATCTTTTGCAGCTCCATCTAAAGGCAGCAAGTCTTCAATTTATAGACTATAACTCATTTGTAGGACTCTTCAATATGAACGTGCTCACCCTACCCAACAATCATATAAAGATGTTACAAACAGGGACTTTTAGCGAATCTGTTTAAGCAGAGCTTGTTTCAGCTGGAAGAATTATGGAGTAACCATTTTTAGTTATGTTGTGTGGCTGCTTTTGTGGAAAATGCTACCTACAGAGACGCAGGAACAATGTGTGTACTTATGTCTTTCCACTGGAGCTGGCACGGTTGATTATTATGCCCGTAACAACTTTTGGTGTTGCGTTAAATGTTCTTGTCACAATCAGCATTATGTACTTTAAAAATCCACGTGTTGTAAAATATTACAGTTTTCCCTAATATTCATGAGCACTTGTGTTTCTATATACTTCCACATTGTTTTAATCTTCGGTTTTAAATTTGCTTGTAACTATTCACTTGTTAGGTTATCTTGGATGGCAGATAAATGGGGTTTTGTGGCGGCAATAATTTCCCAATGTAGTATAATGGTATTAATATCAACCCACATACTTCTTACTTTAGAGCAATACATAGCTATTGCCCTAGGAATTATGTATCAAATTACAAATGTACCTCTGTTTACTATCATGAACGTAGTTTCAGTGTGTCGGAGTATTATTGCTTCGTTATTGTCCTTGAGACCCCATGACATCCTACAGTTACATCCAGCTGCTACATATGTATGATTTCCTGGTCTGTTATAGTCAGGGGACAGTAGATTTTAGGTACTAAGAATATTTTACATATTGATATTATCACTTATACTAGCATGGATTATCTCCGGAAATGTTTTATCTATTGTAACTGTCCATAGAAGCAAATGTTGTTACCACTAAGATAAAAACTTGCCAGTACTTTCGGACCTGTATCCACTCTCGGGGCAACCTTCTCCGTTGAGCTTCATCTTTGGCGCAGTGGGGCACTTGGCACTCAGCCTATTGCTGACCCTTACTTCATTGCCTCAGGGCGACTTGATACAAAATACTATTTCTGGGGCCTACAACTGGTCACTGTTTGTCATTGTATTTACATTTTCAGGTAATGCTCACTCTGGAAAAATCCCACCAAATATTGTGCATTACATTCATTCAACAAATTAACCTTCCATTAACACTCAAAACACATGTATTGTGGACGCTACCTCTTCAAAATATCCGATTGGCTAGGCTGCGATTGTGAAAATACTGAATGATGCCAATTGTTTGTGAATGACCATTCGAACGATCTTGCCAAGTTGTGGTGGGAAGAGGGTTATAATATATGAAACCAAAAATATATATTTTGCACTGTCCTGCAATCAATGCATTAATTGCGCAATGTTCATAATGGCGGTCGAGCATGCCGTGTCTCATTTGGATTTGTAACTAACGATGATAACTGCTTCAGACACAACTGGGTGGGCAGATAAAAGTTAAGATAGTAAATCATGTTTAAAAGGACCTTAATAACCGTTTGCCCCGGGAACTCAGAGGACGAACACCTGGAAACGTGCTGAATAATGGACACCTGAAACGTAGCGATACTAGATACCGATAGCGCACCCATCATGGCTATATGCAGCAGCTATACCTTTACCCTGGCCCAAGTTGACTGTCCACACAAGTTGAAATAAGATGCTGTGTTTGAGTTGACTTTACTGCAAAATAACGGCACATGTTGGCCAGCTTTTCTGTTAACTTTTTCTTACAGCTTAGTTACGGTTGATTTGAATGACTGGGTTTTTTTATGGGTGGTTGTTTTTGGGGGGTAATTTGCTGGTCGGCTGTGTGTTGCAGCTGGTCCAAGGTTGTCCAACTGGAGCATCGTAGTACAATATTGCATCACAGCTCTTGAAAAATGCTACAGAATTAAGCCAAATTAAGTGTTTCTCATGTGAAGAAGTTTATTGAGAAAATGATCCAGGGAATATAAATTTGCGGCTGCAATTGCACAGCACCCTGGTCTTGCATGCCAGGTCATTTAACATTGAAAAAGTGCCTGTGCCAAGGAAATCTGGTCGTTTTGACCAGGTGGGGACTGGGGTCGGTAGTTGCAGGTACTACTGCACCATGATTAAACCTATTCCCATGCAGAACCTGCCAGGGTATATCAAAGAGAGTGAATGTAAGAACATTTTCAAAAATAAGGTGAAATCATTCTTGATGCAGGAGATGGGAGTACTGGAGAGGGACTGCTTTATATATTTAGAGTTTCAGTATGTTACTGTTATCAGGACCTCATTTTATACATATGTATATACTATAACAGGTCCCTGGAGTTATCAAAATTACGCCTTTGGTGCTTATATTTATTTATATATATATTAATTTATTGAAAATTTAGATAAATCTTTTAATTCACGAATAAATGAATCATTTCAGCTGCAAACCTGTGCAAAGCAACTCAATATTTTTCCGATTTCATACTTGCCTTTCTGCTATTTTCATGTTATGGTCCACAATGAAACAGAGCCAAGGCAAGACTCCCTAGGCATTTGGTACTCCCATTTCATGCATCATAGTTTGATGTCATTTTAGCAATTATATTGCAGCATCCTGGCATATGTGTGCATAACATATTTTCAATCAACATTCAGTGATAAAAGTTAGCACTAGTAGATTTTAACGGCGGCGTTTGGACATTTCGGCGGCGGTGGGCGGTGTATGGCGGCGAACAGCGGTGGATGTCGGCGACTAGCGGCGGTGGGCGGCGACAAGCGGCGGTCGGCGGCGATCGCTGCTGTCCGCCCCTGGTGGCCGCAGACTGCCGCACTCATTCTCACCTGCTGTGGAGTCTCAACAGGAATGGGCGGCGGTGGGCGGCGATACTGCCTATCGCCGCCGACCGCCGCCTTCTATCGCAGACAAACTCAAATCAGTCCAGGGAGCATCTGTTTCTTTCAGTTGTAAGCTAAGAGAACAAATACATGCACTTTTTTAACAAATGTGTGCACTTATGGACCCAGGCTGGGTGACAATAAAAGTCAATATGTATATATACACACACACACTGTGTATGGGTGTGTATATATGCATATATATATATATATATATATATATATATATATATATATATATACATATATATAGATATATACATATATACATATATATATATACATATATAGATATTTCATAAATTATTATGAAATATCTATATATATATATATATTTAATAAATTATTATGGGTTTGAATACAGACAAAAAGGCTGTGACATTTTCTCTTTCTTCTAAACAACAAGCTTAAGCTTCAAATTCTGGAATTGTAGTTTAGTCAATATATGTATGTTTAAGATTCTGATTCTGCAATTGCAGTTTGGCATGTGTAATACTATTGTGTGTTTTTGGTTGACAGTAAGCTTTTGTTTGCAGTCAGCATGCTGTTGTCATAATTAAAGATATTTATTCTGATAATGATGTCTTGATATATTATTTATGAAATATCTATACATATATATATATATATATATATATATATATATATATATATATATATATATATATATATATATACATATACACACCCATACACAGTGTGTGTGTGCATATAGTAGATAGTCCTACATTGTGTGTGTGTGTGTGTGTATATACATATTGACTTTTATTGTCACCCAGCCTGGGTCCATAAGTGCACACATTTGTTAAAAAGATGCATATATTTGTTCTCTCATAACTTACAACTGAAAGAAACAGATGCTCCCTGGACTGATTTGAGTTTGTCTGCGATAGAAGGCGGCGATGAGCGGCGTTCTGCGGCCCAGGGCAGCGTTCGGCGGCGATAGGCAGTATCGCTGCCCACCGCAGCCCATTCCTGTTCAGACTCCACAGCAGATGAGAATGAGTGCGGCGGTCTGCGGCCACCAGGGGCGGACAGCGGCGATCGCCGCCGACCGCCGCAGACCGCCGCTGTTCGTCCCCATCCACCGCCCACCGCCGCCGAAATGTCCAAACGCCGCCGTTAAAATTTACTAGTGTAGGTACATTCAGGCCTATTGATTATCTTTAATGTATTTTTTCTTCTAGCTTTTGTAGAGAAAATACAAAACTGACTAACTGCGGGATAATTTATCTGTTAATTTTCACCGAATTAACAAACATAATATGTGTGCAAAAAATTCTTTAAAGCCTTACATGTATGAATACAAAATTTGTCTTATCTTAATTGATAGCATGACAATGCTTTTTAATTTATTGTTTACTAATTTTAGCTAATTTTAATCAGATCTTTGTACAATCTGAGGGAAAATAGCCAAATCAGTACAATAATGACTAAAATTTTGTGATTTCTTCAGCCATGTCAAGGCAAGATACTCGAAACTCCCATGATAAACCATTTTGCATGCTCAAATTTATAATTTTTCGTAAGGGGATGGGGGTTGGAATGCCCCCAGATCCACCTAGCATGTTTTCGGCCCTTTGGGCCATGTGGGTCACATTTGGGCCACTGAAAAAAATTACAGACTTTTTTGGGGCACTTGGGTCTTTGAGTTTGTATCACTGGCCTGGGTCGACCAGTATTTATCAGGGAAGGTGGCTTACAAGTAATTTTTTTTTTCCATTATTTTTTGGGTTGGGCCTTTTTAGTAGGGTCTGCCAGGTAACCGGAACCACATATTTATTTTTTGGGGGCTTGGGTAACTTGGACATCTTTTGAAACATGTTGAAAATGTATGTTCTTTCCCCTTTTACACATTACCTCTTTTGACGTCAGTTTAATTTGTTACCTGGGCATAGTCGGAGGCGCTTGTACAACCAGCAAGAAAAGTGATTTTAAAGTGTTTTACACGCTCATAATTGAAATTATTGGAAGCACTATGCCGTCAATTGTGCTGATATAATATCAACAGGAGTGTTTCACAGTATATATCTGCTTTTTGTGGGGTCTTTGCATTTAACACTATTGATTATATTATCTCATGCTCTGTCTTATCCAATAGAGTTCATAATTACATGAATTAATTTGTACAATTTTATTAAGCTATTTGCCTGTGCCATAATAACTGGAAAGGGATCACCAGCATATCACTAATGGCTGGCAACATAAAGGCCTCATAACTGATTGAAATATTTTATGCATGCCAGGATACACTTTGGATGACTACCTTTGCACTAATCTAGCCCACAATATGCCATTAAAGTGCTACTGCATGCAAAATAGCAGTAAGGTAACATGTATAACATGTATAAAGAACTATTAGTATCAACGTAAATTATTTCGCTTAACAGAAGCATATAATGTTCTGATCTATTTCTTTTTCTCTCCATGGACAAGATTTTGTTCTGTTCTAGCTTAAAGGTTTACTACCCAGAGCAATGGGATTATAAATTTTCAAATGTCAGCCCATGTTCGTTGATGAGGTGGTTGTACATAGATAGCAGGTGTAAGCCTACTTGTTAGCTACATGGCCTGCACGCAATACTGTCAAGGCAATTGCTTAATGTCAGAGGTCAAGACCTTATTTGAGGACAAGCGACCACTGATAATGGAGCCTGTGATAAACTAGAGTCAGTGTGTAGCTGTGTTTCTGTTTGAAACCTACCCCCAGAATAATCCAATTGAAGATTTAAGGGATTACTACCTAAGGTGTATGCACAGTGGATGTATCCAGCACTGCAGCGCGTACCATGCACAAGGCACCAGCTGAATATGTAGTATCTGCTGCACTGCCTACTACGCAACTAAAATTCATGGACCTTCGACATTTAATCCCATTTCTATTATGATGTCACGACATTGTGTAGTACCGTGACAGTACATTGCAGAATTTTCGAGTGCCTTGTATAATTCCACAATATATTGTGGTTCAAAAACAGCACAGCGATCCTGGATCCCTATCAGTTGCTCCTTGCTTGGTTATGTTAGCATCAGGAGCGAATGAGTTATAAAATGGATTATGGAGGCCACGGGGATATATTTGTTATTTACTGCCATATAGTCTTTAAATTTGTCCCCATTTAGCTCTCTCGTCTGAGCAATTTGTCTGTGACATGGACGTCACAAAAGTCTGCCAAAGTCATTGACAAAGTTCAATGTTTATGAACAAATATTGAAATTATATACTGAGAGATGACAATTTGACAGTTCAAACAACATCAGTTCTTCTAAAATATAATTAGTTGTACAACATATATTACTTGCGTATAACATGTACTTTTACAAGAACAGCATCACTAGCATAATTTGACAATTTGAATATTTCTATAGCAATTTCAATGGAAATTTGAATTCTTAACCTTTGATTCTTAATGCAAGTTAGTAGGTTCACAGATGGGACATCAGTATTCTTAAATGCAAATTAGTAGCTTCACAGATGAGACATCACACATTCTCACGTGCTGTACAATTTTCTCTAAATTACCTCAAGGGAAAAAATGCCAACTTTTCTCTTGGCACCTTGGCCAGCTGTAGTTGGACCATGTAGAACGACGCATATTTACTGGGTTTCAATAATTCTTGCCTACACTTTCATGAAAATCTAATTTCAAAATTGTGTCAAAATTAGGAAATATCCTGTCCTTGATATCAAGCATGCTAATTTTTTCTAAGATTTTTTTAATCTACAAAATATATTATGAAAGTGAAAAAAATGAGGATCTTGCATAAGAATTCATTACGTACTGCAAACAAAAGGGCTGTGTGACCAGCCCATGCTCAGCTGACCTTGACATTCATCACACTTGCAGTTCTGTGAACTTGGAAAAGGATCAAGGTCACCTATGTTCTGAGTAAGTCTGACCTTTATAGAAGAACACTAACATATGCAACATCCAAGTTCAAGCATGTTCTCAAGTTATAGTGACGAGTAAAATTCATGTATGTTGCACTGTGATCCCAAAAACGAGGTCAAGGTCATTCATGTACTGTCTAAGCATGACCTTCATGCAGAATCATTAACATGTGCAGCATCACGGTACCACCTCAAAACAGATCTCAAGTTATCAAGTAAACAGTAAATTTCGTGTCAGTTGTCCTGTGAATTAGCATTAGAATGTCCATTGACTTACATAATAATCAACAGGAAAGCTGCATTGATCAATAAGTACCCAAACTGAAAATCTTCAAAAAATAAGGAATCCAAAGCAGTGCCACCTAGTAAACAACCCTTCCACAAGAACATATCCATCACATTTCAACTTAATCTGAGTGACGGTTCTGAGAACAAGTGAAAAATAGCAAAACCATACAAAAAATTCAAAAAAAAATTGGAAAAAAATTGCAGCGCCACCTGGTGAATAAATTGGGAACTAGGTGTCCCTGGGAGTTTCTATGTACGCTATCAAAGCAATTGGGTGAACCGTTTCGGAGGTATAAAGTTGTTAAGGTTTGCTCCAAAAAAGAACAAAAAAATCATAAAAAATCCCAAAATCAATAGAGCGTAATCATTTGAAGATACTTGGAAGAGGTCTACCCAAGGCACATCCCCACCAAGTTTGAAGTAAATCTTTCCAAAGTTATTTAAGTTATAACCAATACAAGACATTCACATGTTAAACTTTCCTATTAAAACTTTTGTATGAATTTTCGAAAAAATCATTATAAAAATCCAAAAATCATTGGAACATGACTATAGGAACAAGCCTGGTAGACACCTACCCAAGGTACATCCCGACCAAGTTTGAAGTAAATCTGGATGACGGTTTTGGAGAAGAAGTCGACAATGTGAATTAGCATTAGAATGCCCACTGACTAACATAGTACTCAATAGGAGAGGTCCATTTACCGAAAAGTAGCCGAATTGAAAAAATCGTTAAAAATCGGGAAGCTGTAGCATTCCCACATAGTGAACAACTTTGTTTGACCCTTCTACAAGGAACATATCCACCATGTTTCAGCTTAATCTGAGTGATGCTTCTGGAGAAGAAGTCGAAAATAGCTATAACACACAAAAATTCATAAAAGGTTAGAAAAAAAATGCAGCACCACCTGGTGAACAATTTAAGAACTAGGACTCCCAGGGAGTGTTCCTGTGTGATATCAAAGCAATTAGATGAGTGGTTTCGGAGAAGATTTTGTAAGACTTGCCCAAAAAAGAACAAAAAAAAAAATTATAAAAAATCCAAAAATCCAAAAATCACTGGGCCGTGACCATTTGAACAAACTTAGTAGACATCTACCCAAGGCACATCCCCACCAAGTTTGAAGTGGATCTGGCTAATGGAGAAGAAGTCGAAAATGTGAATTGTTGACGGACGACGGACGACGGACGCAAGACCATAAGATAAGCTCAGCTGACCAACAAGTCAGCTGAGCTAAAAACAGGGGATTTTTTTAAAGTTCAAATACAATTTTGGATGAACTTGAAAAATTTTTCATGTGGTTGGCTTTTCGTATTTGTGGACCAGACAATTTTGATCTATACACTGAATAAGAAGAAGGGTTCAAAATGATTTTTGAAGTGAAGTAAGTTATGAAAGTATCTCGTCCAATCCTAAATATGCTGAGCAAAATAGACGATTCTATCTAATCTCATGGAAATAAACATAAACACTGCACATGTGTATTGGTTGTCAGGTCCGCAGAAAAACCTTGACGATATTCAAATGTAAATTTAGACAATAATATATGTAAAGTTGTCGAATTAGTAGGTTTGCAAATATATGGCGTTATGATGTGGGTATTAATACCAAAATTTGTTACTTAACGTGTAGTCCGTATACAAATTGTTTCGTCTCCGACATTTTAAACCTGTAAACTGTTTTGTATTGCTCTGAGTAGCATTTATAAATTTTGTACAGGATATGAAAAGAGTTTTGAAGAAGACTCAGATTTATGAACTATAGACATTGTAAGATTTAAATTGTCTCTCGAGAAATTCTAAATTACAATCAATGAAATCTTAAATTCAAATCTAATCGTGACATTAAAGGTCTTTGATATAGCGTAAACGTATTTTGGCCTACAATATTTCGTAACATTCAAATTTTGCAATATTAGCGGAGACCTTGACCTATTTTTCCAGGTCAGGTCTTTAGATGAGTAAATTCAATATGTTCAGGTAAGTCACCACTTTGTAGAGTCGAATCTCAAATATGTTTCTGTCGTTAAAATTATTCCTCTATCCCGGAAAAGGAACAAGTTTCCTAATGTTACTTCATCTGGGTGTGATATAAATGTGATCTGAATGGGATTACTTGTTAACTAATTATAAATTCAAACTTGTTTACTTGCCAGTCAATTCTAGATTTAATAGTCAGTGCCGCCCGGCTGGCACATTTACAGGCTGATATTGCATAATGTTGCTGACGCAAATTTTGAAATACATTACAGCATAAGAGCCACATACTCCATCCCTAGAAAAGCACATGACAGCTTGACAGCCAACCACTGGTCGATTAGGGGTTTGGGGAGGAACTCACTTCCCCCAGGATTATCACATGAACTGTACTTTTCGGCTTAACACGCATGTTTGGCTAACGGGCTGTTAGTGCTCTAGATATTACGTCACAAACGATTATTCATGGACTGTACATCCGAGTGTTCCAGACGCATAACTGCTAAATCACTGGGTAAGAAATGAGACTTTACACAGGCAATTGACACTAATTATCATGGCGGCATTTTAGTCATTTTAGCACCAACATGGATCTTGTAGAACGTTAATATTGCATAATATAGATGACATTGACCTACATTCTCAAGGTAACGGAGAACATGCATTTAAAAATATACTTTGTGTTTGTCATTACATCCTAGCTGGTCTACAAATATCTATATACCATAACACGGGCATTATACAGACAAAAGTCATTTGGCAACCTTGACCTACAATTGTCTGAATTCAGCAGCCCCGCAATATTTGGCAAACAAGTTCACTTCCTGTAATGAAATTTACCAGCGAAATACTAGAAGTCATAAAAAATCAAAATCTGTATGTACCTCGACCTCGCACCGAAAAATTTAAACAGTCGCCATCTTTTATTGGAATGTACTACCGACGGAGGTCCTATCGTCGGATTCCGTCCATGTTTTTAAAAAATAGATTCAATGGGTATATTTCGAATCCATTAAATAAGTGCAAATAGTTGTAATCGTGATCTTGTGGAATATTTTATCAATTGTTATTATGAATTGTACATTGTTTGTTGTGAGTACCTCTGTAGCTTTTTATCATTGCTTATTGTATATCTGTGTATCTTTTGTGGTGTAACTGCGCGCCCAATATTATACAACAGCATTGGCTGATTAGGCTACCCAGTATAAATATATTTCAATAAATAAATAAATGAATGAACCTTAAAAGATCTTCTCCAAAACCGCTCACCTGATTGCCTTGATATTAAACAGGAACACTCCTAGGGACTGGTAGCTTTTAATTTATTTAATAGATGGCTCTGCAATATTTTTGTAATTACTAATGATTTGTTTTGGTGTGTTTTCGCTATTTTAGACTTCTTTTTAAGAACTATCACTCAGATTAAGCTTTAAACTTAGAGGATATGTTACTTCTGGACGGGTCAAACAAAGTTCTTCACTAGGTGGCACTGTTTGGATTCCTGATGTTTGACGATTTTTTTTTTTTCTTTTTTTTTTTTTTTTTTTTCTTTTTTTTTTTTCAATTGGGGTATTTATCGGCAAATGCACCTTTCCTTGCTGGGCGAAATTTCCATACTACTAAGTTTATGGATAAAGCCCTCCATGACCAGGTACCCACATAAATTACCTCCATATTCACCCTAGTTTCTGATCTACATGGCCATGCCACAAGGTCAGCCTCAACCGGTTCTCTACATATACCACCTAGTAGAACCAACAATGGTAAAAAACGGATATCAGTCAAGGGTGCTATGGTGTGGAATTCCATTCTACTTCAGGTGAGATCTCAACCAACCCTTCCCTTGTTTAAAAACTGGTTTCATAGGTCCTGTTACCTTTCTACAGCTCATTTATCCTGATTTTAACACCAAAAATATATCCCAGCCGGTTGATTCAGACTTGTACACACACACACACACACACACACACACACACACACACACACATACATACATACATACATACATACATACATATATATATATAGATATTTATCAATGTGTGGTTTCTCGAAATGTACGGGATTATTGTGTTTCCCATGGTAGCATGATGTATATAGACTTTTTATGTCAATTGTTTACTTGACTTTTTAATTGTGTTTTACCAGAGTTTATAAGTGTTTGTAACACAACACTCTTTTAATTATTGTTCTTTTTTATTATCATACTATGTCATTCATATTGTTTTACCATGTATCATCCAAAGCCTGGCGGAAGACAAGTGTTGGCATTCTCAGCCAGTAACCCTGTTAAAAGTATAAAGAAATCAAATCAAATCAAATCAAATCAAATCAAATCAAATCAAATCCTATTAATTACTATGTAAGTCAATGTGCATTCTAATGCTAATTCACATTTTCACTTCCCAGAAACCGTCACCCAGGTTGATTTCAAACTTGGTAGCAATGTACCTTTTGTAAGTCTCTACCAACTTTGTTCAAACGGTCACACTCCGTTGGTTCTTGGATTTCTTTTTTTTTTTTTTTTTTTTTTTGACAAATCTTTAAAAATCTTCATCTCCAAAACCGCCAACCCAATTGCTTTGATATCAGACAGAAACACTCTTAGGGATATCTAGTTCTTAATTTGTTCACCACATGGGTCTGCATTTTTTTCTATTTTATATGACTTTGTGTGTGTTTTCCCTATTTTCAACTTCTTCTCCAGACCCTTCACTCTGATTTAGCTGAAACTTGGTGGATGTGTTTATTGTGGAAGGGTCAAACAAAAAAACTGCAACAGATTCCTGATTCTTAAGGATTTTTTTTTCAGTTTGTGTACCTACGGGTAAATGAATCTTTGTTATAAATTACTGAGTAAGCCAATGGGCATTGTAATGCTAATTCACATTTTTTGGCTTCTTCTCGAAAACCATCAACCAGATTCACTTCAAACTTGATGGCCATGTACCTTTAGTGGATGTCTACCAAGTTTGTTCAAATGGTCACGTTCTAATGACTTATGGATTCTATATGAATTTTTTTTTTGACAAATGGTTAGAAGGACCAAACAGAATTGTTCACTAGGTGGCACTGCTGAGGATTCCTGACTCTTAATTTTTTTTCAATTTGGGTATTTATCGGGAAATGCACCTTTCCAATTGATTACTGCGTAAGTCTATGGACATTCTAATGCTGATTAACATTTTCGACTTCTTTAAAGCCATCAACATTATTCACTTCAAACTTGGTGGCAATGTACCTTCTGTGGGTCTCTACCAAGTTTGTTCAAGGGGTCACGCTCCAGTCATTTTTAGATTTTTTTAAAGAATTTGTTCTTTTTTTTTAGATAAATCTGAAAAAATCTTCTTCTTCTTCAAAACACCTCGGCCAATTTCTTTAATATCAAACAGGAACACTCCTAGGAACTGATAGCTCTCAATTTGTTCTCTTTCTTCGATAAAATTGTCAGTCAGATTGATTTCAAACTTGGTAGCAATGTACCTTTGGTGGGTCTCTACCATGTTTGTTCAAATGGTCATGCTCCAGTGAAATGGCGGGGGGGGGGGTATTTTTTATTTTATTAATTCATTTTTATATATTTTTTATTTTCATTTATTTATTTTGTTTATTTTCTATTTTTTATTTATTTTGTTTATTTTCTATTTTTTTGAAAATCTGTTAAACGGTTTTGATAGGAAAGTTTAACATAAGAATTCTTTAATTGTTATATATTCAATAATTTTGGCCAAAATTTGTGTCTAACTTGATAGCGATGTACCTTTCATAAGTGTATACCTATTTTGTCCTATCCCTAGTTCACAGAACCACAGGTGTGATGAATCTCTTGGTCAGCTGAGCATGGGCTGTTCACACAGCCTTCTTGTTTAATATTGATGCATGCGGTGTCTCCCGGTTTTAAACAAATTATTCAAGCTGTGAATTATTGTTAATGCTACATGTATGGGTTAGCATTGTAAGGATAGGGAAAGCAGCAATCTGGCATATTGACCTGTATGTTGGTAATGCGGGCTTGTAGCCACATGATAACAACTCAACATTAATAGGTATGTGCCTCTTGGGGCTTTTGTGTTGGCAATTTTGGCCTAGCTTCGTCACTTTGAAAGGCCGAACTGACATATTTGCATAAGTCGTGTGATGATGGACCCGGTAAGTTTTCAACTGAAAAAATAAGTAATCCACAGCAGTGCTACTGAAGACTTTGGTATTACAGACAGTGATGCTCGTCCAAAAAGCCTGAGTTAACAAGGTGCATGATGGACATTCATGTGATTTATTTTATGACAAAGGGCACTGTAGTTACTTGCGCTGTTCCCTCAATGTCTAAAAACTATTTCAGCCACAACATCAAAGTTGCACATCATTATAGCGGAGAGCGAGAACAGAAGCTTCTACTGCTCTCTTGCAGAGGGCATTTCAGTCATTCAGGGCTAGAACTGTGTATTCCAATTACTTTCATTGTAATGTACAGCTTAATAACTTTAAAACCACTAGTTGTGGAAACCGGAAAATTAATGTGGTAAAATAGTGTACACAGCTGAAATGTTCACATAAATCTTATTTTTGCAGCTTTAAAAGTAGTCTTGTAATTTGAGGTTAATTTAACATGTAATTTAATGGGAATACACATCTCTAGCCCTGAAGAATTCCGTGTATTGGATTGTTTATTAGGCTGAATACACAGATAATTGGCAATTCTGACCTCTCATATTGCCCTATACAACGGCTAAAGTGAGACGGACTTGGTTCATCTTAAGATGGAAGATATGAAGCCAGCACCTTTGATAACCTCTAATCACTTTTTAGTATTTTTGATAGTTTGATACTTAAACTACATGCTCCCCAAAACTCAGATGTCTGAACATGAAATTTAATTTGAGAAAATTGAGCTCAAAACTTTTGTTTACTCTAAAAAGTTGAAATTGGTAATGCCGAATGCCTGTGGATTGAAGTAAAGACAAAACGTGAAAACGCGTTTATCGGAATATATTATCGTCCGCCTGGCCAGTCCCCTGAGGCACAGGACATGATTTTAGAACATTTTTCAAATTCTATTGTACTGATTCACTTGGTTTGGTGCTTGATAGCGGGGTGCTGACTCCCCTCTCAAATTCAGATCACTCGGTCATTCACTGCAAGATCACTCTATTATTCCCCCATGAGAAGAATTTTAAACGTAGAGTCTGGGACTATAAGAGTGTTAACTATATGATGACCTAAATGCTTGTTTTTCAGCTGCGGCATGGGCTACTAGCCTGGATACTTTCATTGACATTGATGATCAAAGTTCATATTGGTTTGGTTTGTACAGATCCACCCTAACGCAATTTATTACATGTAGAGATGTTAATGTGCGCCCAAAGGACAAACAACGGATGAATTCTAAAATGAAAATTCTCAAACGAAAAAGAGTCCGAGGAGGGAAACGTTTCAAAAGGACGAGGAGAGAAAGTCATTTCCAAATTTACAAGAAATTTCGAAACCTGGGAGTTCCTGGCAATAAACAGGCTATAAGAAACTACTTTCGGAAACTGCAAAATCAGCTTCATCAACAAGATATTAACCCAAAAACATTGTGGTCTTTAACAAAAGCTATCCTTGGTTGTAAAGTACACAAGTCTCTATCTCTATCAACTGAAAATGGCAAAATAGTTTCTTATGCATACGAAAAAGCTGAAATATTTTGTAAGTACTTTGCAGCTCAAAAACAGATTACCAGAGGAAGACCCGCCCCTGCCTCTACCAAATTTTCAATATGTTACAACAGCTCGACTTGACCTGTTTCCAATCTTAGAAGATGAGGTCCAAAAAATACTATCAAGTTTGAAAGTATCCAGTGCCACAGGACCCGATGGAATAGGAGACTTTATATTGAAAAAGACTGCTAATGGTATAGCACCTTCCCTTTGTAAGCTATTTAATGCATCTCTTTCCAGTGGCAAATTCTCAAGTGACTGGAAAAAGTCAAATATGTGCCCAGTTCCCAAAAATGGCGACCACCAAACTAAATCGAACTGTAGACATATCTCATTGTTGCGTAATGTCTGAAAAGTTATGGAACGATTGGTGCTCAAATTTTATGAATACCTGATTGCAAATGGCCTATTAACTAATAAGAATTCGGGGTTTAAAGAAAATGATTCTACAGTGAACCAACTAGTCAGTATCCTGCATAAAATTTACAGTGGTTTATGCAACAATAAGGTCAGGATGGTGTTCTTAGATGTCTCCAATTCTTAGATGTTTGATAAAGCGTAGCACCAGGGATTAATTTTTAAACTACGCCAGCTTGGTTGCTGTGACAAACTTATTGAATGGGTGGAAAGTCATTTAAGCAATATGTGTATCAAAGTCACTACATAAAGGCAGTCCTCCACATGTTTACAGATTGAGGCGGGCGTGCCTGAAGGGTCAATCTTGAACCCTCTTTTCTTTTTGGTATATGTTAATGACATGGTAAATGATATTACCTCTAATATAGGATTATATGCGGATGATACAAGTATCTTAGAAATCATAATTAATCCAGTTGAGTCTAACAGAAGGTTGAATACAAATCTCACAATGCTTGGCAACTGGGGGCGCACATGGAGAGTAACGTTTAATGGCTTAAAATCCCTGTCAGTCATATTTTCCTCTATGTGTAAAAAAGTAAAACATGATCCTTGATTCCTAGATGATATTGAAATGCCAGAAGGGGACAGCCACACCCATCTTGGCATCACCCTTGACTCAAACCTGTCGTGGAGAGAATACATTACAGGTATTACTAACAAAGCAGACAGAAGAATTGCCTTACTACGAAGATTCAAATTCAAGCTCTCTCAAAAAGCCTTGTTTAAATTATACACCTCAATGATCAGAGCAACACTGGAATACGGGTGTGTCCTGTTTGATAATTGTGGGCAAAACCTGTCTGATTTGCTAGAAAACACCCAGTACCAAGCAACAATAATTTGTAATGGGGCCAAACGTCACACAAATCGATACTGGTTGCTCCTAGAACTAGGTTGGGAAACGTTGGCTACCAGGCGTAAGTATTTAAGCTCATCCTATTTTAGAAGTTGGTAAATAATCAAGTACCTGCATGTCTTGCTCAGTTAGTCCCAGCGTCGGAGCGTATATCTACCGGATGGTCTCTCAGAATCTCTTTAAATGTGCAACAACTTATTTTCCGAACCAAAATGATCCAACAGTTTTTCTTCCCCTCCGCTGTCACACTTTGGAACGATTTACCCATTAACATAGGGATACCAGCACTTTAATGCCGTTCAAAAGCTACAAAAGTTGATATTCATCAAAAGACCCCCTTCCTACTTCAACTATGGTCAACGCTTCCCTGGTATATGTCAGACTCACCTGCGATTAGGCCAATCCTGTTTACTTCACGACCTGTTTAGTGTTAATATTGTTCCATATCCTTCTTGTGCTTGTGGATGACCATCCAAAAAAAGCACACAGTTTTGGTTTTTCCTTGAATACACGATATTTACTGCCTATCACCCAAAACTGTTGAAAGATGTTTCTTCAGTTGAGGCCCCAGGAGTAAATCCCTCCCTCTCTCTGTTTGTCAGTCTTGACGGCAAATATTACCACGATTATCGATTTGCTGCTGTACAGTCATTCATTAGTAGCTCAAGAAGATTTTAATACTGACTCCTGCAGCCACTGAAATATCACTTACTTATGAATATGGTACTCGTTGCCTTGTAAATATATATATATATATATATATCTGTGTGTGTGTCTACGACTGAACACTTGGACTATGTCTGTCCTGTGCGTCCCTGTACATATAAAATGTGTCTCACTGTATGTCTCGAGAGCCTCCAGATTAGTTATCATGTATAACTATTAGGCAATCCAGAGAAAATAAATATATTTACAATGCAATACAATACAAAAAGTTTCAGCAGTGCTGAGCACATGGGCTGTGTTTGCATGGGCATGATAATGAACCATGTCATTGTTTGCACAGTCATTAGTCCATGACCCTTGGAAACCAATTCAGCCACTCATAAGGGTCACTCATTGATGTAAAAAACAAATTAGCACAATTCACTTACTGGGCCCCAAATATGGAAAGCCGCATATGAATCCACACTCCAACAGGCCAAGTGTGACGTTTCCAAGTTAATAAAGTCAAGTTTTATGCCACAAAATATACTTTTCTTGAATGACATCACAGAGGTAAACCTACAAGTTTATTTCACACAATAATAAAAACACAGGGTAGAAGAAATGAGTCTGTGTCATATTACAGCCATAAATGCATTTTGGCAACACTTATTTTTTCAATGTGATTTTCTCAGAACTTTTTTTTTTTTTTGCTCAACCTCTGCAATTGGTATCTGGCCTCACAAACATACGAATTGCCCTATCACATTAAAATCAACGGACGTCAAAAGAAAAATCTTATATCCAGGAGCGTGTTCCCAGGATTTTTTTTTTCTAACAGGCCCTTCTGTAACTTTTGCAGCAATTTATTGGAAAAAAAAATAACAACCGGTGTCAGGACTAACTTACAAATTTTATAGCTTTTTATTAATGTTATTTCAGGTCTCACCATTGAATTTGATCCTGGACATGGATATATATATTTCAATTTCTTCTGATTTCAACTTCATAAAAAGCCAATTTTGTGCGACTTCCGCGCGAAAAATGTGAAAATCCTTTTAAGTCAGAAAGAATGCTGTAAAATCTCAAACAATTCCAATCCTGCAAAAAAAAAAAAAAAACTATGGATACAAATCTATGGATATGTAGGAATAAGAAAATATATAGGTTTAATGAACTTGTGAAAAAATTAAGGACAGGTAAGACACCAAAAACCTTTGCATGGCCGATTTTGAGATTTTAACAGTTTTTACAAGATGAATGACCTTTCTATTAGTTGTCAAAATTTGAAGCTTTTAACTAGTAGAACTATGAGAAAAACGCTAAAAACCACACAGGCATGTGGACATCCAAACGTCCATGTGTAATTCTTTTGGTTTTCAGCTGCCAAACGGAACAATGCCACCTGTCAATCATACTTAACAGCCTGTCAAGTGACTTCAGGTAGCAACGGCCCATGGCAAAAGGAGAGTGGTATCAGGGCGGCAATGCGAAATAAGGTGACATGCCAAAAGTATGTTTGTGGGCAAGGAAAAGATGCAAACATGCTAACATATCATAGCCTTAGTGGTTAAGTTTATAATTATCTTGCTGGTTTTGCATTCTAATAAAGGGAGACTTTAAATGCTCAAGAGGAGCGGAAAACGTCAGACGATATCCCTTCAAACTTCAAAGGCCGTGCTGCGATGGATTACCCCAGTGGTCCTTCACACCAAAGACAGGCGGGGAAAAAAACTGGCACCTTAATCAACAATACCCACGTACATAATAATATTTTATCGAAACCCAGGGCTGAAGAAATAAAAGTACAAATAAACACATCGAAATAAGCATACACGTGAACAGAGGAAACACACAAAAGAGTGTTACAAAACTCAGCTTGGAACGAGAAATGAAACTCATTGAGAATATAACTACAAAATAATGATAAGCTAACTAAGTAAAGTGTACAGACAAGTCTAACAAGCTAACTACATAAAGTATACAGATAGTTTTAGTTTAGTTTAAACGTATTTATTTAGTCTGGATAGCCCTATAGTACATTGGATGACTAATACAGGGGTTCTCCAGAACATGGAGACACACAGTAGGTATGTACAAGACACACATGACAATACAAATGTTACCAATGTATTATATCTGTGTAAACTCTGTACGAATATCAAGATTTGATTACTTGTAAGATACAAGTTACACCAATATGAACTGAGTTCAATTATTTACCCATTAAAGAAAAAAGGTGTGATACAAATCAATTTGCATAGTCCAACTGATGATCGCTACAGTAACAGTAATGGAAACATTTAGTCGTTAAAGAGCCTGGTATCAATAATATACTGATGGTGAGCATCACAGATCTGGATACTTAGGCAGTTAGAAAGCTTGTTACTGCCACGGAGAAATATTTCAACTAACCTGTCACTACCAATATGAATTATAAGATGCGGGCTAACCCCCAGAACAATTAAAGGAATAACAGTATTCAGTAATTTGTTTCTCTGAACGATGCAATAGGGACAGAAGAGTAGGAAATGCTTGGAGTCCTCAGTGGGATAAGAACAGGCACAGTATGGGTCAGGAAGGATGTTAACTTTATGAAGGTCGGAGTTTAGTCGAGAGAATCCGAGGCGTAATTGCGTGTGGAAAATATTAGCAAATCTGTCACCATTGAGATAGAACTCAGGAACAGTGTCTCTGGCTAAGAGAGTAGTTTTAAGTTTCGATTTAAATATATATGTAGAGAAAGCGAATCTCTAATGTCGGAAGGCAGGTTATTCCACTGTTTGATAGCCTCTGGGAGAAAAGAGTTACACAGACACGATGTGCTACATCTAATGGGGTACACTGACATTGAATGTCGGAGAGCATGACCAACAGGAGGAGGGGGTATTTGATTAGATACATAAGAAGGAGTCAGTCTGTGGTACATTTTGTAAAAGAGGACAAGTAAGCTTGAAGTATTTACATCTGTCTGCAAGAGTTGACCACCCAAGTTCATGAAGTAAATAAACGTGATGTATGTTTGAGGGCACCTGTACAAATTTTAGTGGCATTATACTGAATTGATTCCAATCGATCAAACAGCACTTTACCACAGTTGTCGAATAAAACACAGCCGAACTCAAGGATTGGATGGATCATAGAACAATATAGTTTGACCAGGGATTTGCATGACAGTTTACACATGAACCTAATAGTATGCAGTAAGGAATTTCTTTGACCAGCTTTATTGGTAATCCGTGTGATATGGGCTTGCCAAGATGAGTCACCACTCAAGGTGATACCCAGATGTGTATGACTGTCTACCTCAGAAATCGGAGACCCATGCAAGACAACCGGCGGATGATGAGGTTGCACTCGTTTCACAGAAAATATAACAGATAGTGATTTGGTGGCATTGAATAACACTCGCCATAGCCAGCCCCAGTAATGCATTAGAGAAAGATTGGTGTTCAGGTGGCATGAGGATTGAACAGGGTTATTGACAATTCAAGTTTGGTAGTACCATCAGCAAACAATCTCACTTCGCACGTGAGATTGTCCACTAGGTCATTTGCATAAACCAAGAAAAGGAGGGGCCCGAGGATAGAACCCTGAGGCACTCCAGCCTGGATTGGAAGCCAGGCAGAAGATTGACCATGAATAGTAACTCTTTGGAGGCGACTAGAATCCGATATGCCAAGCTGCTTGAGTTTGAAGAGGAGTCCAGGGTGCAATACCTTATCGAATGCCTTAGAGACGTCAATAAATACCATTCTGGCCTCTTTCGTTGACTCTAGACCGTTGTAGATAATATGAAGTAGGTAGACAAGTTGATTGATTATTGAGTCGCCTCCCTTGAAACCTGAATTTGTGTGTGTGAGGAGCTTGTTTGCAGTTAAATATTCATAGAGGGCATCAAACATTTTGCGTTCAAAGACTTAAGAAACATTACAGAGTAAGGATATTGGCCTTTAGTTACTTTTTATTTGTCTGGTAGATTTTTTGAAGACAGGACAAATATTTTAACGTTTCCAGGACAAAGGAAAGTAAGCTTGGTTAAGAGAAAGTTTAAATATTTTTGTAAGAGGATTACAGATGGAGTGAGCAGAATTTTTGAGAAGGATGTTGCTAATATTGTCAGGCCTGGTTGCAGAAGTAATTCTTAGAGACAACAATACTTTCAAAACGTCCTCCTCACCAAACATGATTTCAGTTAGTCTAGACTCATTGCGGTGACTAAATTCAGGCATTAGTGGGGAGTCAATGTCAGAGGAATTTGGGCACAGACTTGGAAAATAGTTATTAAAAATATCACATTTTTTTTGCATTGGAAGGTAAAATTTGGTCGTTTTCAATTATTGGTGGAATCACCTCGTGGATTTTGGATCCCAAGACAGACTTAAATAAGCTCCACCACCGTTTTGGATTTATTTCATTATCATCCAGTTTAGAATGTAGTTTATTAAAGTAAGAACGCATCGATTTTCGAATTTGTTAAGGACATGGTTACGTGACTTCTTGTAAAACTGGTAAAACTTCTAGACCTTCATGGAAACCTCGAATGTATAGGGAAGTGGCAGGTTAGCTGTATTCTTAAAATGCTTCCATGCCCGATTACGGCAAGGAATAAGCTTTTTTATCTCCATAGTAATCCAAGGCTTGTCTGAAGGTCTTACGGTGACTTCTCTAAAGGGTATAAATTCCTTGGCAGTGGAAAGAAGCAATTCTGACCAGTATGAAAGGATGTCATCAAGGTTATCATAGACTTCATCGGCTGTGTTCCAAGGTGCTGTTAACAGAGTAGAAATAAGTTCAGGGAAATTGCCTGTATTGTAATCCTAAACATGACGTTTGGAAGGGCGGTCTTTAAAGTGAGAGAGAGAGAGAGAGAGAGAGAGAGAGAGAGAGAGAGAGCAGAATAGGATCGCATGATCAGAATTTGAAAGAGAAGTAAGAACACCACTGTTAGGTACCAGGCCAGGAGAGTCAGTGATAATAAGATCAAGCAGGTTTTCTGAGTATTCGGTGGTTCTTGTAGGTTCCTGTATAAGCTGATGGAGGTTGTGTTGAAGAAGCAGGTTGAAGAGCTCTAAGCCAAGGTCCCTATCCTGATGTGGTGAATTCCAGTCTGTGCATCCATCGTTAAAATCGCCAGTAATAAGGAGAGAGCGTAGGTTGCTTTCAGGCGCTATAGAAATTGAGGTATTCAAAGCCTCAAGAAAGGCATCCCCTATTTGAGCAGGCTGGCCAGGAGGTCGATAATATTTTCCAATCAGTAGAAACCCAAGTTTTGTTGTAATCTCAATCCAGATGCACTCTGAGTTCAGATTCTCTAGGTCAGTGTGCCTTTGACAAGGTAGCAAAGCAGAAACATATGTAAGGACTCCTCCTCCTCGTCCTGTGGGGCGGTCTTTTCTAAAAGGAGGTTGAAAGTTGTCAATATAGAGGAGTTGAGCATCAAGCCAAGTTTCTGATAAAGTGATAACATCAAAATTTTCGACTTGCGCAAATAATTGAAGTTCAAGTTTGTCCGAACTCTGAATACTATGGGAGTTGGAGTGGCAATGTTTTAAATAATTTTTTGCAAAGGGGTCGTTTTGTCCGGGACTTGGATGAACATCAATGCAGGACTGAAATAGAATTTGCAAGACTGACAGTAGGTGTTGTAGACACGTGAAATCTAGTAGAATCACGTTCACTGGGACTAAGGACAAGAAACAGAAAGAAAGGATTATTTCGGATTCAGCAGTATTCTTGGGGCAATCATACTTTCATGGGGTTGACCAACAGAAAAAGTCCAATTGCCACTCTATAATGATCAATGCTAATCCCCATGACGGGTCATAGGAGGGAAGGAAGAAATGGCATTAAAATGGGCTGCTGTGAATGTGCAATAAGCGCTGAGAGGCCAGAAGTGAGTGGCAGAAGACAGGGGTTAGTTTGAATGTGCGTTAAAAGGTCGGAAGGCGAATGTATGGTGTAGTTTATGGGTGATGGATGTATGGAAATATTCGGACGATATACCATGGTAACAAAATGAATAACACGAAAATACAGAAGGAACTCACAAAATATAGGACAATCTCCTGACACAGGAGTTAATAAAACTGACGTTACATGTGAAATCATATTGAAAATACGGAGTCAGAAAAGGTATATGAATGCCTGTAATACAAGTAGTAGAGACTGCACATAACCACATATGAAATGTACTCCCAAGTACTGAAGTCGATATTGGAAGTAAGTGGCCATAAACAAAGTAAACAAATTGAATGCCATACAAACAAATAATTCATAGGTATTTTTAATAATACAATAGCATGCGCATGGTCGCTGAGATAACTTCCACTTTAATATGGATCGGAAAGGTCCGCGTTTAATTGATGCAATAAGACGTAACAGTATTATGACATATTTGCATGTGACAATTATATTATTGGAGAACCGGGAATAAAGAATATACATGACAGTCCTCCTGAGTAGATTGTTCACGTATTGAAGAGCTCCAACAAAGAAAGACACAGATAATGTACAGACAATACCCATAAAATACATTGGAATATGGAAACATAAAACACAAAGAAAGCTGAAGGAAGGAGATAAACAGTTACAACCGACAACCATGGTTGAAGAACATCTGGATTACACATTCTATACCATGTGACCTTATAAATATAACTTACAATATAACATTTGAGCAACGAGAAATATATGGTATCACAATACATAAACATGGGATTGGTGATTCCAAGACTACAAGCACGTGATGATGTATTATTGTGTTCATGTGCCTCATATCACTGGACTAAGCTAACTGCGTCCTTACTGAATGCTATGATGCGCATCCTTGCACAACTGTGAGACAGATCATCCCTGTTATAATGAATAAAACAGATACATACAGGAGTAAATACAATAAAATACTATCCCCAAAAACGGGATGAAGAGGTAGGGGGCGGAAGACCAAACCCGCCATACGTGCACTGACCACGAGCGGCCGTAGGCCGCCCCACCGAAGCAAGGCAACACAATTTTCGTTGCCAGGCTTGAGGTCACGGAGCCCGAAGGGCCGCCTCCATGACGTCTCATTTTGAAACCAGACTGTCGCTGTCGCCGTTTGACAGATCGCTGAATAATGTTTTCTGCACTTTAAAGGCTCTTTTATCCGATTGGCCAAGAATTGATGACAACCTACCCAAATGTCCAGGGACGATGTTTACGACGTTTTGTACAAATATCAGCTCAACTTGAGCAAACGGTATTGTTTCAGAGGCAAATGATCAACATCAAAGGCCTTTGAAGCTTGTTTTCTCAGAAAGGATTATATGACGAGAACCCCACCTAAGAATGGTTATTCCAAGAAAACGGCTGGGCGAAATTTAATCTGGCTAACGGCCTTTGATTCCGTAATGTCTGAGCTGTAAAGACAATTCAGCGATTTTCTAAATTTTGCTTCGTTCTTTTTTTATGAAATAAAGAAAATGAACATTCTGAAAATCAAAAGGAAAATTGAAACGTCAAACTTTGACGATGGATAACGGAAGAACAAAACCAAAGATAAAAAATTGCAGGATCGTTTTTTATTGCCAATATATCAGGATTAAGATGCAAGTGTAATTATGATTTTATCACAAATAATTAGTGAATTATATCGACATTTAAGGGGTGGATGCTTTGTGGTCAACTTTCAATTGTTTATTCAACAATTAACATCACAGACACCCAAATACGGGACATATAAATTCTTTGGAGTCTGATGAGTACACACATATATAATATGTTTTCCTAACGCAAATATATTTTGAACTGGGATTGACTAAAGTGGGATTTATTTTTGGTGTCTTACCTGTCCTTAAATGGGCAATATCGATCCACAGTTGCCAGTCTGCGCACTGGCTTCACATCTTCCACCTCAACTTGATTCCCATGGTCAAGTAACTAGTGAACTGAACTCCGCAACCAAAGTCAATGATAAAAGAGCTTGAACTAATACAAAAACGCGTAATTGTATAAGACAATGAAAGGTACCTAGTGGATTTTTTCTGGCATAGTTTGAACCTTATCTAAAATTACATGTAAACGCAAAACGATAACCTGTTTATACGAGCCAATACATTGTAGGCTATACTTGAACGTTTGCTGAACCAATGACGATTTCAGTTTTACCTGATTGCGGAGTTGAGGTTTTAGCTTTTCCTGACGCCGTATGTCCAGGTATGGGAGGCAACCAGAAGTCACACCAGACATTTTGGCAGAATCCCCCCCCCCTTTCTAATAACTAGTAAATATGATACGTCAATGAAAAGGCTTCCAAACGCCTCTTTTATCTAAGACAGCTCAAATATGCTGGTTTGTCTTACACAGACCTTGTGAGAGTCTACAAAGCTCTAGTAAGACCAGTTTGCGAGTACGCTTGCCCGGTTTGGTCAACAAGCCTCCCGAAACATCTCTCAGATTTGCTAGAATCCATTCAAAGCCGTGCTTTAAGAAATTATACTGCCCTCCCATGCATATAATGTAGCATTAGATACACTCTACCTTCAGACCCTTTCGGATAGAAGAGAGCAAATGTGCAACTCATTCTTTCATGCCATGACACTGAAATCTCACAGACTCCATAACTTACTCCCCGAAAAGAAAATATATACATATGACCTCCGAATTAAACATGAATACGAATTACCAAAATGCAGGACCAATAGGTACAAAAATAGTTTCATTCCATGGTGCCTTTTCAATTGTCAAGAAAATGACCACTGTTCTTTGACAATGCAAGACTGGCTGACTCTATCAGTATGTGATATTATTTATCGAATGATGTATTTTAAATGTACGCATATGGATTTTAGTAGTGATACATTTTGCTAATTTTTCAGTATCTGACATTTATTATGTACTTTCAACCTACGGTTGACAAATAATCTATCTATCTATCTATCTATCTATCTATCTATCTATCTATCTATCTATCTATCTATCTATCTATCTATCTATAAATTCTGCCCATACATTTGCATAAAACCCCTAAATTATCCCATATTTCCAGCTTAAAGTCTTCTTACACCCAAATATCTGGTAATCACTCATCATTTTTATGGAAAATGTCATTTCAGTTCCATGGTTTAATAAATTTCAAAATATGCTGGTTCTTCAGTTGAGGAGTAAAAAAACTTAACTAAGCGACTTGCGATAGATAATGAGGTTTTCCAGTGCAATATATTTCAAAATTTAACAAAAGCTAACAAATATGTGAGTTCCATTGTAGCCTGCTATGGAATGCTGGCATCACTGACACACAGTGCGCGTCGAAGGTCAGTGTCCAGGCATTGTGATTGTGGAGCTGAGGAATTCACCGGAAAAGCAGGGACAGGGCTTCGCTCCTTATTATTAAACGTTTTCCACAAGGTCTGATGTTTTTCAATGTTACAGATAGATAAGACAACACTAATATTTTATGTGTACAAAGTAGTCCTATTAAATTAACACTTCTATTGAATATCTCTCTTGTTTGAAAAAAGGTAAAACCAAATTAGGGACACGTATAAACATGTTCTAATAGGCAGATGACCGTGAATTCTGATGTGAAAGAGTTTGTTCAGAAGTCTGTTTTACCACTCAAGGGTAGATCCCTGCACAAAAATATAAATATGAGCCATTCTCTGAAAAGCTGTAATCATGGGAGGTTGATGTTTGGAAAAATGAAAGTGTGCAGTAACCTTAGTACCTAATATTTTGTCAATGCTGCAGATTCCAAGATTGTGCAAACGCAGTGGGCAGTGCAAGTTATTCAGTATGTAGATGTATGCAGACAAAATTAGAAAGGGTGTCCCTAGACTCATGTCAACACTGTAACACAATTTAGCAATATCTAGTCACTTAGGATTTACAGTAATTTTCATTTTATTGTATACTTTTGTAAAATCGTGTCCGTATATTTAGGCCTAGGACTACATAAACCCCTAAACTACCTAATGTTTCCAGCGTGAAGGCTTCTAACACCCAAATATCTGCTAATCACTCATTTTTAGGGAAAATGCCATTTCTTTTCTTATTTATTGATTATTTTCGGGTTTAATGGTGTAAATAAGAAACAAAAAGTGTAAGCATCCACTACTATCAAACATATCTTTATATGTTCATATAATAGAAATAAAGGAAAAGCAAAATACAAAATGTGGAACTAAATAGCATAGCGATGTTGACAGTAGAATATCATGTCTTTATACATTTAAAAAACTTATTGAGGTGTCATTGATTATGATTTATATATTTTTAATATAATTATTAGTCAATTATGCCTGCTTTTGTTAATGGTAATAACGTGTAACAATAAATATTATAGTACTGTATATCTTCATATGAAACATCAATTTATACTAGCGTGCCAAATTTTCGGCGCCGGGCCCAGTTTTCGGCCAGTGGGAATTAAGCGCGTTACGTTCCCATGAATTCCCTTTTAATCTGTTTCATATCATCTGTTTTAAATGCACCATGTCTTTCTGAATAAAAGTACACACAATGAAGATAAAGTTTCAATGTTTATCCTTCCACCCATCCACCGACCCTTTCAGCCACCCCGAAAGATTTTTTTTTACAAAATAGGCTAGATAGGCCTACTTTATTTATAATTTACTTCAGATCGTTGCTGTATTTCCTGCAAGTTAGGCTAAAAATGGCTCAGAATCCACCATTTTTACACATAAATTTTCACAATTTTCTGGGAGAGGACCCCCAGACCCGCCTTCTAGGGTATTTGTCTCAAAGACACGAAATTTGTCACAAAGGGAGTGTCTGTATGATTATAGCCCTGTCTGTGACAGAGATATGCCCGCGTGTCCTCCCTGACTGACAGGCGTGAACCCCGCGCTTTGAATTCTGTCGCTGAATTAATATGCATGCAATTGTCTCGTATACTCACTATGCCCATGGGGATGGAGCTTTTCTGCAACATGCAGATTTTTTATGTCAGAGGTCATCAGTGGGGCCGTTCTTCAGAATCCGACCACCCCCATAGTTCACTTGCCGTGACACTTCAGTGAAGTGATTTTCTAGTACTTAGCGCCTTGCTCCGTCAGGAAATCGGTGGCGGAAAGAACATCCAAGGCTCCATCTGTGGTCATGTGACAGTCGGCGTCCGTTTTGCAGAAAAGCTCCGTCCCCATGCACCCTCACTGGACGAAACTGGGCTCGAATGTTGACATTAGTCATTAATTACTCATATGCGCGACAGTCTGATCACTAAGACTAAGTCAAATTATTGACTGTGAGTGAGTGAGTATTGATGGAAAGTATCAGAGGATGTAAGAGCATGGTCCACAAATTGATACTAGCATTGTCCCTAAATGACATAGGAATTAGGATAGAATAATATTAATTTTAAACCAATTTGGCAGCTGTGTGAACTCTTGTGAGTCTTAACTGGCTGAAAACTTCTTGCTGTACATGTAATTGCTATTGTCTGTATTGACATTGACAGTCACATTGCATGTGGGCCTCGCAATTTTTATGCAAGAATCAAAGATTTGACAGATTAAAATGTTGAATAGATGAATAGTGTAATTTATTAAATGCATGATTTGGGGAACTGGTTTCAAGCGGAAACGTTAGAAACTGGTTATCTTGTACATTATGGCGAAAGTGGAAACTGGTTAGAGAAACCAGAACCAGTTTCACGGTAAATCGAATATTCTTATTTATAGTAAGTTAGGTCTATACCCTGCCATTCTTTTTACGCTGACATCAGCATATGACCCACTCAACCCGTTGTAGACAGGGTCCTGCAAACTGTAGGTGACAAGGTACGGCACATGTGTAATCATAAGATAAGGTATACATTGTATCATTCTTTTCAGCGCACTGAAATAAGCTACATTTGCTATGAGATATACGGTAGCATATATGATACGCTCAGTCAATCGTACTTAAGTTCAACACGGGCGTGCAAAATAACTTGTATTATCGCCCAACGACTTCGCTCTCGCTTGGGCCATAATTTATAGAGGATAAGACATAAGTTTTCATTGTCCACATTGAGAACATTTGTACGACACAAGCTTCCAGAGCTTATAGGCTTATAGCCAACACAAGTTTAGTTGATGTACCTAGTATCGATGTGTTCCTATTAACGATAGGGTGGACAAAACACTTATTATTACTTGCACATCTAATCTATCTTCATAGTCATATAGACATGTACTGGTATGTGATGAGTTGCGGGCCTCGGAACTGTGAAATTTTGTGCAACAATGTCTGGCTTCGTTCCCCCATGAACGTCAGTTACGAGGGAAATTGCCTGTAAACGCATATTTGGATTCCTTACGCTAAGCAAAAAGCACATTTTTCAGAGAACGCACACATTTTATATTTTAATAATTGCAGACACCCTAGCTTTTCAGATTTTTCCTAAACTGATTTCATGTACTTATACAGAAAATGTTTGACAGTTTGCCCAACCATGGAGCTATTATATTATGGTAGTTGATATTGTTACGGTAACCATAACTGTGTGCTGGAAGTTTATTATTACGGCAGTCACGTGATTGCCGTAACAATAACACGGTCACTGAGAAGCTACTATGCATACGGCCGTACAGGGCGCAGGCTGTTAATGCCGTAAATATAAGCACCGCAGAAACAGGGTTGAAGTTACGGCTGCCGTAACAGTACTGATTTACCGATATTTTTATGTGAAATAGCTGATATTGTAGGCTATATCATGGATATACTGTTAAAATTATGGCCATTAATGGCTCCGACGGGGACATGATGCCATTTTTGGTTGGTATGGACAGTGACTGACTTACATGTATGTCATTGTGACAAATATACATACCTAGGCAGCATTTTTACATGCAGTGGTAGTATTGTGTCAGCAGTGAACGGGCATGCCAAGGCCGCAAGGAAACATTTATTGAAACTGGTGTCATTCTATAATAAGAATCCGGACATGCCATTTGTCGTTAAAAAGAAAGTTTTGGATGCAGCTTTTATAGCAGCCATATTGTACGGATGCGAAAGTTGGTTTAACACAAGTTTGAGAAAGGTAGAGAGCTTATATATGGGTGCATTAAAAGCCTTGTTGGGGGTCAGAATATCTACAGTGAACGATTTATGTTTAGTAGAGCTTGGCTTCCCACCCCTCAAAGACTTGGTTAAACATAGACAGAAGGAATTTTTCGAGAAGATGACAAGTGAAAGAAGTGACATGAACAATGACCCTCTCATGTTTGCCTTAAAGGTGACTTCCACTATGAGCACAGGCTCTTATATTAACGGATTGCTAGGTTTGAATGACATTGTCGAAGATGGGAAGTTATTATTGAAAGGTCGTATAAGGTCGTCAGAGAGATCAAAATTTGTTGTGTATCAAGAAATGAACCCAGGTCTTGATGTACATTGTGTCTATGCAAAGGAGATGGGTGCACATATACCCGAGTACTTATGTATTGGGTTTACCCGCATGCGCCTATCCGCACACAGGCTCCGCATTGAAACGGAGCGATGGTCCCGCATGCCCAGGGACCAGAGGTTGTGCAGGTGCGGAGACGTGCAGGACGAAGCACGTTATCGGACACTGCCCGTAGGTACAGAACATTATAGGGAAAGGTTCGACAAGCCAAATTTAAGATTCCCTGAATGTATTATCGATGCTAGGGTGCTTGACGACTTCAAGCTGGTTTACGAAATATTGAAGTATTTTGATTGATTTAAATGATATGCCAGTGATTTAATACATACTACCATTGTGATATAATATTGTTATCTAAATAATATATGCTGTTGTGGATCTAGTATTGTTATCATACATTCATGTGTTAATAGGATATTATGCCTTCGTACTTTGCTTTGGACCGTGGTCAATAAACACTACTACTAGTAAAGTGTATTCAACTGCGACACATACTTTACTGTTAAAATGTAGTAAAGTGTATTAAACTGCGACACATACTTTGTTCAGGTATGTTTACAACCTGGTTCAAATAGCAGAGTTACATTGTATCAGTATAATAACTTGCAATCTTCACGCGATGAAAGGTAAGGGGCCCAGGTAAGGGGCGTTCGAACCATTTGATATGGGGGAGGGGGCTATGTTGTTGTTTTTTAAAATAGAATTGTTCAGCAAATGGGAGGAAAATAATCTACTCACAATGTTTTATTAATGGACATATAAAAATGCAAGAGAAAAATATTTGCTGAATTTTTCTGAGGATAAAAAGTCTGTTCGGCAGGAAAAAAATCTACCCCCCTCAGTATAAAATGGTCCGCCCCTAAACAAGTCGAAAATCCATGCCTGATCAAAGATATTAAAATCCCAGAATACATAGCTTTATTATAGGCCTAAAGGTTCAAACAATTGTAGGACGATAATCTTTATAAATTTGCAGATGCCGTTCAGACTCTGTTCATGCAACTACATGCAAATATCCCCACAAATACCACCATGACGGATTTACACAACAGACTAGCTTAAATCATGGTGCTAGGAAGCTCTTCCTAGCTCCATGCTTAAATCGACAGTGCTCATGTAGTTGTTCCATGAAAGTTGTTCACTTTCTTGTCTATTTCGTAACGCCTGAGGGCCTCCTCCAACTATTTGAAAGAGTTGAACTCGACCCCCAGGTTCATCTCGATACGTCCGCTCTCTTCGGTCATCGCTGCGAGAATGAATTTGAGCAGGGTAGTGTAGTCGCAGGCTTGAACTGAGCTGGGATCTGATTGGCTATTCAGTATATTACGTCATAGCCGGATAAATGACCATTGCGGCCAGAGTATGTTATGATCACGGTTACCTTAACTTTAGCTGGTGGAATAAGGTTTATGGCTACCGTAACGGTAACCACTTTGTAATATTATAGCTCCATGGCCCAACTGACCCACTCTGAACTTTATCTGTGTGGAGCTTTCAGTTGCTATATCGAGAATAGGAACATTGTTTTTACAAGCTTGTCACCAGAATTTAAGTGACATGTCTTGCTCAGACCACTTGCATTCGTGATGAAAAAACAACTTTGTTTAGATTTTAGCATGGAAGTACAGCTTAGAACTCGAAGTCTGTGATTTATAACAATAATTTAATTTAATGCATGGTCAGTGAGGTATTGTGCTCCATTCTTACAAACCGCACAGCTTAGCCTATCCATAACTGCATGGTACATGGTGCATATAAAAAAGCAAAATAACATGGTATGAGATAACTAGCAATCTATCACGGGCAGATAAGCACCTGTTGGGTGTGACTTAGTGATTTGAATATATTTTGTGACTGGATGTTTGTACCCGACTCGGCAATTTTCCAGGCCTTATGTTCCACTCAGCTATACTGTGTCTTTTAACCACATTCTTAATGGTACCTAATTAATGGACCTGTACTGTGGATATATCCGTTCCATTAGCCTGGGAAGCAGCTAACTTGTCATGTTTAGTTTGTGCTTGGCCGGGACCTGTAATTGTTTTTTATTGGTACTGATGAGTGGAGGCTGGACAGGTCCTGGAGTCATCAGTGTCACATTTTACACAAAAAGTAGAGTGTAAACCTTTGAAAGCTATGTTTTTGATACAAATTGACATTAAACTATGACAACAATTTCAGCAATCAGCTCTGTAATTTTATTAAATTTGAGGTCCAAGAAAATAGGTTCTGCTGAACACATACTTGATTCTACAATTGCACATAGCTATTGGCATATTGCCTATGCTGCCAAAATGTCAATTTTTCCATGCAACTTGCATATAATGCAACAATTTCTTTTCTGACATATTGTGAATACCTTTATTTTCAAGGGCATTTAATTTCACAGTTCTTACATTTTGGACCTTTCACTGAGACTTTAAATTCACTATTTTCGTTAAACTTCTAATCAATACCATGTTAAAGACTCTTTCCGCTGTGTCCTTAATTTCACGGTTATGAAGCATCAGTGAAATAACCGAAAATAAGAACACAGAAAAATTAAATGAATTCACAGTACGTGGACGGCCATTTTAATGAAATGTTTTATACATGTACAGCACTGAAAGAAAAGGATTTTTTTTTATGTAGGCCTGTGTGCACATTAAGGGAGCTTATGGAAAATTTTATAGATAAACAAATGTATATGTGTGTGTGTGTGTGTGTGTAGATTATAGCATGGTTTTTGTGTGTACGAAGAAGATATATGAGCACTGGGTGCCATATATGCAGAACGAGTGAGCATAAATTTTTCCACCACCAAAAACTTGAGAAATCTGTTTTTCATGAGATAGGCTTCCATGGAACTTCTTTGCCATTGCACATGGGAAAAGCCCATGCGGTGGTACAGGTGGTACTGTGAAAAGGCTGGCCGCATGTGCCAGTTTGTTAGCCTCTGATACTGGCCATATCTTCACGCCAGAAGAATTTTAACTTTGCTGTCACAACCATCAAGGTACATCACTTCAGAAAATGTTTAGACTCCTACAGAGGAGCTTGAATGCAGAATGTCCTCCTCAATCAGAAATATTGTATCGTAAGTTTGTCCCTACAGGCAGGGCAGCTGTGATGATGTACAGATTATCAGAGAATGAAGTGCATAAAAGAATGTCTGTGTCAATTGATACTGAAGAGAGAGTAGAGACAGTAGAAAATGTCAGTGAGCACTATCAACCTGGAAAGTATGTTGCTGCAGTGGTTGGAAATAATAGGCAAATCGCCATGATGAGTGAGCATTCAGATGAACATGATGTTTTTGTTAAATTTATGAAGATGAAGAGACATAACCATAGTTTAGCTTGGCTAGCCTATAAAGATGAGTGTCAGGTGTCCTATCTCAACATCTTCAGGGAAGTACCAGCACCATCAGCTGTTGGATGTCTCGCCAGACAGTACAAACTTCAGAAGGACACTATAGATGACTGCATAGCACAATCTGCTGAATCCCCCCCCCCCCCCAAAAAAAAGAAAAAATGAAAACTAAGTTCATGCAGTTAATAAGACTATTATAAGTGCATTGTTGGCAATGTATTCTACATCTTCAATACTGATACGTCTATTCACAATTACATTTTCGAAGACTTCTCCAAAACTTCACGCTAACTTTGAATGGTGCACATCTGCCAGCATATGTATACCTCATATACCTGTCTATAATGCTTTTTATATGCATGAAACAGGGCAAAAAGCTATTCACAGGTGCAGTAAAATACCATATTCTATACCTTCAAGTTTTCACAGAAGCACTAAAAACACAATCATGCCCCAAATTTCACATACTATTGTTCTTATGTGGGTCTGTGTTATGTACAAATTTGAAGATTGTGCCACCAATACCCAATATGATTTAGAGGTGTTGAAGTTATACCTTTTATTATCCATAGCTAACTTTAACAAGAGATATTCCCAATTTGGTTATTCCCAGAGTTCTGATATTTTTCACAATAGCTGAACTTTAAGTATAGGTTTTGTGTGCAAAATTTGCGCATGATATTTCACTTTGCTCAGGCGATATTGGTGGTTGAAATACCATTCATGAATGAAAAAAACCAGGAAATTGCCATTTTCATACCTTGATAAAAGATAAAATTTTGTCACATAGTAATTCTAATTAACATAGGTCCAACAACAGTAAAAGTTACATAATTCTTTAAAAAATTATGGGTGTATCTTAAATAATAAGCTAGATATGACTTTTTGAATAATGGCACAGAAACGGCTGCCATTTTTAAAGATGAGACTATCTCCCCCCCCCCCCCGAGGCCCATAAAAAATGAACCAGGGATGAAAATGCATTGAACCTTTGAATTTTTATGTCAAAGACCTTGTTCAACACAACACTTGGAAATTAAACAAATCTAAGCTGGGGTGGTGGAATGCATTTATTGAAATGACATGGAATTACCCAAATTTTCCAGCAGAGATTCAGTAGTCTCGTTAAAACAGCAGATGACGCCATCATTACCCGGGAAGTAGTTTAGCCCATAATTGTAAATTGTATATTGGTACTTCCAGTTATACGTACTCTGCTGGTTATAGGTATGGTACTCTTCCGGGTATAGGCACGCTTCCAGACATAAGTAATCTGCCAAACAGAAGGCCTATGACAGCACTTTCTAATGACTTTTAAAGTCACTAGAAAGTGCTATAATAGGCCTTCTGTTCGGCAGAATACCTATGACTGGAAGGAATAATAGTTACATGTATGGTCCATAGTGGTCTGGCGTAATATTTATACACATGCTTTATAGCACTAAAAGCAACCACAACATGATATAAATATATATATACATATATATATAATGAATGTAACTGATTGTTGACGATGAATCTTTACCTTCTGGATGCTAAGGGCCGATATATCGGTCCTAAATCAGAGATGCCAACTTTCTCTCATCATCAGGAACTGTCCCTGAAATTAGCAGAAATGTTTACCAATTTTTGGTGTTTGTCCCACTTTGAAACTGAAAATTTGCTCATGTATATTCTTTGTTAAATATGATCTGTCCTTGTCTACAAAGCAGGCCTTCTACCCCCTCCAGCATACATAAACATCAGGACATAAAAAAACAGAGTCTGCTTTGCAGGCAAGCTCTGACCCTGATGTTTTGACTTAAAAAATGTTCCTGAAATGGCATTTTGAAAGTTGGCATCTCTGCTTAATACATTGAGTTACGGACCCAGAGGGTAAAAGCTTTCAACATAATTAGTTTTTCTCTATATTACAGCTCTCATAAAATCTTGAAATATAGAAGAGCCCCATAAAATCTGATGCACAGAAGTTTTGAAAGTATGTTTATCATGGTTATATTTCCAACTTTAATAATAAGTGTTGGGTTTTGCATTAAGTTGCTTGATCAGATACCTTGTATAAATTCTAATATATTATTCAATTTGGTAATAACTTTCTGTTGTTTTTGTGATTTTTCCTAAAACTTTTTAGATAATACTTCAAATGAAATAACTGTCAAAAAACCAAAAAGAGAAACTGAATTATAAATTTAGTTTTGCTTTCATTTGCTTTATTTCACAGGATGAAGTATGCAGAGTAGGTGTTTAGCTCTGCTGACCAAAGGTCTCAGAGCTTATGCAACCGGTCATGTTTGTCTGTCCATATGTCCGTAAACTTTTGCTCTTTAGTGCAATACCATCCACAGTTTTCAAGTTAGCCCAATATAACTTTCAGGATTTACAGGGTGTATGAAAATCTAGGCCCTTTTTGATACTGGTGGCACCACCTACATTATTATGTAATATAGGGGTCAAAATGTGAAAATCTTGTGAATACTGTAGCATCTTTAATTTTTGGTGGGTGTTCACCAAATTTGGTGGCATTGTGGGGGACGTCGAAGTCTTTAGAAGTTGCTAATGATACTAGTGGCACACACCTATAGTTTGATGGAAATTATGAGCCAAGATGTGTTTTAAGATATAAAATATATGAGAGTTACTGGTTCACAAATATGAAGAGTTGGTTTTTTTGCATTTCATCACTATCTGTTGGTTTATACAACAGTTGTCACTGTGTAGGCGTATTTGTCGGTCACGGTGCATTCACAAGTCACTTGCCATTAAGCACATACATATATTTGCTATGCTAATAAAGACTATTGCAGAGATATTTGACTTTCAATTTTAAACCCTGAAATGGGTTGGACATTACCTTATTACATGTACATATACCAGTCTGGTATAAATACACCATTGCGGCCAATCAGGTACAGGTTACTGTGCCAAATAGTTCTTGGTTTTAGTGTGCTGACATTTTTGGGGAGCCACTTACCTGTAATTAGCCCATTGTTTCAGCTGGACTATTACATGCAGCTATCAGCTTGTTTGTCCTGTTTGGTTTGACAGATATTTTTTCCGTGATGAATTATGTAAACAAAGTGCGAATTACATACAATTATATTGATACACAGTGATGTACTGCTGGCAAGCCGTGCTCATAGCACGTTTCCTGGCTATGACAGGTAAACATTGGTATAATTTTTTATTCTATCTGTAGACTGGCCTTTTTTTATCTTGCATATTTTCAGTAAAAGGTGTCTGCACAACACCAATAGCATACTTTATTTTAAAAAGTGACGCAACAAAAGTTATACGCCTTTAATTGTGCTAATACATGTGTGAAAATATACAGTGAATATAATGGTGATTGCATCCCATCTGGGACACTTGTATTGAAGTTGCATGTGAGTGCTATCCTACAAACTACTCATAAATTGTGTCTATCAATTGATGAGTGTGCAAACAAGTCTCAAGGCTCTGCAGTATAAAAAGTTGAGAATGCTCTAGGCCTGATCAAGTTGGGCTTTCTGTACAAAGTCACCTTAGGAGACAATTGCAAGAATAACAAATTGTGTGCACATGACATTCCCTTGTATATTGATATACAATACTTTTTAATATGAATTGAACAATCTTAAATACTTTGTGCATTAACTTTTTCTTTTATTGCAGTCTGTGTACCATTTAGGACATACTAGTAATGATGTCATATGCACTGTCTAATGTGGAGACAAGACATCAGAGTTATAAATGCTGTATACTAATACATTTTATTTTGTAATAATGGGAAACCTTTAAATTTATGGGGAATTTGTCATTTGTAAATTTGTGATGAAATATATGGGTATAAGCTGTTTCTTATATATCTTTGAGTTTCAGTAATTTTAATTCTTTAAGCATTGGTTCTGAATGGGCTATAAAATTACTACAGTGAAATTTCTCTAAAAGGGACACCATTGGGACTAAGGAAAAGTGTCCCTATTAGCACAATGCCCTTGTTACCAAGGTGCAGCACTTAAAGTATGAATTGGGGATACATGTACATGTGTTTGTACCAAATAAAGCAAGCTTACTTAGGCTGACCATTTTAGACATGTGCTTTACCTTACCTACATGTTGTGCATAAGTTCATATCATGCCCATGTTCTCATAATTGTCGTGCATACATACATATCATTTGCATGTCAGCATAGTTGCCATGCATCAATTCATATCATGATTGTTGTGCATCCATACATCATTTGCATGTCAGCATGGTTGTCATGCATCAATTGATATCATGCCCATATTCTCATGACTGCCGTGCATCCATGCATCATTTGTATGTCAGCATGGTTGTTATGCATCAATTCATATCATGCCCCGTTCTTATGATTGTCATGCATCCATACATGATTTACATGTCAGCATGGTTGACATGTATAGATTCATATCATGCCCATGTTATCATGATTGTTTTGTGCATATCATTGTTATGTCAACATGATTGTTGTCTCTTCCTTCTCTTTTAGGCCATGAATAATGGGTAAATCCACGAAGCCCCTGAATATCACATTTGCAAATGCCCAAAGAGCCTTCAGAGCTGGGCAGAAAGTGGAAGGCTGGGTACATGTGCACCTGAAGAAGCAAAAAGAAATCCGTAAGTTAAATATTCTCCGATACTACTTTTGTGCCTGCCCCTCCCTCGCCTCTCCCCTCCCCTACGCATTCTACAACTGCAAGTTTATCAAAGTGGTAATCTGGTTGTGGAATTCATGCAGACATCTACTGGTTGAACACCAGCAATTAATAAGTACATACTTAATCTGACTAAATTTTTGTGGTTCAAATATATCAGCAGCCTTACATTTCTTCAGGCAAACTGATTCTAATTTTTTTTTCAGTCAGTAGGGTGGTGTAACACAATTAACTGAATATATTTGATCAAAACTAAAGACAACTAACACTTCATATGGGTGGTTTGGCAAAAAGATACATGTAGTAAATATCTTCAGCCAAATCCCATTTATATTAACTTATGGCTAACTAGCTAGTTGCCAGTACAAACCCAAGTGTATGTATTTACTGCTGCTGCTTTCTTGATCGAAGTTATGCTATCATCAGACTTCTTTCCAGAGACAAATTAATCCTTAAAGTGCTGATTTAAGACTGAGTCAACAGCTTGGTTCAGGGCACTTTGCATGCAATGTGTGCTAAGTGCCCTAAGGAAAGCTGTTGACCAAGACTACTTTATCCTTTAGACTAGGCTTACTGGTATTTGAATGAAAGCTATCTTCATGAGGAATTTGAATCTTTTAACTATTATATGTTTAACGGTAATGAGAAAACGACCATAGCCCTGATAAGCATGCTAAGGGTTGAAACAATGGCTGGCCAGAAGTAAGCAGTACATGTGAGATGCCTCATGCCCAATACTGACACTGGTGACCCTCTCAGGCCAAGTCAGCAGCTTTCCTCAGTGCATGCACCAAGTACCCAACTGATGCAAAGGAAAGCTGTTGACCTGGGACATGCCACCTTAATTGGTCTTACCTACAATTCTCATTCAAATTAATTTTCATTACATATACTATTAAAATTGAAATTAAAACACTGAAGCAGACGACATTTGTGCCACTGGCCAGTTTTGGTTGGTTTAAGAGAGAAAGGGTAAACTGTTCTACAGATAACAGAATGACCGCTCTGCTCATTACCAAATGCACTTTTGTTTAGAGGAAATAATTTTATTTTCCATTGGTGTTGAGTACACCGCTCTGAAGCCTTAATCCCCCACATGTGTGGCCATATTAATGAATTCCCACACATTCCACATCATGTCACACATAATGTGGACACTGTCTTGACAGAAATTCCCTCTTATTGAACCATAGGCAAACTTGAGTTTGTCTTGGCTAAGAACCCTGACACTCAAGTAGCATAATGTCACTTTTGGAGGGACTTGCGTGTGACATGCACCTTTGTAAACCTGATGTTTGAAGCAGGCAGTTAATCACATGGTGCTTAAAATTAAAATTGTACATCTCAACCCCACATTTGTACAATGCACACTATGAGGATAGGTGTTACCATTATGATAAAGCCAGTGTTGCCAACCTGGTGAATGTATATTTTCGGGAAATTATGAAATGACGAGCGGCGTAAGCAACGGAGCTATCCTAGGGAGGTCCAGGGGCATACTCCCCTGAGAAAAAAAAATCAAAAAAAGACATCAACATATGCATTTTTTGTGGCATTTGAGGGTACTTGGATTCAAGTATCAGTATGCCGCGAGATGCACAGCAGCCTTAAAAATGTCACTGTGGAAAGCATATTTATTAAAATTTGCCTTATTATGTTTTTAGAATGCCATTTTTTGTGATTTTCGTGAGATTCTTTGAGTAATACGGGAGTCGAGAGGGCAGACAGCACATGCCTGAATTTTCGGGAGACTCCCAGATAATTTGGGAGGGTTGGCAACACTGTAAAGTGCTGATGGCAATTCAGCCTCTGATGAGCCTGGTTATACGGTGAAACCAGACTTTTCCAGTTTAACAAACTGGCAGTGGCACGTTTGACTCCAAGGCAAATGTGCCACTGCCTTTGAACAATGCTACAAACTACTGTAAATTGCTTTTTCATATGTATAAATTTTCATGGTTTTTGTACTTATGACATTTCACTGTAGTTGTAGTTTCACTGTTTTGGATATAATTCCTATTCAAACAATGTTAAAATACTATTTCACTATGTTTTTGTTTTCATGGTTTTGTGCCATCAGCGAAATACGCAAAAAAATAAGAGTACAGTGAAATTAAAGCAATTTACAGTAAGAACCAGTAATTCCCTCTTTTTGAACCATAGGCAGACTTTAGTGTCACTTGTATTGGTGTGTGATATTTATTCTCATGTGACTCCCTAATCCTGTTTAATTGTACTGATACTTACGGAAATTATTTGATAGACTCCTCCACAGCCCTGACAGGACAGAAAACTGCTTTCTTAATAGGACATTATAACAAGACTTCCAGCCGGCATCTCACTGGGAGTAAATGTAGACAGTCTTATCTGAGTAATTAGCATATGGTCACAGCAGGAAGCACATCAAAGTCTGTATTTGTAACCTGGATTTTGCCTTAACCCCCACTTCCCATGAAGAACCAATTGCTGCTATTTGATAGGGACTGGCACCATTACAATGCACAAAGTGTGCAAAGGCAAGCTGATATTGTTCTTGATTTAAACAAATGCCATTTACAACGGTGGACCATTTGTAATAATATTTAATGGGCAAAATGTTACATGCCAGTGTCTCAGTAATAGGTCCAGTCGGGGAAGGTGTAAAATTTTCACAACTCATCAGATGCTATGCTGGCTATTAAAGGCCAGATTATCACTTGACCTGGTACCTCCGTGCCTGGCTTGTAGTATAACTGACATGCTTTCATTACAGGACTTAAACTAACTGTATATGGAGGCAGCAAGGCGAAGTGGACAGATTCTAGTGACTACCGTTACAGAGCTCAAGAAGAATACATGGACGAAAGGATGGTGCTCCATGGATCAGCAAGTCAGTGTAGCCTCTTAAATATTGCCCTTTTCTACTCAGACACAACAACAAGAAAAAAAACCCTGTGTGTTAGATTAGATGTCTGCCTCTGTAATAGTTTCCAAGTCTTTTTCAGTTGTTGCACAAAAATTGACACACATTCTAAAATTGTGACTTGATAATATTATATATGGCTAGGTCGTCACATATGATAAATTGGATATTGTTAATTTGGTGTGCAGATAAGAATAACTTTGTGTAAAGAACCCCTGGAAGCACCCTGGTTTCACACAAATTCCCTGCCTTTCCTACATGTATATCTAGAGTGCAATGTAGTTATGCAGATTGAATATGAGGTATGAAAGTGTAACTTAATGTTGACGCGAACAAATTTACCCAATACACTAAAGAGCAAATGCATTGCAGGGTCTCATGAACTTGAATCTGTTCCCAAACGAACTAAAGACAGGAACCTGCTAACAGGAAACCAGATTGTCATGAGGCAACATATGGGTCAGTTGTCACACATCTGAAATTGATTGTCAGGCTTCAAAACCATTTGACATTTTGCACAATGCATGTTTCTGATATTTGCCTGGTACAGTGATACCTGTTGAACCCCTTCTGCTATGAAAATGTGAGCACACTAAACAGGTCGCCTTTGAAATGTGCAAAAAAAATGACCTCTGTGCCTCAGATATATGGCCACGTACAGTAGGTGATCTCTGCTAGCAGTGGTCATATACAGCAGGTACCATTGTACCAAAATTTAACTGGCCAAACTAGGGTGAAAAACCATCATGGCACCTCCCTGCCCATGGAAAAAGAGAAAAGGGATGGGGATGGAAAATGTATCATGTACTAAAATCAAACCTCAAAATCAAAATGAGGCTCAGCGGAGTGATTTTGATGCTTCAACAGTCTTTGTCACAGAATTTGCACATTGAAGCTTACCCTTTTCTACCATAAACCAGTCAAATTTTGCTGGTCGTCAAATGTTATCTACTTCAATGTTTTCAGCTCACCTGACTTCTCAGTATAGTTGAAGGCTCCGTCAGTGGTTGACTTTGTCCATCCACCAACATCCACAATTTACACTTTTGACTTCTGCTCCCAAACTGTCTGGTAGATCCACTTTAAAGTTGGTGTGGATTTACCTTGGATGGGTTTGTACCAATTTGTTCTAACGGTTTGTTCCCGTGATTTTTAATTTTTTAATAAAATTTTTTACTTAATTTTGAGGCATAATTATAAAAATTTGTCTTTCAAACTGCTGGGCCATTGCTTTGCAATTGCACAGGGACACTTCCAGATGTCCATGGACTTTAATTTGTTCAACAGTTGGCACTGTGAATTTTTCTTTTTTCTTTCCGTGTGTTTTTGCCATTCTTAACTTCTCCAAAACTATGTATGTATGTGTGTATGTATGTATGTATGTATGTATGTATGTATGTATGTATGTATGTATGTATGTATGTATGTATGTATGTATGTATGTGTGTATATATGTATGTATGTACATGTATATATCTATGTATGTATACTTTACCAGCAAAAATCCTTTACAAATAATATTATTCCATTTCCTAAACAATATTGAACTAGTTCCATGTTTTGATTATCAGACCTTTGATTTCTTTTGGTTGTTATGGCAACGAGAGTGTGAGTCTGCATTATATGCAGATTTTGACAGGAGTGTTTGATGACAGGGTCTAATTTATGCATGAACCCCAACAAGTGTTAATTCAAGGGGAAAGGGTTAAAATGAAATCTGATGCATATCAAGAATATTTATTTTAATATCCTCCACTATGATGTGAAGTTGGGTCTGTTCAAAGACCACATGATCTAGGTACGTGTGGGGTTTCCTTATAATTATGCTCATATGATTCAATGATTCATTTTTGGTAGTGCTTGTCATGCAAGCCAGGTGTTGACTTATGCGTTGTAAAAGTATTTTGTGTTGAATTGCATTCATGTAAATGTGGGCTAGAGTTATAAGTGGGTCTATCAATAAAGGAATATCATGTTCACTTATTTATCCTAATGCATCAGCTCAGGATGTGTGTATTAAAAATATAAACATGGTGCAGCCAGTTTGCAGAATGACTTGTCCAGGAATTAATGGCACCGAAACAAGTCTTGCACTGGTTCCCTGCTGATGACCCGATTTTATACAAGGGAAAATAGAGCCCAAAACTTTCTTCTAAACTTCAAATTTTGTGAATATGATTTGCTCCTTGTACAAAGCACAATGTCTGTCCATGTGATGATTTAGAACTCTGCAATTTAAGTTTTGAGTGAGTAGTATAGAATAAGACCTTGCCCTTTGATAACATCCTACTTGATACTATTAGAAGTTTTCATACAGTATTTGGGCTTACAGATTTGGATTTGATATTTAAGTTTCTTTTCATGTTAAAAAGGCATTTTTCTGGCATGCAGTTTTTACATGTATCTAGAAATCAAACAAATAAGGGACAATTTAGATAAACAATTTTAAGTAAACACAAAAAGTTCACTTGTCTTTATAAAGTGGTTAAAATGCCCTGATGATCTGCTGAATTAGACATACATGGAGATGCTTTATAGACATAAATACATAGAATTGGTTGTCCTGTGGAATTGTGCATATACACATTTACACAAAATTGTGGTTTAAATAGGAAATAAAACACAGTGTGGGCAAGAAATAATTGAAATGGAAATTTGAAATTAAACTTAAGATGTTTGGGAAACAGATTTATCCCAAGGATTACATCATTATTATGTAGTACAGTTAATATATAAAGTTAAGAAACTACAAATGAATATGAAGCTTTAAAACAGAAAACAAGAAGGACTCAATCAGGAGACAGGTTTCACATAAATGCTGTGCATACTAATTTCACAATAGCCACACCTGTTATAACATCATAATAGCCACACCTGTTATAACATCACAAAAGCCACACCTGTTTTTAAAATCCCAATAGCCATACCTACTTTAACATCACCATGGATCTTCAGTCAACCTTTGTAGGAGTTGTCCTGATGGCTCATAGGCCAGAGTGTTTGACTTTACATTTGGCTTGGCAAAGATTGAGGATTCAAATGCCACAGGAGGCTGACAACAAATTATAGTTTTGTTCATTACATTTATTTGAATGAATAAGGTACTGTCAAGGGACAGTAACACATATTGAGGATAAATTGTACCCCTATAGAAAGTGCTTGTTGCATATCATTATGTAGATCAGGGACATGCTATAGATGGATTGCCAACGGGAGCGCTAATCCCTTTAGTGGTCAACTGGGCGCGACGACTACAACGCGTGTTCAGTAGCACCGCTCAAGTTAATCCCCCCTGCTCAGTCCGATTGTTGTTCCATCTATGTTTCCGCGTTCAGTTGTATCGGGTTACTTACATCGGGTGTGCTATTGTACCAAGTTCAGAAACGGATAGTTTTATGCGTGCGCAACCAGTCTCATAGTTTGAATCAGAACCGTGCAAGTCCATCGATGTGTTTTTCGTTGAAATCAGCCGATAAAAGGGCTAGTTTTTGCATTTTTTCTGTCCAAAATGATGCAAAGTTAGACAACTTGCGTGCGTAATAACTCCTTAAGCCGTAATCAGCAATAAAAAATGTAGTTTTAGATGGATAGTGTATGCCGGTAGGATCATGATGGTGGTTTCATTTCTTGTAGCTGAGTCCGGCGTAACGCTAAATTTTGACTTTAAAATGTGGAACACGGTGAAAAATTTTGCACATTTCAGTCGGTGACGCGATTATTCTCGCCTTTCATCGCATGACCTGGCCCACGAGACTGCCAGCGGCCAGCGCGGACCATGGAGTTGTGTTTGTTCAGCACTGAAGGTGCTAGCTCAAACACCCGATCACTTGAGCAGCGGCAACAAAGATGGTACGAAGGGGGCCCCGCTGTTGGTAGTCCATCTATAGCACGTCCCTGTGTAGATATTTTCCAAAGGATTACAAATTACACACAAGTTTATTGGGAATGTGTAAGCATCCATTTTGAACAAGTGGTTTTACCTTTCTCTCTGTTTTCAGCTGACTGATGAAAGATGTGATAATAATAATAATAGGAAGTGGTAGTCAATCCATAAAATGCTATTTGAGTATTGTACAGTATACCCTCGAATATAACCCCTGCGTGCAAGGCGCGCAAAGTGGCCCGAGGAAAGCTGTTGACTAAGACTACCTTTTGCTTCAGACAAGGCTTGCTGGTATTTGAATGAAAGGTGTCTTCATGAGAAATTTGACTCTTTTAACCATTATATGTTTAATGATTATGAGAAAGCAACTAGAGCAGTGATTACAGGGAACAATTGAACCGGTATCGCATCGCAAAAAGCAATACAAAATGTACCGTGTGCGACATAATCAGCTGTCTGTGGAGCAAAGTTGCAATACGGTAATTTTTTCTCGTACTTTATACAGAAGCTTGAACTGAAACGTATCTGCGGTGACAAATGCATTAATTGTCATGAATTTTGGCTTAATTTTCAATTATAAAACAGATACATTGTTGCTTCGAATTTTACTGCAGCTTTCTGATCTTTCTGTTTGTTGACATCTTCCTTTTGGGTCTTAACTCCTAGCACTCTGCCAGTATCTGGTATCACACACAGTGTGCCACCGGGCAGTTTTCTAATCGCTTGCGCAAGAGAGGACATGCTGGATTGAACATGCCAGGGCTCTGTGAGTTTTGCGATTCAATCCTAGTGATCAACACAAAGTCGGTCAGAAATTACATGAGGTATAATTCTGTGCAATTTTTATTTCAATTTACCCCCTAATTTTTTTATGCTTTATGGGATGTCAAGCGTTTGGTCACCTTTTTTTTTTTTTTTTTTTTACCAACAAACACGGTCACGGGCCGTGCAACACAAGTGAGTGTGAACAGGCATGAGTCCAGGCATGGTTTTCCGTTATGTGCGTATATTTTTCCCGGCCTTCGGTCAAAAATTTCATTCCTCATTTGTTCTTTAATATAGATTTTTATCCTTTTAGACATTTCAATCAAATTGAAACAACAAATTTTGGATAAAAACATCGTGCCCTGACGTATCTGAGACAGCGATCGACAACACATCATGTTTACGCAAATCTCAGTCAGGCTTAGCTCGTCACCGTGCGGTGACGGAATCTGCGTATTTAACCTTGCCTTGCTTATGGAATTTTCATTCCTGCCTTTATCTGTGTCTAGATCTGTTCCATCGAAGTCGTTTTGTGAAAGTATGATGTTAAAATTTCGCATCTTGGTCATATAATCTTTGCGTGAATGCGACATGTTCACTTGCACAACAAATCGAACTTGACTCAAGCACATTGCAAACAACGAGTTTGATTGGACGGTGACTTGCATGTGACCAAATCCATCCAATGAGAAACCTGGAAATGACTCGGCGCATTTATGATGAGGTTTGATTCTCATTCTGGGCTATTTTTTGGAGGGATACCCCAGGAATATTTATTTCTTAGCCAATAAGAGAGCTTGTTACATTAAGAGACGAAATTCTGAGGATTCCAGCAGTATAAAAAACAATGGCGGACGACGCAAAACGTCGTGGCGGCAAAGGGGCAAAGTTACGAAGTTTTAGCGTAAATTTTGGGAGTATGATATAACTTAATTTTAGTATGATATTTTTGGCCTTGCTCCTGTACATTTGAATTTCTGCACAGGCCCAGGTCCTCCTGCACTAAGGTTGCCTGGCTAAGGATCCATTGGTTTTACGTGCAGACAGTAGTGAGCAAGACAAGTGCATGATACTAGCAAGCCAAAATATAAATACAAGCTGCAGCTTGATTGAAGATCTAAGCTTGAGCACAACATGATACTGTGTTGAGTTAATAATACACACTGGTGCAGTTGAAGGTCGAGAAGCCTTTTTGAAAAGGATCCATACTGTGATTATCACACACTCACAGAGCTGTTAGTAATACTATTATTATAAAGACTGACATTGAAGTTTATGATACTTTTGTGATCATTTTGAGAAAATTGAAATGCCAAATTGCAATTGAATTTTTTTAAAGTAGAAGAAAAAAAAATTGAACATGCACCAATGATGATTCATTGTCCAATCCATGATCAGATGACTACAAGCATTCGCATGCACCACTACCACCATCATCTTGCAACTATGTTATTTATCACTCAGGCATGCTACAGAGGATAATTAAGGATCCAAGGGCACAATAAGACAATCAGTTCACATTCACACACACTGACTGTCACAGAGTCAGTAGACTGCTGGTTGCTAAGCTTACTAACAGTTACAATATGAGTCAGTGAAGAGATCACTGAATCCCTTCAGTGAATCATTATGAATTTCAAGCATAATATACAAAGATATAAAAAAACATGCAAGTATAGTGCCAATAAGTGACTGTCACATGCAATTAAGTTGAAATTTTGGAAAGGTTTGTGGCTAAAGATAAATTGCTACACAAAATTAGCTGAGTGCTACACAAAATCTGTTTTGTTGAGCAAATTTGCTATACATTTCTGAAAATCTAAATTGTTCCCTGGATTAGCACTTTAAGGGTTAAAAGTCCACTGTCTTCATACAGAAATTGCCCATTCTATTCTACTGTGCTACTCACAATGCATAGACAGGCACCTTTTTTTTTGCTAATTCAGTTGGGGTGGCCTTGTTACAAGGGGACTAGTGTACAGTATTTCTTCAAGTAATACACAATATCTGCTTTCATAGTGCGATATTTTGTAACCGGCAGTTTTGAAAGTCTGCATCTTGCTTCTGTTACTGCAGACTCCCTGCAGGCTCATGCAGCTGGTGATCACAACCACCCATTCACAGTGGACTTACCTGACAGCCTACCATCCTCATTTGAGGGAAACCATGGGTATGTGCGCTACTACTGCCATGCAGAACTGGAGAAAGACACCTGGGAGGATATACCTGCAAGCCGTAGTGTCTTGGAATATTTCACAGTAGTGAGCAATTTGGACTTAAACATGGAACCTGTCAATTTGCAGGTGAGTTCATTTCATTGTGGGGTTCCTGTTATCTTTGTTTAGTTTATTGTGCACCATCCTTTAAGCCAAGCAGAGCCAGGCTGGCAAAGGTGTCATTTGTGTGGACGGAATCCATGTAGAATGTTGCACATGTCTCCAAGTTTTTTTCATATGTACTTGTGCAAGGTACACATTTTTAGAAGAGAGTTTCAATAATCCTTATTTTTAGCTCAGCTGACTGACAGGAGGGTCCTTTGTCCGTCATCTGTCCGTACATCCACAACTCACATTTTCAACTTCTCCAAGACTGTCAGCCAGATTCACTTCAGACTTGGTGGGGATGTACCTCGGGTGGGTCTCAAGTCCGTTCAAATGGTCATGCTTCACTGATTTTTGAATTTTTAGCTCAGCGGACTTGTCAGTCAGCTGAGCTTATAGGATGGTCCTTCGCTGGTCATCCATCGTCCATCATCCATCCACAATTCACATTTTTCGACTTCTTCTCCAAAACTTTTTGCCAGATTTACTTCAAACTTGGTGGGGATGTACTTTGGGTAAGTCTGTACTAAATTTGTTCAAGTGGTCATGCCCCAGTGATTTTTGGATTTTTTTATGATTTTTTAGTTCTTTTCTGGGGCAAATTTTAAAAAATCTTCTTCTCTGAAACCACTTACCCAATTGCTTTGATATGACACAGGAACACTGATAGGGACTCCCTGTTCTTAATTTGTTCATCAGGTGATGCTGCGCAATTGTTTTGATTTTTTTTAATGATGTTTTGTGTGTTTATGCAATTTTTGACTTCTTTCCAGAGCCATCACTCAGATTAAGCTGAAACTTGGTGGATATGTTCCTTGTGGAAGGGTCAAACAAAGCTGTTCACTAGGTGGCACTGCTGTGGATTGCTGATTTCTAATTATTTTTTCAATTCGGGTACTTATCGGTAAATGCACCTTTCCTATTGATTACTATGTAAGTCAATGGGCATTCTAATGCTAATTTACATTTTTCAACTTTTTCTCCAAAACCATCAACCAGATTAACTTCAAACTTGGTGGCAGTGCACCTTGGGTGAGTCTCAATGAGGGTGCTTGAAATTGTGATGCTCCATTGATTTGGGGATTTTCTATGATTTTTTTTTGTTCCTTTTTTTTTGGCAAATCTTAAAAAAATCTTCCTTCTCCAAAACCACTTGCCCAATTGCTTTGATATTACACAGGAACACTCCTTGGGTTTCTAAGTTCTTAGCTTTTGGCCAGGTGGCACTGATTTTTTTCTTTTTAATTTTTAGCTCAGTTGATAAGTGAGCTGAGCATTTAGGAGGGTAGGTCATCCGTCGTCTGTCATCCCTCCGTAGTCCGTCCGTCCACAATTCACATTTTCAACTTCTTCTCCAAAAACATCAGCCAGATTCACTATAACCTTGATGGCAATGTACCTTGGATTGGGCTCTACCAAGTTTGTTCAATTGGTCACACTCCAGTGATTTTTGGATTTTTTATGAATTTTTATATTCCTTTTTGGGGCAAATCTAAAATCTTCTTCTCTGAAACCACTGAAGCGATTGCTCTGATATCACACTGGAACACTCCTTGGGACTCCTACTTCCTAATTTGTTCACCGGGTGGTGCTGTAATTTTTTTTCAAATTCATTATGATTTTTTATGTGTTATTGCTATTTTCCACTTTTTGTCCAGACCCTTCACTCAGATTAAGCTGACAGTTGGTGGATATGTTCCATGTGGAAGGGTCAAACAAAGTTGTTCACCATCTGGGAATGCTGCAGATTCCTGATTTGTAACAGTTTTTTTTCAGTTAGGGTACTTGTTGGTAAATGCATCTTTTCTATTGGTTACTGTGTAAGTCAATGGGCATTTGGAAAATCTTTTAAAAAGTTTTAATAGGAAAGTTTAACATGGGAATTTCTTGCAATGGTTATAACTGAAATAATTTTGGCCAGATTTGTATCAAACTTGGTATGGTTGTACCTTTAATAATTGTTTATGTATTTTGTGCAAGTAGTGATGCGCCAGTGATTTTTGGACCTTGACCTCATGCCCAAGGTGACAGGTAAACTGACATGAAATGTACTGTTCATTAGATAAACTTTGATAACTTGAGAATGGTTTTGAGTTAGGACGTTGATGTTGCACATGTTAATGTTTCTCTAGGAAGGTCATACCTAAACAGAACATGAGTGACTTGGACCTCATTTCTGGGGTAACAGTGCAACACACATGAAATTTACCCTTCACTATAACTGGAGAACTACTTGATTTGAGACCTTAATGTTGCACACGTTATTAAATATTCTTCCATAAAAGTCACACTTACTTGGTACATGGGTGACCTTGATCCTATCCCAACTTGGTGGGATATAATCAAGGTCACCCATGTACTTCAAACTTGGTGGCAATGTACCTTGGGCTGGTTTCTACCAGGTTTGCTTAAATGGTCACTCTCCAGTGATTTTTTCCTTCTTCTCCAGAACCATCACTCAGATTAAGCTGAGACTTGGTGGACATGTTCATTGTGAAAGGGTCAAACAAAGTTGTTCACTAGGTGGCACTGCTGCGGATTTCTGATTTTAAGGATTTTTTCAATTCGGGTATTTATCAGTAAATGCACCTTTCCTATTGATTACTATGCAAGTCAATGGGCATTCTAATGTTAATTCTTATTTTGGACTTTTCCGTAGAAACTGTCAGTCAGATTGACTTCAAACTTGGTGCCAATTTACTTTGGGTGGGTCTCTACCAAGTTTGTTAAATGGTACCACTCCAGTAATTTTTTTTTTCTTTCTTTCTTTTTTTTTTTTATATTTGAAAATCTTTAAAAAAGTTTTAATAGGAAAGTTTAACATGGGAATATCTTGAAATTGTTATAACTTAAATAATCCTGGCCAGATTTGTGTCAAACTTGTTAGGGATGTACCTTTGATAAATGTCTATATATTTTGTGCAAGTGGTATTGCTCCAGTGATTTTTTTACCTTGACCTCATTTCCAAGATCAGAGGACAACTGACATGAAATTTACTGTTCACTTGATAACTTGAGATCTGTTTTGAGTTAGGATCTTGATGTTGCACGTGTTAATGTTTCTCTGTGAAGGTCATGCTGAGATAGTACGTGAGTAAAGTTGACCTTATTTCTGGGGTCACAGCAACATACATGAATTTTACTTTTCACTATAACTTGAGAACTACTTGAACTGGGGTCATGATGTTACACATGTTAGTGTTTCTCCATAGAAGTCAGACTTACTCAGTACATGGGTGACCTTTATCCTATCAGAAGTTCACAGAGCCACAAGTGTGATGAATCTGTAGGTTACCTGAGCATGGGCTGTTCACACAGCCCTCTTGTTTAATCTGTGTTTCAGGAAATGTGACAAGCTAGGGCATAAAGGTGTTGAACACAAATTTCAAAATACTCCGTGGGTGTGTTTTTAGAGAGACGACACAACACTAACAACTTTAGTACAGAACAAACTTCAGGTCATTCATCAAATTTTGCCAAAATGTATGAGATGAGGATCTGTCAAACTTTACAAGTAGAAAGTGGTAAGAGGGATAGTTATGCACGTAAAGTGTACATACTTAACCCACCTACAGAATTTCTCTAGTCTGTCTAAAGTTGATAATCTCTTGCTGTTACCAGATTCCCTGCCAATATTTTCTGTTAATTATGCCCCCTTCCTACTGGAGGAGGGACACATAGTAATCACTTTTTAATCTGTGTCCTTGTGTCTGTGGGTCCATCCGTCCATCCTTTATTCATTTCAGGGCTGTAATTTGCTTGTCCTTCAGCTTAGATTAATGAAATTTCATACACAGGTGTATCTGGACATAACAGCATGTTATGTAGGTCACTGGGTCAAGTATCTGGGTCACAGTGACATATGCTTACACTAGTAGATTTTAACGGCGGCGTTTGGACATTTTGGTGGCGGTGGACAGCGGCAACCAGCGGCGTTGTGCGGCCCAGGGCGGTGGTCGGCGGCGATAGGCAGTATCGCCTCCCACCGCCGCCCATTCCTGTTGAGACTCCACAGCAGGTGAGAATGTGTGCGGCGGTCTGCGGCCACCAGCGGCGGACAGCGGGGATCGCCGCCGCTTGTCGCCGCAGACTGCCGCTGTCCACCGCCCACCGCCGCCAAAATGTTCAAACGCCGCCGTTAAAATCTACTAGTGTTATAAAATGATGTCCAGGCTGTAATTCCTTTACTATTTAACTTAGTTTAATGAAACTTCACACACACACACACACACACACACACACACACGCATCTTGACCCAAAGGTGTGCCATGTTACAAAAATAGGTCACTAGGTCAAGTATGTGAATCACAGGGACATATTTGTATAAAATTGTGTCTAGGCTATAATTCGTTTACTATGTAACTTGGTTTAATGAAACTACACACACATATATCTTGACCTAAAGTTGTGTCATGAAACAAAAGTTGGTCACTAGGTAAAGTATATGGGTCACAGTGATAGCCTGTTTTTATTGACTTCCAGCTGATGACCTGTTTATAAATTGATTGGGCTATTGAAGCCTTGAAAGTAAAAAAAAAAATAATAATAATAAAATTCAAAAACAATCATTATGATAATATTGAGATAATTAAGGTTTATAGATTTAGACGTAGACAGTGACTGGATTGGCTTGGTAATGGATCATAGAGAGATTGAATTGTTTTTGTTTGTTTGCTTCAAAACTACGTGGAAGACGTAGCACTCGTGCTTCTGTTTGTATAATAGCTGTCGAAGTTGGTGCTTGTGGGGCCCTGAATGAGCCAGTCATTGCTCTAGTAATATTGTATTGGCAAACATTTATTTAACAGATATGGCTTGCTACTGTTACCATGAGTATTATGCATGTATTTAGAATATAGTTCTTAATTTCTTTTTTCTTTTTTTTGCCAGAATCCCATGGAAGGTACAAGCAGTGTGTTCCCTGTGTGTTGCTGTGTAAAGCTTGGCAACATTACGGCAAAGTTCCAAATCAACAAGCAAGCATTTGTACCTGGTGAAAAAATTGAGATGTCAGTGTCCATTTGTAACAACAGCAGGTGTGGTCTCAGCAGTATGACAGTAGCCATAAAACAGGTTTGTGGGGTTTTTTTGTGTTTGTTTTATTTCTTCTGAAATTTCAGGAAGGTATATAGGTTTAGATTAATTGTAAAAATATTGTGGAATGCACTGGCTTCCACTTTGTCAGTCTGTGGCTTCATGGTGTAACAGTTCAATGATTCATGGTACATGTACATGGCAGGGTCTGTTTTAAACTATGTTTAGGCTGCAATATTGACCCATACAGTACCAATTTCGCATATGGGTTCCTTTTCCTAGCTAACCATTTTCGCATTGTGCACCACATTTGAGCGTGCTTTGTTGCGAGCTTTTTTGTGTGGATGTGCCATCGCAAATAGCACGCCAATCTCTTGCGCTCAAATTTCTGGCTCGCCAAATAGCCGCGCGAGTTGCGTTTCATCTACGCAAATTGCTTGAACAGGTACTTCGCCTCGACTGAGCATAGCGTGCCAGCAGCAGGCCTCGCTCGCTTTCTTTGTTTCCCCTTCGCTTCAGGTCTCGTTTCTCATCACGTGACCTTCACAACAAAGGCAGGTTTTTTAGTCCCCTGCCCACTTGGTGGGGGACTATAGGTTTGCACCTCGTCCGTCCGTCCGTCCGTCCTTCCGTCCGTCCTTCCCTCCGTCCGTCCGAAGCTTCTCCGGGCCATATTTCCAACACCATAACACCCACAGCTACCAAATTTAATGTGTTTGTACTTCCCAGGATAGAGGTGTATGGTGTGCCAAAAGTAGGTCACTAGGTCAGATATCTGGGTCACAGAATACATATGTATGAAAAATCTTGTCCGGGCCATAACTTTTTTGTCCTTTTACTTAGAGTCATGAAATGTTACACAAATGTGAAGCTTAGTCTAAGAAAGTGTCATAAAGCAAAACTAAGTCACTAGGTCAAATATTTGGGTCACCGATCGATATGTAAATATACAGAAACAAATTTTGTCCGGCACATATCTTCCCTATATTAATGCTACCTCTTCAATTTTTTTATGGTGGGTAGACCTTAGGTAGTAGCTGTGCATAGGCATTGTTTTGTGTGGCTAATTACTTTCATTAATTAATTATTTAACAAAGTTCGTTAAGCAAGACAAATTTTGTCCGGGCCATATCTTCTAAACTATTAATGCTAGCCCTTTGAATTTTTTGTGGTGGATAGACCATAGGTAGTAGGTGTGCATAAGCATTGTTTTGTGTGGCTAATTACTTGCATTAATTAATTATTTAACAAAGTTCGTTAAGCAAGACAAATTTTGTCCGGGCCATATCTTCTAAACTATTAATGCTAGCCCTTTGAATTTTTTATGGTGTGTAGACCTTAGGTAGTAGGTGTGCATACGCATTGTTTTCTGTGGCTAATTACTTCCATTAATTAATTAATTAACGAAGTTCATTAAGCAAGCTCAAGATACAATACAAATTTTGTCCGGGCCATATCTTCTAAATTATTGATGCCAGCCCTTTGATTTTTTTTATGGTGGGTAGACCTTAGAGGGGATATGGTAATGGGCACCGTCCGTGTGTCCGTCCGTCCGTCAAATATTTGGGTCACAGTAATACATAAATGTACAGTATTTTCATGTCCTTACTGTAATTCTTAAAAAATTTTGACTTCTTGTTGTAAAAGTTTACTGATAATGTATTGTGACCTAAAAGTGTGTCACGATGCAAAACTAGGTCACTAGGTCAAATATGTAGGTCACAGTGTAAACTCCATGTAAAACCTTGTCTATGCCATATTTCCCTTATTATAATACCTACAGCTACCAAATTTATTATTTTAATACTACCTGGGGAGTTGTTGTGTCACATGGCAAAAGTAGGTCACTAGGTCAAATATCTAGGTCACTGTGAAATCCATTCAAAATCTTGTCCGGGCCATAACTTTTTTGTCCTTTTACTTAGATTAATGAAATTTTACACAAATGTGAAGCTCAATCTAAGAATGTGCCATACTTTTAATTTTTTTTTTCATCTAGGTCACACCCCTATATAGTAGTCCATTCAACCTCGTGGGCGACGAGCGGGGGACTGTGTTGCTCTGCAATACTCATTAACTTGTTGTTTTCTGCACAATACATGATGTTCTGGGGTAAGAGTGCCGTAACTTTTTTATTTCTGCATTTCATGCAAACTGATCAAGATGACTTTTGTTGAGTAAGACCTTCTCTACATTTTTATGTGGTTTTGTTGTCAATTTAAACAAAAACTCGTGTCATACACCCTAACAATATGAATATAGGCCTATCGATCTCAATCATGAATTGATCAAAACGGCCAAGCCTGTGTCACAGTCACTCAGAATACAATTGCATGGGTCCCCGCATTTTCCTTGGTTAGTGTCACGTATGATGGTTCCTCTTTAATTTTTCTTAAGATCGGTCGTGTGTCAATACTGTCATTGAATTATATAGTGGTAGAGTTTGTTGCTACAGTAAGTAGTCGATAAACGCACTGTATCGCAGTCACTGTTAAACTGTCAACATGATCATCACATGCAGCAGTGGTATTTTCACCTGAGCCATGTTTACCTGCTGCTGGCGTATTTTACTCTCTTTCCGTGAAAAAAAAATGGACTGTCTGCTCAATTGTACGCAAAGACTGGTAGTATGTCATCATTCTGACCAATTTACAGAGTAAAATTTTGTTTCTTGCTTTCATAAATTGTCCGTAATCACCACTTGTGTTCACACAAATGTTGCCCATCTTTCACAAGCAAGACTTCACAACACGAGGCAGCGAGTACTCCCGAAGGAATCATCGGTTGAGAAATGACACATTTGATTGGAAGGCGAACACCATGTGATCGATTCCAGCCCCCTGACTGACCTAGAATATTCCGGAGAATCGTCTTCGGTAGGTGCCGACTAAAATGAGGTTTGAAAAAGAAGCAGTTTTGGCAGGGTTTCCACTAAAATACTTTCATTTCAGTCAATGGGAGAGCCTTCTTAAAATAGACAAGGCTCTCCGCATTCTAACCATGTGAAAACCATGGCAGGCAGAGGAAAAAAAGATCGAGACCACGACGATGAAATCAACCTATTTTTGCGTGGCAGTTTAGCAAAGTTGCATCATTCAAATTGTCACAAACAACGGCCCGATCATTGATTTAAATCATCGTAGAAGTAAAATATTCATTTTTAACGCAAAATTGAAATAGCCATCGACAAGAACTGACGTTTCTCTACGATAAAATACGCGTGCTTGCATGTAAATGAACAACACCAGGAATTTGAGACGGCCTTTAATCAGCCACTTTAAAAGTTTGAGTGACACACTGTTCTAGTAGGCTAGTTCTAGTACACTGGAAACTGGCGTGCTGGAAGTTAAAAGTTGGTCCTACAAAAAAATGAACTAATTTGAAGCACTTCTACTCACAAAAAAACATCTCTCCTCTCAATGTCTCATGACATAGGATCCATGCATCAAGATCACAAACATGGGCTCATATTCATTTAGATCATGGTGGATATTCTTAGTGCAAAAATCTCGTTTATTCTCTCGGTGGTACGCTTCACAGAAAGTGCTGTCAGTGCACTGGAAAACGCGAGTGTGCGAAGCCAGAAACAATTCACGCGTGTTAATGGTTGAGACCAAAAACATTTCAAGCATGTTATATGCGGAGTAAGCGTGCTAATTTTTCTAGCACGACCAACTGGCGTGCCAGGAATTTGCGCACAACTCAGTTTTTGCATCTGGCTAGCCGCATCTGATTCTGGCCGGCGACAATTTCTGGCATGCCAGATTATTTGCTAGCATGGGGTGTTACGAATGCAAAATGGGTACTGTATTATGAATGAACCAATCAGAGTGTTGCTTTTTGTTCCTCTTTAGCCTGCTACCTTCCTTCCTTCCTTCCTTCCTTCCTTCCTTCCTTTCTGTCTTTCTTTCTTTCTTTCTTTCTTTCTTTCTTCCTTTCTTTCTTCCTTATTCCAATTCTCCCAAATTCTTACTTACCATCAATTTTATCGGACAATTTTGTCAGACACTATTACACGTAAAAACTCCAAACTCGGTACATGTACTAGGGTAGATCCACACATGAAGTGAAGCCTTTTTACAAAGAGGAGTGAACGTTTTTAAAAATTATGCAAATTAGGGCCATTTTAATCTTTAGAAACCACACAAAATGGGTCTGGTAGCAGGGGATATCTGGTGGAAAAAAGTTCAGTTCAGGGTGTGGCAAGCAACACACTTCTCTGGTCTGGTAGCTAGTGACATCTGGTGGCTGAAATGTGCAGCTCAGAGTTTGGAAAGGTTGCTAGACAACAAGTTCTCTGTAAAGTGGAGAGCAAGATAAGACCTGTCATATATTATGTTTCGTGACCACAGAATGGCCTGGTCTCTAACAAGCAACTTTTGGCACCAATCACCTAGCTAAAAATGGGAAACGCACATATCAACTGCACCAAATCCCCATTCTTAAAAAGAATGGTTTAATGGAGGCCAGTATGCGTGAACGCAACTCTTGTTGCTGACTTATTATTAAATGATCACATGAAGACAAGATAGTCACTTCTACAGGTTTACTCGTTAGTCATTTGTTTACATTCTGTGTAGAAACAATAGCACCTCGCATGATCACATGTGTCAATAAATTTTAATTTATGGAAATAAGGTGGATACACAAAAATTTACATTTTGGATAACTTCAAAGCTATTATACATGTAGGTGCCATTCCAACTTCAGTCCGTAGGTTTGTGACTTAGGCAAATCCAATTGCAATGGACCATGAACCAAAGTTGTAGAATTTTAATCTATGCAAGTTAGGTGAATATGCAAAATTTAAATTGTTCAATGGCTTCAAAACTATTATTCATGTAGATAGAGGTGCCATTCCAGCTTCAACTTATAGGTTTGTGGCAAAGTCGCATCCAATGAACCATGAACCAAAGTTGTATGATTTAAATTTTTATAAATTAGGTGAATATGCAGAATTTAAATTTAGAAAAGCTTCAAAATTAATATAGATAGAAGGGGCATTCCAACTTCAATTTAAAGGTTTGTGACATAGCCGTATCCAATAATCCCAAACTGTAATACTTTAACTGATGCAAATTAGGTGAATACACAAAATTTAAATCTTCAATAGCTTCAAAACTATCATAGATAGATTCACCATTTCAACTTGAATTTATAGATTTGTGACATACGTGGATCCAATGAACCTTGAAACAAAGTTCTAGGATTTTAATTGATGCAAATAGGGCGAGTACACAAAATTTGAATCTTGAATAACTTCAAAACTATCATACATGTACATAGAGGTACCATTCCAATTTTAGTTTGTAGGTTTGTGACATAACTGCATCCAATGAGCCATGAACCAAATTTGTAGGCTTTTGATTTATCCAAATTAGGCAAATATACAAAATTAAAATCTTGAATAGCTTCAAAATTGTTATAGATAGTGGTGTCATTCAAACTTTATTTTACATGTTTGTGACATGGCGACATCCAATGAACCAAGAACCAAAGTTGTAGCATATTAATTTATGCAAATTAGGCTAATACACAAAATTAAGATTATGTTGCACAATGGCAAAGTGTAGCATTTCAAACTGTTCTCATTTTGAAGGCAACTAGGAAAATTTCCTGTGAAGCAATTTTATTTTCTAGCTGGTATACATTGTGTTTATATGAGCAGTGTATGCCCATAGCCTGCAGGGGTTGACAGACATTTGCCATTGAGCATATCAGTGCTACATGTACATGGTGCAAATGCTTGTCAACCCTTGCATTTGTATCACAGTCAATCTCTGAAATTTGAAGTATGTTAGAAATAATTTTCTAGTAGTCTATTTGTAGAAAATTATTTCTGATATTCTTTCAAAGTGATTTTGTGCAAACCAGATTCAGCTGTCCATGCATTTTGGGAGAAAGAAGCATAGCATTCTTCACAGCTTCCCAGTTCATAATTATCAGGTACTTTATGCTGCAGTCAAATTGATACTCTTTCACAAAGGTTATTCGTGTACAAATAACATCTATGGTCAACTTACTGTTGTTAAAATGCACACATACAAATACAGAGTTTGAAGGAAGGGATGATTGTTTTGGCCTGGATAGTTCCCCCTCTCTCATTCCCAGTTATTGTCTTTTTGCAAGCTATTGAATGGGTAAAACTGAAAGAAACACAAAAGTTGAGGGAAGAGGTTACTATCCAGACGAGCTGGTCTTCCTACTAATTGCCCTTTTACAAGCTATTAGATAGGTTTGAATGAGTAGGAATACAAAAGTTTTAGAGGGGGACCAGGACATGATATGTCCTGGTCTTAGTAAATTGTATCTGTATATTGGTCAATAAACATATCCTGAATCAGAAGAAAAGAACTGTGTACTTTGAATTTGAATTCATTTGTTATGCTCCCCCCCCCCCCCCCAAGCAGGAGGGGGCATATAGCAAATACTTTGTACATCCGTCTGTGCGTCTTTCCATCCGGACAATTTTCACATGACATAGGGCTTTCATATTGCACATGCATATTGTCCTGCACCAGCTCTCGGACACATTTGAAGATGGGTGACCTTGACCCAATTGTCAAGGTCACAGAACTAGTTTAGTTAATTTGGTTTTCAGGTGATAACCCATGAAAGTTTTTGATGTAGGGCTTTCATATTGCATATTTTTATTGTCCTACATCAGGTTTTGGAGAAATTTTAAGATGTGTAAACTTGACTGAATTCCCAAGGTCACAGAGCCTGATTAGTGAATTTGGTTTTTACATGATAACTCAAAAAGTTATTAGCTGACAGTTTTCATATTGCACATGCTTATAGTCCTGAATAAGGTTTCAGACAAGCGTGAAGATGGGTGACTTTGACCTAATTCCCAAGGTCACAGAGCTATTTTAGTGAATGGTTTTCACATGATTACTCAGAGTTTTTTGCTGAGGGCTTTTATAGTGCACATGCTTATAATTCTGAATCAGGTCTCTAAGAGTTCAAAGATGGGTGAACTTGACCCAATTCCCAAGGCCACCGAGCCATTTTACCATGTGTCTGTCCATCTGGACATTTTCACACAATAACTCAAAAAGTTTTTGACATAGGGCTTTCATACTGCAAATGCATATTGTCCTGCACCAGCTCTCGGACACATTTGATGATGGGTGACCTTGACCCAACTCCCAGGGTTACAGAACCATTTTAGTTAATTTGGTTTTATCTCTACAACTGGAAAAAGTTTTTGACATAGGGCTTTTATATTGCACATGTTCATTGTCCTGCATCAGGTCTCAGACAAGTTCCTAGATAAGTGACCTTGACTCAATTCCCAAGGTGACAGAGCCTTTTCAGTGAATTTGATTTTCATGTGATAACTCAAAAAAAAAGGTTTTTTTTCTGAGAGCTTTCATACTGCACATGATTATACTCCTGAATAAGGTGTCAGATGAGTCCGAAGATGAATGACCTTGACCAAATTCCCAAGGTCATGGAGCCATTTTAGTTTATTTGGTTTTCACATGGTAACTTGAAAAGTTTGTTGCATAGGGCTATCTTATTGCATATGCTTATAGTCCAGCATAAGGTCTCGGACAAGTTTTAAGATAGGTAACCTTGACCAAATTCTCAGGGTCACAGAGCCATTTGTTTATTTGGTTGTCACATGATAACTTGAAAAGTTTTGTGCATAGGGCTTTCATATTGCACATGCTTATAGTCCTCCATGACGTCTCAGAGGAGTTTAAAAGTAGGTGACCTTGACCCAATTCGCAAGGCCATAGATTCATTTTAGTGAATTTGGCCTTCACATGAAAAGTTGAAAAGTTTCAACATAGAACTTTCTTATTGCACATGGTTTGGCATAGATCTAGCAATCTCTGATTGAGTTTTAATTTGTCTGAAAAAATAAATAAATGAAAGAGAAACAAACATACAAAAAAAGAACCCATGTGTGACAAGCATATGTTGCATTCAGTTGCTACACGTGGTAATCAGTGTGATTGTATAGCATGCTGCCAAATTTGCACTCACATTTTCAGAGCTTTATGTGCTTGCAAATTCATTTTCATTGAGTAAAATTGAGTGACATGAAGATTTTAAGTGTGTGGTGGTGGGGGTGGGAGGAGTTATCAGGGGGTGGGGAAATTATCCTAGGATAACTTGCCTTGTGGGGTATCAAGTCAACCCTGGGGCAGAGATGCCCACATTGATGTGCTGTCAACTATGTCCATATGCAAATTAATCCCATAAGAAGGGCCTCTCCCAGTAGGATGCTGGCTGGAGGCCTCATTCTTGTTCCACAGAAAAAGTAGTTTTCTTTCTTGTCAGGGTTGTGGAGGCCTCCCAGCATTTATGTATGTACATGTACACACAGACACACATGCACGCCCCTCCACGTGTGAGTTGTAGCTTGGCACAGGATGACTAGACCACATGATAGTCAGCTGAGCTGCAAACTGCATCAATAGAGCAGCTCATTTTGTATACTGTAACTTTTATGCGAAAGTCTTCCTAGACACCGCCCCCCACTTCCCCCACCCCTCCAAATTTTCATTTTAATATAATTTGTGAAGCAGATTAAAATATCTTTGTTGTGTACATGTGGTTCTTTTGCCACCAATGAAATGTGTAGAATCCATATGTGATTATTGAAACCCAATGTCAAAGACGCTAGTTCCACATGATCCTATATCAGTGTTAACATGGCTGAGAACAAAAAAAATTAAAATTAAAATCAGTGTGGATTAATTCATGCACTGTCAAAAAGACAGACAAGCAATAAAAGAAAAGAAAAGGATTATGTACATGTAGAGTGAGACCCGCTTTGAAACACAACACCAAGGGATGACCACACCACGATCTCTTGACCCTTCCCCCCCCCCCTTAAACTGGCCAAAACTGGCTGGTGGTCAGTTGTCTGCTTCAGTGTTTTCAGCTAAATTCAACAGTAATGAAAAAAAGTTTGACTGAAATTTGTAGAGGAGACCTATCAAGGTCACATGCCGCAAGTCAACAGCTTTCCTTGGCATGGGTTGGTGCCCAACCCATGCCAAAGAAAGCTGTTGACTGAGTCTTAATTTGGGGGGGGGGGGGAGGGTCAAGATAGGTGGATATAATGGAGGTGAAAATAACACAAAAACTTTTCAAGCAGGGTAATCCTGATATTGTCTGTTTTTAGCCCATTAGGTCTACAGGAGTTGGGAGACTGAGCAAGGTACCACTTCCTCTTGGACACAGCCAACCAGTAGGACAAGCTAATTTGTTTATCTCCCAGATGGCAGCATCTGTAACAGTTAGATACCAGGTATAATTGCCTGGTGCTGCCATTTGATGTGTACCTCTCCAATTGTATATTGTAATGCAATGCTTATTGACCTATTTCCATGTCAAGTTATTTTTTTGTAGGATGACAATGTTTGTGCATGTTGATGAACAGTTTAATGTAAAAATTGTTGTTGTTTTTTTGTTTTTTGTTTTTGTGCAGTATGTAGACTTTCTGGCGTACTGCCAAGGGCTTTTCTCCGAGTCAAAAAATGTCACAAAGAACAGTTCAAGTGAATATGTTGCCAACATGGTATCCAGTGATGAACTACTTCAGGGAGGTAAAAGTCTGGAATGGAATCCACATCTAAAAGTGCCTGCTGTACCACCATCCAGACTGGCTGGGTGTCAATATATTAATGTCGCATACGTGGTAAAGGTAAGGCATGTCAAAATGCTGATGTAGAAGATGAAATGCACTTTATAATTACGCTTGATTGCGGCAAATACAAAACATCCAGAAATGAATTCATTACGAAGGTCAAATGGCACACTTTTCCAACTCTCATACATGGAGATAAATATTTATTTCTCGTGACTGGTGATGATGGCAATAAATATATACTCAAACATGTCACAAATGATATAAATATGCCATTTGCTATCCAGAAATAACATGTTATATATGTTTGTACATTGAAACTACCCTAAGTGGGGCCTTACTTGTGATACATTAGTCACCGTTCCTTAAGTATATATTTGATGTATTGTATTTTTAGTAATGATATGGTCATATGCATGTTACTGCAATGTAATGCCAGTGTATGTACAATCAAGATTTGTATTTGTATTGCTTTGCATTCCATCCAATATCTTTTCTCATGTTTGCCCCATTATATGAACCTCTTCCTCTGTAAACCAGCCAAGACTGGCTGGTGGTCAAGTGTGGTCTGCTTTGGTGTTTTCAACTAACTTCAACAGCAGTGAAAAGCAGTTTGACTGAGAATTGTAGTGCATTGTAGACTAGACCTGTCAAGATAACATGCTGCAGGCCTACAGCTTTCCTTGGGGGTGGGTTTGCCATTAGTGCCCAACCCATGCCAAGGAAAGCTGTTGACTCAGTCTTAATTCAAGTGAGAAAGTGTTACAATATACACAGAGAAAATCTGGCATTCAAATCTGCAATCTTTACCTTGACTTTTTGGGGGCAAAAAGCCAAGGAATGTCAATGTACTCATCAAACTTTAGGTCAGCATTTTTCAGCAGAAATGCAAAGATGGTCTTCTTGCCACTCTTTACCTCAGTGTTTCTTGGGAAAAAATACAGAGGGTTTCTGTCTAGTCTTTATGTGTACATTTGTTGGCAAAAGTCAGGATGCAAACAAGATCCTGTTGTGTGTTTCGACAAAAGTTTTTTTTTACCAATATTCTCAATGCTTTTTACCTCAGCTGACTTGTCAGTCAGCTGAGGTTTTTTGAGGGTCGGTCGTCCGTCCATCCATCCGTCCACAATTCACATTTTCGACTTCTTCTCAAAAACTGTCAGCCAGATTCACTTCAAACTCGGTGGAGATGTGCCTTGGGTGGGTCTCTACCAAGTTTGTACAAATGGTCATGGTCCAGTGATTTTTGAATTTTAAATGAATTTTTTTGTTCTTTTTTGGGTAAATTTTAAAAAATCTTCTTCTCCAAAACCGCTCACCCAATTGCTTTGATATCACACAGGAACACTCTCTTGGACTCCTAGTTCTTAATTTGTTCACCTGGTGGCGCTGCAATTATTATGAATTTTTGTGTGTTATAGCTATTTTCGACTTCTTCTCCAGAACCGTCACTCAGATTAAGCTGAAACATGGTGGATATGTTCCTTGTAGAAGGGTCAAACAAAGTTGTTCTCTATGTGGGAATGCTGCAGATTCCTGATTTTTAACGATTTTTTCAATTCTGGTACTTGTCGGTCAGTGCAGGTTTCCTATTGATTACTATGGAAGTCAATGGGCATTCTAATGCTAATTCACATTTTCGACTTCTCCAAAACCGTCATCCAGATTAACTTCAAACTTGGTGGCAATGTAAGTTGGGTGGGTTTCTACCAATTTTGTTCAAATGTTCATGCTCCAGTGATTTTTTGATTTTTAATTAATTTTTTTGTTCTTTTTTTGGACAAATCTTAAAAAATCTGGTAAGTCAATGGGCATTCTAATGCTAATTCACAGGACAACTGACATGAAATTTACTGTTTACTTGATAACTTGAGATCTCTTTTGAGTTTGCTACACATGTTAATTATTCTGTATGAAGGTCATGCTGAGACAGTACATGAATGACCTTGACCTCGTTTGTGGGGTCACAGTGCAACATACATGAAGTTTACTCTTCATTATAACTTGAGAACTACTTGAACTTTGATGTTGCACATGTAAGTGTTCTTCTATAAAGGTCAGACTTACTCAGAACATGGTGTCCTTGATCCTTTCCCAAGTTCATAGAGCTGCAAGTGTGATGAATGTCAAGATCAGCTGAGGCACGGGCTGTTCACACAGCCCTCTTGTTTTAATATAAACTGTAAAACCAATTACTCTGAAATTGCAATATAGAAACACTTGGTACCACCAGAGCTTAATTTGTTTAAAATGTGGCATTGGAAAGCAGGAACAGACCAACAAACTCGAAGAGGAGACTAAAAAGTATAAAGGAGCCTCCTCCTAAAATGTGGCACATACTTTTTTTTTGTTTTGTACACATTTTGTGAGTTTGTGTGTTCTTTTTTCTGAAACCAACCTTTGACTTGCTTTTAAATGGTCCCTGGAGCCCTCTGGAGCACTTCTATGACAGTTTGGTATGGATTACATTCAGGTGACTATGAACTAAGTTGCAAGGTCCAGAGGTAACTTAAATTTGTTGGTTTTATTTCAGGCTATAAGCTCAAGGAAGATGATATATATATATATATATATATATATATATACACATAAATATATTTTGCAACCGCATCCACAGCTACTTGCCTTGTCTTTAGTTTATTAGCTCTGCTGACCAAAGGTCGCAAAGCTTATGCGACCGCTCATGTCTGTCCGTCCTCCTTGCAGTTGATCTACTACAACAGTGATTTATTAACTCTACTAATCTTCTTACCAATGATGGTTGTAAATGTTAGGAACATTTACTTTATAGACAAATATATAAAGGCGGAAGAACTCTACAAGACGTCATATAATAGTACAGAAACACATGTTCCATATTCATTAATTCCAAACCCAACAATGATGGCACAGAGATTTCAGACTTGCCAAAGCATCAACATTTCTTTTCCAATACTAATGTGAAGAAACAAATTTCACTCCTGACTTGAGACAGGCAGTCACCCATAAAAGGCAACTGTTGGTTTTAAACCGGTCCTCTCAACCTTAGAAATATTCATCATTAACTGCAGACACCAGTTCTTGTTCCAAAATGTATAGGCCTAAAGTTGAGTCAGAGCCGTGTTTTATTGCATGGCACACAATCTGGCAACATTTCACAGTTGTCATACGCATCACATAAGCAATTAACACCTACTCCATAACAGCACCCAATGTAACGGTGATGATGACGGTGTAATTTGGTGTGATCCTCCTGATGACGAACCTTATGGTTACTTACGACAAAGATGATGATGATGATGGTTTAACCTGTAAGCATACAAGTGAGAAACCTCAATACACGCCTTGTGGAATTTCACACGAAAATATAAATGTGGTTTTTTTTTTTTTTTTTTTTTTTTTTTTTTTTTAGTTTTTTTTAGTGTCAGTTAAGGCCGTTGTCACGTCACACGTGCAAGACCGTACACGTGAAACATACACCTGGACCCTAGTTACGTGTATGTTACACCCAACTATATAAAGCATGTACGCACGGCCGTTACACCAGCCTCTGATGAGACACAGCAGTGTCGAAACCGGTCAGGCGTTTATCAGGAGGACAACCGTCATTTTTGGCCTTGCCCTTGTCTAATTTTAACATATAAATGTAAACTCGGTTAAATCAGTAAACCACAACAAAATTGACAAATTCATAATGTCAACTCACAGCCTGTGTGCTTTCCAGTAAACATATATTTCACACACAGCAGTAACAAGAAATTCAGAGCAGCAAGTTAAAGTACACTCAACGGTACTGTACATCTGCACCCTCCCAGGTCTTGGCTCCCAACAGAATTAATTTGGCAGGACTAACCCGATTGTCTTAAGTTTCACACCCAAGTCGCTCACGTGTTCTTTGGAATTCTTCTTATACCAAGCCGCACTATCGTAAACTACATGTATTAAACAGATGAAGTAAAACCTAAACTTACATATCTTAATTACTTTCATAAAAATGACTAACATTCTAGCGTCCAAATGACACTTTAGAGTGTCATTTCCAACAACTTATTCAACTACTTCAAGTGAAAGATTGCAGTGTCCGGTACCAAACTTAATGTTTGTTTTCAATGGTAGACACACACTTTTATTTCTTTCCTTGTATTTCCTCAACAATGTTGACACTTATCCTTGAAATACACATCTGTGTAGTATGTTACACTTTTCAATAACATACAAATGGTGCATAGACAAGCAGATATGATGAAAGGTGCAGTATATTTCTCCTGCTTTTACCTTGAGTTACAGTGAAACTTTAAGCTACATGCCACGAGATACGGTGAAATTTGTGTTTATGCGAACTTGCTTAACATACCATCCATATCGTGCATCTGTGTACATTTGTTTTTAGCACGCCTCCAAGTGGCACAATTTACTAAGTGGCCTTACAAATTCCCCCTGGGCCGTTTTAACCTTTACCACTCTGGTGATATTATCTATTCCTGGATAACAAGCTGTGACCCTACCCAATGACCACTGATTTCTTGGGCGTAAGTCATTCACCAGTATCACCATATCGCCTACTTTGAACTTTGGGTCATTCTCACTCGTCCATTTTGACCTTGTTTGGAGGGTTGCCAGGTATTGTTTTCTCCACATTTGCCAGAAAATATCAGACAGATACTGAACCTGGCGTCATCTCTTCCTACTATACAGATCATCTCTGCTAGTCAGAGCAATAGGAAGACTGTTGTTTTGTCTCAATAAGAGAGTGTGATTGGGTATTAACGCCTCCAAGTCATTTGCATTATATGAGACCTGTGTAAGTGGTCTCCCGTTCAGGATGCTCTCTACTTGACAAAATATAGTGTGTAAGCTCTCATTTGTTAAATGTGCTCATGCGAGAGGCCATTTAACACCTTTCTGATCGATATGATTTGAGGCTCACACACTCAGCCCATATGGGAAGCATACGGTGGATTAAATTTCCACTCAAAGTTTTCCTGGAGCATGAACAAGTGAAGCTGACTCGTGTTCTTTGTGCTTATTGTTTCTTTTAACTCCCTACATGCACTGATGAATGTTGTACCGTTATCACATCAGACAAGTTTCAACTTTCCTCTACGAGCTATAAATCTTGCCAGCGTATTTATGACTATGTGAACCGCTCTAGAAGTGAGGCACGTGAATATTACACCATATCCTTTTGCCTGATCCCTGCCACGCTTTACATAAAACGGACTGAAAAAGTCAATCCCGACACCAGTAAAGGGGATCCCCATGTGAGACCCGGTAAGATAGCAAATCTGCCATCTTAGCCTTGCCTGGTTTTGCATAGTTCTTTTTGCAAGTTACGCAGCACTTAAGAGTTTTCTGTACTGCGCGTCTCCCTTATATTATCCAATATCTCTCCCTGGTGAAAGATAAAACATGCTCTATGCCTACATGTCCTGCCCGCTCATGATAATTTCGAACTATCAGTGTCACCACATGGTGGTTTATGGGCAGAATGACGTGGTGACTAGTGCATGTGCCTAGACTTATGGCATTCCTGAGGCGTTCCTGTGCATGCAGCAACCCATTTGTCATGACTTGGTCCAATTTTATAAGATCGCTTGACCTCTTGACCCCTTCATTTCTCTTCATAGCAATAATTTCTTCCTTGAAAATGTTCATTTTTGAACATATTTCAAGATCTCAACCTCAGCTTTGCTAACTTCTTCAACTGAAATACCTGATTTATTATCTTGCATTTCTGTTCAAACATTTCCGCCCTTTCTGTTAAGAGCTTTCTCCTTCAGTATTTTCTTCAGTCTAAGCAGCCAAGCTATTGCCCTTCTAAGGCTATACCTGCTTGAGTACCTCTCAAACAGATTTTTCTTAGCATAGGTTGCTCTTCATTTGTCAAACCGACCTGATAAACTAACGTCTCGTTTCTAACCTCGGGATCATCGCCATCAAGCTGCATATTTCAAGGACTTTCTGGCCAAGTTTCCTTATCAAGGACCAAGTAATTGGGCCCCTTGAGCCAACTTTTTCATTCAACAGGTCTTCAGCTGACATACCCCTGCTGGCATGATCAGCTGGCACTACTGCACACACTTTTCATTAAAAAACCATGAAACACCCCTTAAAATCCCTGGAAAATGAAAAGACCTCTCAAATTACCCCTTAAAATTTGTCAGAAAAAAATTAATGGCAGAAAACATAATACTAAAAAAGCTATTAAATTATGCAATTAATAGCCATTAAATTTCTTTTTAAATGTCAGAATGTGTTAAAAAGAAGTCATCTCCAAGTTGAGAAAAAATTAAGTGCTATTATAACCCCTTAAAATTTGTAACAAGAAATATCTAAGGGGTAATTGATAGCACTTAATTTTTAATTGATGACCATTAAAACTAACCCCCCCAAAAACTGAAAGTGACCACAACTTTAACAGCCATTACTCAACTTTGAGAATGATGTTAGAATCTTAAATTTCACGTGCACCGACTTATAATTTATTAAAGGCCCTTAAATATATATTTTATGGCCTTTAAATACCCCTTATTCATATATCTGATGGCAGCAGGCTATGTGACAATTAATGTCTACAAATTTGAGAATAAAAAATATAAATTTATGTCTGTTAATTTTACAAATGCACATGGATACGAACTGTGCAATTGATGAGGTAATGACCCTTAAATATACTTTTACACTCATCAATATGCAGTGTTTTCACTAGGATATTTTCAGAGGGTCCCAGGGACCCTTTTAACTTCATTTTTGCGGGTCCCTAAGGTGTCCAATAGGGTTTCCCTGGGCCAGCAGTGAAACAATAAACCCTTTTTTTTGGGGGGGGGGGTCTGCCCCTCCCCCAAATACTCAATGTTTTAACTTCATTTTTGCGGGTCCCTGAGATGTCCAATAGGGTTTCCCTGGGCCAGTAGTGAAACAACAAACCCACTTTTTTTTGGAGGGGGGGGATGTCTGCCCCTCCCCCAAATACTCGATGTCATGCATGTTGCATTAACCATGAAACTTAACTGTAGAGTGTTTTCACTGACTTGTGGTTTAATAATGCTTTTACTGACACAATTAAAGGTCACAATGCAACGACTAGAAAACTGTATTTCTCAATTCATTTCATAACAACCTTTTACAAATGAGATTATAAGAGAATAAACTGCTGAGCAGCTGCACATTCAAAAATCAAAACACACATAAAGTTTGACTATAGTGTATTGTGGCCTTTAACCAGTCTCTTACCAACCATGCATGGAGTACTGTATAATCACTTATTTTCCGGAGGGTAAAATTTCCCGATTTAACTCCAACAGAGAATATTTCCCACGCTTTATTTTCTCGATTTTACGCTGTCATTTGAAAACCAATCTGCAAAATTTTTCCCTAAGTTTAATATTCACGAACTGGATCTTATCGGGGAAAATTTGGCAATATTTACCCGTTGCGAAACTTTATGATCATACAGTACTTTGTCAGCAACTGCATGCATGAATGGGTTCTCCTGGAATAACAAGAGAATACCGGACACATGGGTACCTGCCTTGTCATGGCTGTCAGCCCCTGTGAATTTTTTCTGGGTAGTTTTCCCCTCATTCGGGATATACCTAGACTTCCGGTGATGTCCTGTTGTTTCTTTCCTAATGGAGTCCAGACATATCCTAGTTTGGGAAATCCAGCCCACTACTGTCTGGACAAACCAAGATTCTAAGGGATTCATATTAGTCCTGCCTATATCCTACATGTCCTACTTGGCTATAGGCTGGATAATCTGGTAACTAGAGATGGTGCAGGACTTTTAAACCTTGTAGCAAAAATCAAACCTTTTCTCAAAGTCCAGACTGCAGTATTAGTCTATCCACCAAATAAACACCATAATATACTATAAACATTTTATTTTTTTCAAATGGCATTTATGAATACTGGGAATGATATACAGTAACTGAAGTCCTTGTCTTGTAACATGCAGTCTTATATATCTTAAAAACACAAGGAAATGAGTTCAATTCACTAAAATGAGATTTTAATATCTCTAAGACAGATACATACATTTTGAAATTGATGAAAATACACTGTAACTTGGTTTAATAGTTTTACAACTGTAGTACCTGCACTGTTTATGACCACCCCTGCTGCCAGCCCAAAATGGTCACATAGTCATGCTCTCCACACTGAATCTGAATTTACTTTTCCCATATGTTTGCAGAATAGCCTCTAAAACACCAATTTATCAATTTGTGAATGCAGACCTGTCTATTCTCTGCTTTTAATATATTTATTCTTTTTCAGTATTATTTATTTGCTGTTCTTTCACTGCATTTTTCGGAATAAACATCTGCAACATGTGAAAAGAAATTCACAAAAACAGTCTGACAATTGACATGTTGCATGAGATTAGATCCACAAAAGATCTTTTGGTTAAATTCCATACAAATTTAACAGTTTTCATATTTAAAAAAATGTTTGATTTTGGGATCAATTTATCTTGTGAAGTGTTGAATTTTGTGATGTTTTTTTTTTATAATGATAGGCCTGTTTTATTGACACAATTATCAAACATAATCTTTGCACCTGTCTTTCATTAAAATATGTCATTCAACTTTCTTCATACCCTTCTGCCCAATTAAGGTACCAAATCCCTCAAAAAAAGTATTTTTTCTTTGTTATTGTACTTTATTAATTAATGAATTTATTTAACATACATGGCCCATGAACGCATGCATGTGGTCCTTGTCAAGGCTAATTGATTAGTGTGCCATCTCGTGTCATTTTGAGGAATTACAGCAACATACGGTCAAGCTCTGAACGTGACAAGATAAATCCACACTGTCACTGTTGGAGCTTATTTCTAGATTACACATTAGATTTAGTGAAAATATGTTCAATGAACTTACAAAATGGAGGGCTGTATAAGCAAAACAAAAATTTGAAGCTGTAGTGAAGCTTTTGAAACATCGGTAGGTAAATACACCAATTATCGCCCATCGCGATCTTTTCTGTGTTGAATTTTGATAATAAAATCACTGGCTGTTTTTCGTATTGAAATTTCCTTTGTGTTGTTTGAGGTTGCAAGGTATTTTCTCTCTCATTACAGTTGTTTTCAAGACAAAATGTAGCATTTGAAGTCCTATAAGTGCCAAGTTATACAATGGGTCAGAGGGTTCACTGATGTGATGGGCCAGCTGGGGTTTTTTGTTTTGTTTGTTTTTTTGCAAGCAGATTGAGTGGGGCAGCAGTTTTGTCACAGGTTCGGTCGGATTAGGGGAAACACGGGTATTATTTTGTTTAGCTAAATGAATATCTGTCCATCTTCCTGGACCCTGGTCCATGTGTAATTGTCTGGTTGTTTTTATCTCGCGTTCTAACGTTTACGAGACCCGAACATGTGCAACTGCCTGAATTGAAATCACGTGGTAACGAGACTATCAAAGTGGCGGCAAAGGCAGTCTGAAAGTGGCAGACGACATGTTCTTCTGTTTGTTTCAGTCAAAAATGAAAAAGGCTGTATATCTTCATGAATAGAGTCACACGTGGAAACAGACAGCAAGTGTTTTAGGAAATGTATGATGACCTAACGATACCGATGCCGGCAGGATTCGTGGTTTTGCCCACGGTAGAAGTGGGCTGTGGTCTAACTTAAGACTCGAACAACACTTGGAACTGGTGGACGTATTGCAGAGCCAGAGTGCGACCTGAACAAAATTTTCGTCGATAAAATACAAGCATAGGAGTTTTTTTCCTGATTTGAAGTCCTTAACTTTTTGTGTGGAACAAACAGAAAACATTGAAGACAATGTCTGTGATCTTTGTGATGCAGAAGAACCAAGCCCTAAGCCAGGGTTACGGTAACGGAAAATGTATTCAATAATTCAGTAATTTTGATCAAATTGATGGCACATCTTGACTTGTGAAGAAGACCCACGTTATCATGGTTATATTTGAATTACAACAACAACAGCACATAAATAAGCCAAAGGCAACAACACCCAAAACAAGTAGAACTTAGAAGAGCGAAACGAAAAGACATCATGGTTCAATAATGCGTTTGCCCTCCAACATGACTAAGGACTCTGAAGATGGCGTGCCATCTATGTCTCATGTTGTTGACAATGTATTATTCCTTGCTTGATGTTTGTCACCTCTTCTGTCAGACCTTGTCACAGTTGCTCTATCAATACTGGACAACTCAATGCAAACTTCGAAACCAGAAATCTGGGGGTATAATTTTCAAACTGTTGAAAAAAGCCCCAACTTAATGTGACTTTTTGTTGACACTATTCACTATTGTTACAGAAAACATAATAGTGAAAAAAATTAGAGATCTGGGCTTTCCAAAGGTGCAGACACGATGTTTATTGAAATTTGAGCAGCTAGTAACTAAGTAAGAGGTGCACCACAATTTTGCCAGGAAATCATTGTCCACAGGGCAAAAAATTGTGGTGCTATAATTATGCATCAGATACTGCAGAAAATTCAGGAGAGACATAACTCATATGCATGGGTGAAATTTTTCAGTTTTCCTATTGCAGATTTAAAACTGAATTCAGTTTTGAGAACATTTTTGGTCATTTTACTTTTTTATCTGGAAATACCATTAAACATAAAAACTGTAAAAATGTTGATGTAAATTTTGAAATTTGCTTTCCAGTTTAAAATGTTCAAATCGTCAGCTTTCATCCTTGCATATATGTAATGTTGACAGCTAGATGACCACTGTGGTTGACTCTTAGGTTTTATCATACCTGATAATAATGTACATGTACCGGAAGTTATGTGAACATAAATCGCAACATTTAGGATTTTTAATTTTTTTTTTACTTTTTTTATATGTGATACATACATTGCCACAAATGGAGCCTATGTATATTTAACAAACATGATACATTATGTGTTTAAGTGCATGACCTACAGGCCTGAGATCAGCCTCAAACTGTTTTCATATTGCAGTGAATGACTTGCATGGTGAAACTCAAGAAAAAAATCCACTTTCTGAAATGTAGATGTACCTTGTATGCACAAGGAAGAGACATGACACATCTGCAATACCAGTGAACATTCTTCCTGCCTTAAATGTAAAAGTGTAACTTCATATAAATTTCACAAGTGGTCACATTTGCCTTTAATGCCTTGAATTGATGAGTAGGAGCAACAAGTACCAAAGTGATTTAACCACGATGTCATAATATACCGAGCAAAATTTAATAAAACACTTAATGCCAATTATGACATAAATATTAGATGGCAGGACTAATTCTGAAGTTTGAAAGAAAGATGAGAAATAATTTTGAATTGGGCTCATCTCCATGGTCTTGTTACTCTTCTTTGTTCAATAAAACTTCATATTTAATTGGACTTCTTTCAATTCAAGAACAAATTTAATAGTCCCTTGTATTAAAAGACTGCAATGCACCATTTCACATTTCAAGATATATACACTAGTACCTGCTGTGAGAGACCACCTGGCATTTGCGACCACATTTTGTGTGACACAGAAGTCTATATTCTTTGTAAATTTACCTGCGGTGAAAGACTACCTGCTGTATGTGACCACTTTTAGCTGGCCAAAGGGGCGGTCACATACATCAGATGTTATTGTACTTATTAATAATATCAGCATGACCAGGATATGAACAAGTGTTGCTTAACTGTTACATACCATACCAAGGTGTTATATTAAATTTTTATTTACCTAGGTAAAATTAGACCGAATTGCATTTGTGTAATTAAATATTGTTTGATGTATCATGATCAAGTGTGAAATCAAAAAAACTTCATATCATCATGATCATAGGACCACTGTTTTAATCATTTGGAGATGTATTAATATTATTTTTATTTGTTGTTTTTATGATTTTTAGGCTCTAATCTAGATATCTCTGTAAATCAGAATTATTCAGCAGCTTGCAGTGTGGTTTCATTTGTGTCTAGCCTGTTTCAGAGTACTTTAAGGCCCATTAAAATGAGTTTAATATCTCTTTAAGGTATTTTCATGCCTTTGAAAGAGGCATTATTTTCCACATTTATTTTCTCTTGCCTTTAATAAGTACCATTACATTTATTTAAAGGGCATTAATTTGCATTTGTTTCAAAGCATTTAAATGCCCTTTAAAACGGCAAAATTTTATTGAGTTATTAATTTAATGGTCATTAATTTTTAACAGGCCCTTAACCGTGTATCCTTTAATACATATTAAAATAACAGACCCCTTAAAAATTTCAACATGCATCAGTTTAATTGCATTTTAAGTGGTATTACTTAACCATTAAAAAATCAGTTCACAAAATTTAAGGCCTATTATTTTTCCAAAAGTTTAATGGCCATCAAATAATATTGAAAGGAATTTAATGAGCTGAATGCTGAAATTAACATCCATTAAAGGATACACGGTTAACAGCCATTAGTTCATAAATTTAAGAACTTATTCAAGGCATAATTAATGGGAATTTCACAGGAATTTAACTGAAAATTTTAAGTACTTATTAACGGTCATTTAATGGCACATGCTGCAGTAGTGTGGGTTCAATTCTGTAGGCACGTGTTGTCGCTGATCTGGGTCTGACAAATCCCTAATTTTTGTAACCATGTTCACCACAAATATATGGAATCTCTTTGTCTCATTGGCCAAATAGGCTAGAAATATTTCACTGTTGGTCCGAAAGGTTGACTTGCCAAGCTGAATTGTCCTTTCTTTTCTCAGTTTTTGGTCCATTTTTGCTGCCAATACGGCAGCCGATAATTCAAATCTTGGAATTGTGACTGGCTTTATGGGAGCCAGCCAGAACTTAGCTAATAACAGGCTACATTTTATTTCCCCTGTTTTCTCACTTTCTGAGCATACACCCATTGCTTTCATTGAACTGTCACAGAAGTGATTCGGATCTTATTTCATGTCATTTGATTCACATGATGGCGTCAGAGACATACATCTTTCTGCTTTTATATTTCTTATGGTTGGCAATTCGCTACACCAGGCTTGCCATGTGTCTGCTAAGCAAGGTGGTATTGGTTCATCCCAGCCAAGCTCTATTCTTGTTGATTCTTGCAGCACGAGTTTACCTTTTAAATAAAAGGACTAATTAATCCTAATGGGTCGAACACACTGCTGACCATGCTCAATATGCCACATCTTGTGATATGTTTGTCTGGTATCTTTACACGGAAACCAAGAGTGTCGGAATCTACATTCCAACAAACTCCTAGGGCCGACTGTGCAGGCAAAATGCTGCCATTTTTTAGCTTGACATCTGTCATTTGTTTTGATCTTCTACTGCTATGCTTTCTGAAACCTTTCGATCATTACTGACCCATTTGGTCAGTCGAAAACTACAATTGTGCAATACTGTTGTGACATTCTTTACCAAAGCACTTGCCTGCTCAACATTTGTTGTTGATCGCAAAAAATCGTCAACATAAAAGTTATCCAGTACTGCATTAACTGTATCCTCATCAAACTGATCTATGCCATCAATGGCTGTCCTACACAATGCAAAACTGGCACAGCTAGGACTCCAAACTCCGCCAAAGAGATGTGAAGTCATTCTAAAGACAGTCAGTTTTGCCTGCAAGTCTTCACCTTCCCACCAGAGAAATCTCAAAACATCACAGTCATCTGGTTTTACTTTCAGCATCAAAAACATGGCTTCTATATCAGCCATTAGGGCAATAGGATGCTCACAAAACCGGAACAACACACCAGTCAAGATGTTTGTCAGGTCTGGTCCTTGTAGCACATTTTTGTTAAGAGATGTATTCTCATGATGTGCCGCACAATCGAAAACTACTCTCAACTTATCTGCCTTTCTTGGGTGCGTCAATGCAAAATGTGGGATATACCACACCGTCATTCCTGTGTAGCTCTTCATGGGACACCTTCTCTGCATACCCTCTTTCAACTAGTTTTCTCATCTCATTTGATTATTTGTCACGAAAAGACTCATCTTTCTCCAGCCTCTTCTTCAAACTGTTCAACCTTTTAGCAGCCATGTCATAGCTATCTGGCAATTCTACCTTTTCATCTGTAAATGGTATTGCTAGCTCATAGTAACTTTTCACCTGTCGAACTGATTGCTGCCAGATAGATACAGCATGCTTATCTTCAATTTACCATGCTTTCATGTCATTGCTAACATTTTCAATATCTTCCATATGCCACAGTTTTTGTAGTTGCATATCTACACTTTCGGTTTGAGCAATGTTTGACTCTACAACGTTTGTTTTTTCTCCTTCCCGATACAGTGACCCATTTAACGTCCACCCCAAGACAGTTCGTAGAGCAAATGGTGTACCAGGTTCACCTGATTTGACCTCCAGTGGCAGCACTGCTTGTGGTACATCTTGACCAATTAGTAACTGCACACTTGTCTCATTTATCTCAGGTAACTTTACCCCTTGGAGATGTGACCATTTGTCTACATATTCTTGCTTTCCCAAATGTGTACCACTTATGTACATGTACATATTTGGCTTAACATACACCTTTGAGATACCAATGGTACTCTCCTGATTCATAACACCACAAACTTTGATTGAAATACTCCTCATTTCAACTGTTTGTTTTGTGTGCATCAGAGTATTTACAGAGATCTGTTCAACTTTACCCTTAACTCCGAGCTTTCTGGCAAGGAGCGGAGTACAAAAGCTGCTATTCGATCCGCTATCTAGCAAGGCGTATGTGTTAAATTATATGAACGCCGGCCACCCGTGGTCATAATAGTCACAGGAACTATAGGTAGTGCCACCCTTACTCTACCATTTCGACCCCCAATAGTGCTACAAGAGACTCTTTCTCCAACCACAGGCTTTACCAAAGTTTCTTGTGTGGTTTCATTTTCTCTTTATGTAACAAACTATTATGTTTCTTCCCACAATTTTGCACTGTGCATTTCAGTTTGAGCTTACACGTAGCAGACCTGTAGTTACCACGGAGACAATTAAAACACAGCCTGTGCTCTTTTGTGAAGGCTTCTCTTTCTGCCACCTGCTTACCTTTAAATTGTTCTCATTGAAACAGTGGCCGAGTTCCACCACAACCCAGGTAATTCCAATTATTTGTAATATCAGTACCACTGGTCTCTGTTTGATGACTATAAACCTTTGGTTTTCTTTCCTTTTGACCTTTGTTATTCATTATATTTTTCACTGTGCATTTTCCCAAAAATTGGGTCATTTCCCTCATCTGCAGCTTGACCTACAAATTCTGTGAGGTCTGAGAAGACAACATGTCTCAACCATTTCATTTTTATTTTGCGAACTTCAGATGTCCACTTGTTTTGAAGATAAATGGGCAATTTTGTCACAACTTTTATCGTGCAGGCTGCATTATCGACTTGGTTTACTTTGTTTACGGACTTGAGAGTTTGTAAACACTGCAACAATTAATCAGCGGAATCACGCAGACCTACATTGTCATTTGCCCTTATAGCAGACCTTTGTGTGATCCTATTGCACCAGGTTTGAACAATATCATGCTCATTGCCATACCTCTGTTCAAGAAGTTGCCTTGCTCTATTGTAGCCCTACTCTGGATCCGTCGCTCGGCATGATTCTACCAATGACTTGGCCCTATCTTCACAGTCCAAAAAAGATACTTTAGCTTACCTGATGCCATCATGTCATGGTCTCTCACCATGTGATCGAAAGATACTACAAATGTATAGTATTTCATGGGATTGCCATTGAACTTTACGTTGTCAGTTTTTGGTAATTGCCTCACCAATAAGATTTGTCCTTGCTGTTTCTCACTGTCCCCTAATAGTTTTAATGCATGACTGTCATCTGCATTCTCATTAGGCCTATTTACAAGTATGTCTTCTCTCTCCTGGGGTTCCCTCGGGGTTTCCCTGTTCCATGGTGGTAAGGGTTCAAGCCTGTAGTCTATGGTTGGTCTGACTGGGTTCTCATTGCTATGGCAACTAAAATAATCACTCTCATCATTTATTTGTTGTCCTATGTTGGTCAACGCCTCTGCCCTTGCAGCGTCTGCTGCTTTACATACCTCAAGTCTATGTGGTTCTTGAGCCTGTTCCATTTGGAGTTCTTTTCTTTGAAGCTGCTGTTTGTATTTTAAAATTTCCTGCTCAGCTTTTCTTAGTTCCAATGAAGTAGCAGCTAGCTTTCATTGTTGCTTTGTGGAATGTGCTATGGAGTGAGTGCCCGCTACACTTTTAGCCTTTGGTCAGCTTGGAAGATTCTTTGTTTTCCTTGTTAACTGTCCCACCTTTTGCAAGCATTGAGTAACAAAGTCTCTTAACCCGATGAGATAGTCGGGGGCATCTTCCTGTGCATGGGGTTTGTATTTGTTGTGTGCCTCTTCAAAATGTTTTAGCGCTGACTCCAGTTCCTTTCCTTTTTGTATCACAGTTGATACATCAATCGGATCAAGTTCCAACAGTTTATTAATTGCATTGAACCATCTGGTCATGCTTGCCCTCGCGGCAGCACGACTCGACTTTAGTTGCACCACATCATCACCACTGCCTTTGCTGCCTGTAGCCATGGTGACGCCTGCGACACAGTGTTAGCAACCGATTGTTCCTTTACTTCCCAGTGATGTTGAGCCATTCTATGGCTACCACGGTGACTCAACAGAACGAAGAAATTAAGTTCGCATTTTTGTACAAATAATCTTCCGACAGCCGAGTCCAATATCCCTTAGACCAAAGTGATAATATATCCGAAACCAGTAAGGCGGGTAAACTGTTCGTGTAAATGTTAGGAACATTTACTTTACAGACAAATATATAAAGGCAGAAGAATTCAACAAAGACGTCATATAAAGTTCTGAGTCAGAGCCGTGTTTTATTGCATCCCACACAATCTGGCAGCATTTCACAGTTGTCATACACATCACATAAGCAATTAACACCTACTCCATGACAGCACCCAATGTAATGGTGATGATGACGGTGTAATTTTGCGTGATCCACCTGATGGCGAACCTTATGATTACTGACGATAAGGAATGATGATGATAATGATTGTAAAGACAAAAAGTCTTGAAGGCAGGATGTTGTGTTTCGTTGATTTATTTGTAACAAACAAACACCCCTAAGTGTGGGCTGTGGCCCATACCAATACACAAACATGTACATAACTGTCCAACTGCTTAGGCTGCATGCTGGACACATAGCACTCCAATACGCCACAACTTTTTTGGAGTAAGAAACTGGAGCACCACAGATGGCCGCATCATACCCTAGCAAAATGTCTGGTGTTGTGACCAGAGACAAAGAGGGGAATTAGGTGTCTGCTGTTCTACCCTAGTTGTGCCAAGGGTACAGACACCATTGTGTTCCCCTGCAAAATGCTCACATAGAGCACAAATGTGTTGCTCTGCAAATGCTTGTATTAGGAACAACAATGTGTTATCCTGCAATGACACTTTCAATACATCACTAAGTTAACCAATATACATGTACATAAAATTACAACATCTCACACTCTCCCCTGCTCCAAGTTTGGCATCCTTGCAAGCTTACATCAATACATCATAAGCAATGTAAAGATCATTTCGCAATAATCTATGAGATAAACTCTGATATGCCCTGTAAATTCTAAAGAACAACAATGTATCTGAAAAAGACAAGAACTTGTGTTCAAGCAACCATGCAAAAAAGATACTCAGTTCCTGTGCTCACATTTTGTTTTGATTCAACATTAATTGTAACATAAGAACATGTGCTTGGCTAATATTTTCCAACACATCTGAAGAACAGTTTGTTCCTTGAGTTATGGCTTGAGTGGTACTTTCCTGCTCTAGAGCAGATCTAGGTAAGTTAAAAGGATTTGAATTTTGACCTGCAGTAACTCTTTCTGACCTCCTGGGACCTTCACATGTCTCAGTTGTGGGACAGTCTACATATCCAGGTTCAGATGAACTACCATCAGAACTCACTGCATCGTCTACAGAGCCAGGTAAAGGATTTATACTGTCATTTGCTAAAAGCACCTTCTCTCACATATTCGGGTTCGGATGAACTACCATCAGAACTCACTGCATTGTCGACAGAGCCAGGTAAATGATTGACACTGTCATTAGTGCTAAAAGCACCTCTCACACTCTCTGTCACCATGACATAAGGGCCCTCCCCTGCTTTGTCGAAAGCAGCGGCTACAGATGCCCTACATTCTGTACTCTCTGTTTCAGTAGAAACAGCAGCTAGACGTGCCTCAAATTCTGTTCTTTCGGTTTCAGTAGAAACAGCAGATGTATCTGCAGAAAAATCCAGACTTTCTGATGTATCAGCGCTTTGTCTGACAGTCTGAGGAGTGGGCCATTCACTGACAGCTCTGATCTTCTCTTTATCTGGTTCCGCACCAGCCTCAGAGACTGTGTGACCAAGATGTTTAACCTTGTCTTTCAAAAGATGGCATTTTTCAGGTTTGATCTGCAGGTTATTGACGGACAATCTCCCCAGAACCAATTTTAGCCTATCTAAGGTCTGCTCAAAAGTACTACCAAAAAGGCAAATATCATCTAAATAAATCTACATTGTTTGGAAGGTTTGGTCTCCAGAAATTTTGTCCATAAGCCTCATGAATGTTGCGGGAGCTGAACAAAGACCGATAGGCATATGCATATATTCATACAATCTGCCAGTTCCCACTCAGAATGCGGTCATTTCAATATCCTCCTGTGGTACTGGAATCTGGTGAAAACCCAATTCCATGTCGCAAACAACAACAGAAACGTGCACCAGAGAGTGCGTCCAGTGCCTCTTCTATTCACGGTAGGGGATAGGCATCTTTGTAAGTTTTGGCATTGAAGGCTCTGTAGTCAATACTAAGTCTTAGCTTGCCATCCTTTTCCGCACCAATACCACAGGAGAAGCATATGGACTGTAGGACTCCTGTATTATGCCATGCTGGAGAGAATGCTCTAAGTATTCCCTCACCTCTGGCCACTGGTTCGGAGGAATGCGTCTATGCGGAATCTTTAGAGGAACATCATCAGTGGTATAGATTTTATGTGTAACCTTGTCACAAAGACATATCATTTTAATTTTGACTGAAAATATGGAAATACTGACAAAGAATGACCTTCAGTTGTGCCATTTGTTCTGAAGAAAGAATATTGCCAATGCTGAGCCTACCATTAAGCTCTGAAAGCTGATCAGAAGTTGGATGTACAGATGAAACTTCTTGAACAAAAACTATATCTTGCTCAATATCAGACACATGAACCTGTGGTTCCATAGATCTCTCTGTGAGTGTCCCAATTGCTGCTCTAGGGGAAATATACAAATCTCCGCTGCTAAGATTTGCAACTTGCAATGGAATACTACATGAAGAATCAACTTCAATCAAAGATCGACCCACTGCAAATCCTCTCGGACCTGTGAAAGAAACGGCTTCCTCCACTACAGCACAATAGGACTCTCCTTTCTGAGCAGGGATCAGCACCAGTTGCTTGCTTGCAACTCTTTTCTTCCAGCAGAATGTGTTTCAGAGTTGTACACTCGAGTTTCACTGTAAAGTGCTAAAATAGGTTCAAGTACAGAATTAGAGATATTGGATTTCTTACACTGCTGTGTGTAGTGTTTCTTGATATCACGTAGTACTTTAGAACCAATGACTACAGGAACTTTAGACTTAATTTCCCTCATATCCTTGTTAATGGGACCCTTTACTACAAGGAACCCCGTTCCTGGATATTCCTCACCAGCCAAAGAGAAACAAAGCTCAAGGTACCCAATATAGGGTATGTCAAGACCATAGCTACCCATGATCTTTATCAATGTTGAAACATCAATCAAGTCTTCTTGAGCAAAACACTCCTCATAGAAAGACTCTGTCACAGTGGAAACTTGTGCACCTGTATCCACGAGACAAAGCACCTCCTTTCCACCTCAAGAGACAACAATCACATGGCACTCCCCTATAGCATTATTAATTATTGAGCCTTTGTTACAAGACTGGGAGCCTGCCACATGGCCCTCTGCACCAGGCTTTAAGATTTTAAAGTCTTTTTCTTCTTTTTTATGTGATCTGGTGAACCACACATCCAACAGCAACGTTTTCGATGTTTTTGGGGTCTTTCACCCAGTCCATCCAGCCGTTTGAGAATAGCATCTAAAACTTCACTTTTTTTTTACAAACAGTGGCCTCTAGAGAACTTTTAACTGCTGCCTCATGAATAGTAACCTTACACTGACCCTTCTGTGGTTTTCCTGGGTCTCCACCAAGCCACTGTACACACCTGTCCCTCAAATTGAAGAAGTCCAAATCAGCATTTTCCACATTTAATCTTCGAAGTTCTCTTTTGAGACCTTCATCACGTACTGCTTCAGCCAGACGGGCTTTCAGCAGAACATTCTTCGAAGACTTGAAAGACGGATGTAACTGCGATGTGTTCATAAAGTCTAAGAAGACGTAATGAACATTGCACTGAATATTCTGTATTCTCACGAGAAAAAGAAAATAAAAAATGCTGTAATTGAGGCAAGAGATCGCCCTCCCCCAAAACTTTGAGTAAAATAGAAAAGATGTCCTCTGGGTTTGACTCTTCTCCTCCATGACCCAAGATTTCAAGTTTAGCTGTGCTAGCTAAATGTTCTATGATACAAGCAGAAGTTTGCTTTCCTTCCAAGTTTTGAGCAGCCAAGTGCGCTCGCATATCTGCAATCCAATCTTCTATGATTGGATATTCAGGTTTTGTGGGATGTCCCTTAAACGGCTCCAATTTAGTTGTGGAAACATAAACTGGAATGGGAGACTGCTTAGCTCCAGTGGAGCCTTCAGTCTTGACTTTTGCATAATCAGCCTGAAGCTGAGTAAACTGAGCCTTCAGCACATCGAAGTCTGCTCTGCTATCCGTACTTACCCAGACTGTAAACCATGGAAGGAACCAGAGGTAGAATTGCATACTTCAGAAATATAAGCCAAAAGGGCACTAGTCGATACTTACCCAAGTCGTAATTATACTCCACAACTAGCACAAAGTATTGCAATTTACATAGAGTGCCACAATCTACTAATAACTGCAAAACATCTCAGCATCCACAGACCATATCAGTAAAATAATCACCCCTAAGACTATGCAGCAGATCTATAATCAAAGTTGTATGTCAAGTTGTATATTTCCAATCAAAGACAAGTATAGCAAATTGTTTGAGCAATTATCACAAACTGTACCAAAGCTAACTGGCCTCAAATGTATCATATGTAATGTGTCAGGCAAACAAAATGACATTGCATGGTAACAATCACAACTAATTCTGTCAGCATTCAATGCCCACAAAATAATGTGACATAGCAATGACAAGTAATTATCATGTCAACTTCCAATATATACAAAGTAATATAGCATATATAGTAATCACAAGTAAATCTCATGTAAACATTCAATATAATACAGGTGATATACCACAAATTACATGTGAAAGTGAAAGACGGCTATCACAATACTGCAGGAAGTGTTTATCGTTCTTGTGCACTCAGATGCAAATAAAAGATGTCACAAGTTGCAATATGTGCTCTGGATCAACATACACAGATGCATAAACTTCTCATCAATGCTGACTGGGTCGATTGTATGCACATCACTTGGAAAAAGGAAACATAAACCTCCAGTTAAACACGTGTACCATGTACACTTGAACCACCAGACAAACAGAAGAGTTCTCAGCCAGGAACTTAGGTGTAACCAAACAACAGGCAGTGTACCACAAAGTCGACTGGTAGCCCCAATGTGTAACACATGAATACTGCTTAGGGTTGCCAATTTGACCTGTGCACCTAATGACCTGCTGTAATGCACTCATTGACCCTGTCCGCAGTGCCACAAATGTAAAGACAAAAAGTCTTGAAGGCAGGATCTTGTGTTTCAATGATTTATTCGCAACAAATACCCCTAAGTGTGGGCTATGGCCTATACCAATACACAAACATATACATAACTGGCCATGTGCTTGGGCTGCATGGTGGACACATAGCACTCCAACATTGCACAATCTTTTGGAGCAGGAAACTGCAGCACCGCAGATGGCCACACCATACCCTAGCAAAATTTCTGGTGTCATCATCAGAGACAAAGACAGGAAGTAGGTATCTCTGCTGTTCTACCCTAGTTGTGCCAAGGGTAGACACCATTGTGTACCCCTGCAAAATGATCAAATAGAGCACAGATGTGTTGCTTTGCAAATGCATGCATTAGGAACAACCCTGTGTTATCCTGCAATGACACTTTCAACACATCACTAAGTTAACCAATATACATGTACATCAAATTACAACATCTCACACTATGGTTAACCTGTAAGCATACAGGCGAGTAACCTCAATACATGCCTTGTGGAATTTCACATCAACATATACATGTAAGCTCGGTTAAATCAGTAAACCGCAACAAAATTGACAAATTCATAATGTCAAGTGATACTCTCAGCCTGTGGGCTTTCCAATAGACATATATTTCACACACAGCAGTAACGAGAAATTCTGAGCGGCAAGTTAAAGTACACTCAATGGTACTGTACATCTGCACCCTCCCAGGTCTTGGCTCCCGACTGAATTAATTTGACGGGAATAACCCTGTTGTCTTAAGTTTCACACCCAAGTCGCTCACGTGTTCTTTGGAATTCTTACACCAAGCCGCACTATTGTAAACTACATGTATTAAACAGATGAAGTAAAACCTAAACTTACATATCTTAATTACTTTCATAAGAGTGATTAACAGCGGTACAGACAAGAAGCCAAAAAAGTACAGAAGCATCCTCTGAGCAGCCCTCTAGGTATGTAGCCTCCCCTGGGGTTAGACAAGCTGACCCAAAGAGACTTCATGTGCCTCACCAGGCTAACGCCGAAGTAGAGGGAACAAATAAGGATTTAGGAGGTAATCTGCTGGAGACCATGGGGTTGAAATGGTTAAAGCTTGCTGGAAACCTAACTGTAAGCTTTTCCAAGAATTCATGGAAATGAATAAGTTTACAAGTACTGTTACACATAAAACTTCCAGAACTAAAAATTACAGCAAGAAGAAAAAACTTGCGTGCAATACAGATAACTTGGTTTATCTGATTACCTGTGATAATTGTATGTCAGTGAAACCAACCAAAAATTGAATGAAAGATTCAATTATCATAGGAATAGAATAAGACACCCTAACAAAGGATCCAATTCTACGATTCTGGTGGATCACTTCACTAGTGGACTTTGCAAGACCAAAAAAACATTTAAAGTCCAAATTATTGAAACAATAAAACAACCAGGAAAATACTCAAATGGAAAGATGAATAAGGAAACAGCAGGATTGCGAAGGAACAGAAAAAACATTTTGGATGAAAGAACTCTGAACAGTATATCCCTGTGGGTTGAATAATCGATGTGATAAGAACATAGATCAAAGAGCAGAGAATGATAATGTACTTGACATACTCAACAAAAGAAGAACAAACATAAGAGTAAACACAGAACACATAAAGAATCTCTTACAGCTCAATATGTAATCAACGTACTCCAAGAAACTGCAATCAAAGAAACTACATACTACATCTATAAAACTTTACCACAAATGAAGAAAAAAGATCTCAAGCAATTGGGACAGTTACTTCTGGATCATAAGGTAACCAGTGACAGCAAGTTAACAGATAGGATTGTCAGTTTAGTAAAAGACATGATACAACATAAATTGGAGCTTAAGAAAGAATGTGGAAAAGTAAGAAGAAAAAGAATCATGAATCCTGTGATAATACACTATGAAAATCCAGCTGTCGAGTACATTAATCTACAAAGTACTCGTAGACTTCAGGAAGTTGAAAATTCAGTCAGCAACTATATTGAGAAGGATGTCACAGTTGCTTATAAATACACCCCTAGTATATGTAATAAGGTCTTCAACTACAATCGAATAATGGATGAAGTGGACTTAGACAGCTGGAATATGAATTGTCAAACTTGTGAATGTGACACTACTTTCAAGAAGTATATGGATAAAGACCACAAACATGTAATCACAGGTGATTTAGGTATCATTAAAAACAGGAAATTGAGACATTTGTTTCACAGAGGACCAAACTATAGAGCAAGACATAACATCAACTTCACAAAGGCAAGAAAGGAGAGTAAAAGAGGACACAACAATTTCATTAAGAAACATAGTAATAAGAAAGGAATCTGTAACAAAGTATTTGATGAATGGAAAGTTAAAGTAATGGAGAAAGTCGATGAAAACATTAAGTACCTGAGAAAAGGACCTCTTCCAAAGTGGAGACAGATTAAACAAATGCTGCAGGATTCACATTGTAGTCAGGAATTACAAGACTTGCATGACAAGTTTGTCATCACACCTGTTCACAAAGATAGCAGTAACACTGCACTAACTTGTAAACCATACTACATTAATACAATACTGAGTAAATTAAATAGTGAAAGTTATCAACAGGCAGGAACCTTTGATACTGTTATCAAGGACCAAGTGGATAAAAAAAGGAGTTGAAATGCATTGTCTCAAATGAGGACAAGAAATTACCAATAGTATATGCTATTGTCAAAATGCATAAAAACCCTGTTAAATTCAGATTCATCATTGCAGCATATTCTACTAGACATTGACAAAATCAACAATAAGAATGGTGCCAAATCAATTCTTATTTGTGATTTCTCAACATTTTATACAAAGATCAACTTGACAGACTTAAACAACATGTTAATTTCAATGTTGGATAAAGCGTTCAACGGTGACACATGTCAGTATATTAAAATATCTGGTGCTGAGGCTAAATTTGATAAAGGTAAGAACAAAGGAATATCTTACATGGAGCAAGAGTGCGCACAAATGATAGAATACATTATCAACAATGCATACTTTTGCTTTGGAACCAGAGTCTATCAACAAATAGTAGGCATACCAATGGGAACAGATCCAGCCCCATATATTGCCAACCTTTATTTACATTTTTATGAATCAAAATGGATGGAAAAATTGGCAAAAACAAACTTTACAGCTGCAAGAAGATCATATTCTCATACAAGAAGATTTATAGATGACGTATGTGCTTTAAACAATGGAGATGAAATAAAGGGAAATTGGAAAAACATATATCCCAAAGAACTAATATTAAAGCTGGAAAATGAAAGTGATACAAAAGCTACTTTCCTTGATCTGGATATAGAAATAAAGAACAACCAGTATGTAACAAAAATATTTGACAAAAGAGACCAGTTCAAATTTGATATTATCTCCTACCCTGATTTGGAAAGAAACATTCCAGAGAAACAAGCATATGGAGTTTGTATCGGACAAGTGATACATATTGCTAGAAACACAACACTTTTTAGCGATTTTGTCAATAGGGTTAGAACTTTGTTTCATAAACTACAACACAAAGGTTATAAAAAACAACTACCCAAAACTCTGTTGAAATGTTTCCAGAGATATGACCAAATACCTAATAAATACAACACTAACTCAAGAACATTAGTCAAATTGTGTCCAGATGGAGTTTGAAATGACAAAGTGTAGTCCTCAAAGTGTTTAGAGTAGTAAGAGGGAAAGTAGCCGGGGTAAAGTATACTTAACCCATCTAGAGAATTTTCTCTAGTCCGTCTTAAGTCGGAAAACCATGATCATAGTCACTTTTTACAGGATTTCTTTCTTTTCAATCTTCATCCAGTACAGTGGAAGAGGTTGCTTTCGGCTAATACCTTAGTACACTTTACCTCATAACACCTCTAGTCAACTTTATGGTGCTAAAAATTGTATTACTATTTACCTGTTTATACCAGTGTTGGTATGGTGGAATAGTGTATGAAGCTTTTAAGTTCCAAAGGAGATGTTTTGCTCATTTGCACGATACCGTCCATAGTTTTCAAGTTAATCCAATATAACTTTTTAGGACTTTTTTTGGTGTCTCAAAATCTAGGCCCCTTTCGATATTGGTGGTGCCACCTACAATATTATGAAATATAGTGGTCAAAATATGAAAATCTTGTGAACACTTTAGCATATTTAGTTTTTGGCAGATCTTCACCAAAATTGGTGGAATTGTGGGGGAGGTCAAAGTCTAAGTTGATAATGATACTAGTGGTGCCACCTATAATTTGATGGAAATTATAAGTCAAAATGTGTTTTAAGATGTAAAACTCCATATCTGAAAAAGTAATTGGATTCGACTTCCCAAATTTATAGGATATATAGACAATGTCCAAAGCTAGAATTGTATATAATATCAGTGACCTTGACATATTTTTGTGAGGTCACCATGCCTGTAAAGTTGAAAGAGGTGATTTTTTAATATCAGAGGTAGCTCGGACTTCAATGGCAATGTCAGCACAGCACCGGGCAGGCCTATGGGCCTCTTGTATTACATAATCTGGATGTCCTTGATCTTCTGTCCCAAGGTCACTGAGGACATAAAGTTAAGGACTCACTGATTGTTGTCTTGGCACATGCAACAATATTCATCACAGGAGTTGCACAAATAAGCTGTGATTACATGTGGAGCGAAGTGCTATCTGGTGGACACTTTTTACATCAAATGTACATTAGCTTTATATGTTCAGAAGCCACTTGAGGACTCACAACTTTGAAATGAACAAGTGCAATATAGCCATGATGCCAGCAGACTCCATGATGGGCTAACAAGCTGGAAGGGTCTTTCAGTCATGATTTGTGGGAATTTTCTGTGTTTAAAACATATGCAGAGCAAAAACATGAAAATCTGACAAAGAGTGACCCAAATGCTATTCCGATACAGACCTTTCAAAATCCAGTTACTGACTCAGGCCACCTCACCATGAGGATTGTGCACATGACTGATTTCATAGTTATGGTATGCTTTGTTGCCAAGTTAAGTTGAGCTACCATCAGCAACACTGCATGTATGTGTAGGAAAGAAATCCTAACATCTGCAGATAATTCTCCAAATGCATGGATTTCTGTGTATCAAGAAAACAGCCAGGTACACTTACAGTTGTACTCGGGCATGCAGATGTCTGGGTGCTGTTAAAATACAGAAGTTTCAAGTATAGATTTTTTTATAGTGTCATACATGTATTCCCATTCATTCGCAATGTCTGCATGGTGGCCATAATTGCATTTCAAAAGTCCAAATCCTTATTGGACAGCCCATTGTGGGCTGTTTCTCATATAGCAAAGGCTTTTCTTGAATTTTTTTTCATTGATTTTATTATCAAATATAGTACCCAGTTTTAGATTACACATATTGATGCACCAATTATGACATCACAATTAATTATATACCCATGTGGTAGTGTGTCATAATGCATCTTATTACAGATAGTATCTGAGACTAACTTGACATTGATAAACTGTACATGGGAATGTCAGAAATTCAGACATTGGACATTTATGAAAAAGATATGGCTGAGTGGTTGGCCCAGTCATGAGACCAAGCCAGCCACCAAAACATGGTAGTCGTGTAGTAGGCTCACAAACATTTGTACAAGCATTCGAAAAATCTGGGGAATAAGGCTTGTACATGTATATTTACTCTGATGATATGGCGTGCATTAAAGGAATATTCCTACCATGGGTATGTCATTGACCCTTTGAACAAACTAACAGTGCTGATCCAAGACAAAGGCCTGGCAGATGCTAGCCATTAGCCAGTTAGCCAATGGCAGGAAGGCTGGCCTCTGTAAGGGCAGAGTGGGTGGTCTTGACTGAATTTCTAAAGGTGCAGCACCACTTAAGTCTGCATGCAAATTTTACCAAGCAAAGGACTGTCGCAATTTTCTTGTTTTTTTAATTTTTCATGGGTGCCTTATTTTTCATGAAGTCAATATAGCATCACCTTTTTGGGAAATATTTTAGGGGTTTTAATTTTGTGTTTTGTGTATGCTGCCAAAATTTCAGACTGTTGAATAATTGTGGCTGATATATATGTATTGACGTGCAAACATTTTGACACTTTTTAGAGCATAGAGCCTGGTGTAGGAGCTTTGTGTCACACAGTAGCTCAAAGACAACTGGCTACAGTCAGGTCTGTACCAACATACATTGTATGGGCAGTGCCAGCAAAAAATATGGATCAGTATATAAAGATATGACGCTACAGATTGGGAAACATGTCTCAGAGGGGGCCAATGGCACACATTTCGAGGGACTGAAAGTCAAATTACTTTTCTGTTTGACTCTTGACATATTCAGATATCGGACACAGTTTGCAGGGAACAGATGGTGTCATTATAATGAGGTTTGACTGTATGTATTTGCAATGCTGACTGTCTTGTTTTCTCTCTCATTTTTATGCATTAACTGACTGTCTTTGTTACAGTTTCATGGAGTTGTGGAATATGGAGATAACATAAAGTTTGTCTGCCCCATCATAATTGGGACAGTTCCATATAGGAGTGGAAATCCTGCCGTAACAGCTGCACTACAACGATCTAGGGCTCTTAATGACGATCGCAAAAGGCTTCTGTGTGAGGATAACACAACAGCAGTGCCCCCTGGTGCAGAGAGTTCAACTGGATCACATATTCCTATGGTACCTACAGCGCCCCCTGTGGACAGTCCTCCAGACTATGAGTTTGTTGCAGCAGTATCTGGCGGGGCCTCTGGAGAAGAGGTCCCACCACGATATCCCAGTAAGCATTTTACTCTTCTCATGGTACCAACTCCATATATTTTTTGTGAATTCATTTTATTGCATTTTTGTTTGGGGGGGGGGGGGGATTTATTGATCAGTGTGGCAAAGGCAAAATCTAAAAGTGACTGACACCTGTCAGCCGTTGCCTGGGTCTGTATGTGCAAATGACATGCTCAACATTTTCAACATGAAACATTTGATATCCAAAGTAGTATTTGTACAAAGAGTAAAGGACAGACATCAGGAAAGAGAGGCACTGCATGAAGTGCACTTGGCACGGCATGAAGTGCACTTGACGAGTACATGTATGAGTCTATCAGCAGCTATCCTTGTTTTGGAAACTGCCAAGTATGGTCTGATTAATGGGTCTTTGTTCAGCATATCTGTATGGCACTTTTGTTTTTATGCCTCCCCCCACAATGGGAAGGGGAGGCATTATGTTTTTTGCTTATCTATCTGGCCATCCGTTTGTCAGTCTGTCCGATGTTAGCGGAATATATTCAAATTCCCTCTATGGATTTTTCTCAAATGTGGTACACAGATGTATTCCTGGACTCCCTTTAGCTGATTAGATTTTGAGGTAACGGTGACCTATTTACAGCTCACATTGACCTATTTACTGCCCATCTGAGCTTTGTTAGCGCCATATCTTCATAATGCCTGGATGGATTTTCCTTGACGCTCATTAGCTGACTAGATTTTGAGGTCAAGTGCTGTGACCTATTTATTGTCCATTTGAGCTTTGTTAGCATGATATCATCAAAATACCAAGACAGATTTTTCTCAAATTTGGTACACAAATGTATTCTTGCACTCCCACTAGCTGATTAGAATTTGGGGTCACTGTGACCTGATTCCTCCTCACTGCGACCTATTTACTGTCAATCTGAGCATTGTAAGCACAACAAAATGCCCAGATGGATTTTTATAAATTTGATACAATTGTGCTTTTCTGGACCCCCAATAGGTGTTTAGATAATGAGGTCACTGTGACCTAGTTACAGCTTAGTATGACCTATTTACTGTCCATGTGAGCCTTGTCTGGGAGATATCTTCAAAATGCAATTATACAATTTGATACATATATGCATACCCAGAACCTCTTTAGATGATTAGAATTCGAGGTCACTGTGACCTTTTCACAGCATTCTGTGACCTGTTACTGTCCATCTTTTTGCCCATGATATCTTCAAAAGGCTTGGATGAATTTTTCTCAAATGTATTACTTGGCATAGAATATGTAATTAAGATTTGAGGTCACTGTGATGTATTTACATGCGACTATGAACTTTTTTGTGCACTAAGAGCATTGTGCTGGTAGTTTAAGGGCGGGGTGAACCTTCTCTTTAAAAAATGTTCTCTGAAACCACTTAGCCAATTGCTTCAAAATTGCATGGGAGCACTTCTGGGTACCCCTAAACCTTAATTTGTTCAACAGATGGTGCCACAGTATTTTTCTGTGATTTTTTAAATAAAAAATTTTTTTTTGGTAAAGCTATTTTTTACTTCTTCACTGAAACCATTTCTGAGATTGTGCTGAAAGTTGGTACAAATGTACCATGTACAAGGGTCAAGCAAAGTTGTTCACTAGGTGTGATGCTCTGCATCCCTGATTTTTGACGAATTTTTTAGTTTGCACCTGAAATTGGCATAGTTGCATTTTGATTCTTCAACAAGTGGCTTTTGGTTTTGAAAACATTGGTGTGAAGCTAGTTGAGTGTTGGTTAAATACAATAAATAGTGTCAGACCCAGCAAAGCCAGTGGCATGGAAACTAAAAGCTGTTAAAAAGCCTGACAGGTTTCAATTCGAAAGAATCTCATCAGAGGCAGTTAGGAAATACTATATGCTGCTTATATAGCCGGGGGTAACGTTGCTAGTGTACGTTAAGTCAACGTCATAGAAGGGTCACGAATCTACGCGTGACAGAACTCCTAGTCCAACCGTCCAGACAGACATCTTGCCTGACATATAGAAAATCTCTGGCACGTCACATGAATTAGTGACCACTCTGGGTTACTATTAGGGGGGATATAGTGCCAAGGCAGCTATCTCTCCAAAGGCAATACTGATGGAGAAAAGGCCCTAAATTTATTGCCAAGTAGGGACAAAAGTCTAGTATGACAGAGCTGTGATACTAAACTGTACGGAAATATTTTGAGGGAGTTTACAGTATTCCAGCTATCAGCTTATGTGAGGGCTGATGTGATGCTATGACAGTGTAGATAAGCAGGGAACACAAAAATTTAGCATGAGATGTGGCAAGTCTGCTTATCTACCCATAATGTTGAGGCCAAACAGTTGGGCGCAGCAAAGTTGGTGAATCCAGTGGTTCTCTCTCTGCAGTCTGAGATTCATGGAACAGACTGTTCCAGGAGGGTGTGGATGTGTTCTAGAATCAGAATGGTTAGCGGAAGGCTAGCCCCATCATGGTCTGGTAGACAAAAAGGTCTACCAAGTGGCTGGCTTACATCTTTGTTCTTGATGTAAAAGAAGTGTTCACTCACTCTTTTCATCAGTGTGTGTTTTGTTTGTCCCACATAGTGTAAGCCACACTGCTGACAAGTAAGTAGGTATATGAGGTTATTGTGGTTAAATGGACCTCCCATTGGTGTCCTATAGGAAATACAGTAAAACCTGCGAAGTCGAACACCTGCAATACCCTAACACTTATTTTCGGTCCCAAATATTTTACATGTATTTTAATAGATTCAGCTGAATTCAACATGTATCAATGTCATGTTTACAATACAATGTCTATATGTCTTTCTTATTTTTTCATGGAATAAAGAACCATTTTGGTATTTAATTTGTTCAAATTTAGTAGGTGTGGAAATGAATGTAAATAAACAGGATGTATAAGCTTGTATAAACACTTAAGAAGTCTTTTTAGACCCCCTGCCCCCCAAACCTCCGAAAGTTGAACACCTGCAAAACCCGAACATTTTATTTCAGTCCCTGGGGTGTTCAGGTTTCACAGTTTTTACTGTATGGCAGAATAGGATTTATTTAGGGTGTATGGCAGTACATGTTTTACCCAAACCCCTCAAGTGAGGCGTGCATCCATACATGTAAAATGCACTCCCATGCATAGTCTGAATATTGCTTTGACGCACACGAATAAATGGCTAATTTATGTAAGTGTGCAATGTACCAAATGGGTAATCCTCTAGAATATTCTAGGATAATTTTAATTTAATCTTTAGTGTTAACTCATTCCATGCTACGTTCACAGACCTTTGTCAGTGGTTCTGGCACTGCCTAGCAAGTCGTGCTGCAGCTGCCACAAGGGCAGCTGCAGCACGACTTGCCAGGCAGTGCCAGAACCACTGACTTAAGACTATAGGCATGTTGGTACTTGAATGAAAGCTCTTTTCATGAAGAATTTAAATATGTAATTTGCGTCTTAAATCGAGGTAAATGTACGGAAAAATCAGGGACTGGTATAGAGTGAGTTAACCAATTTTTAATTTTCCTCGCAGCACCTCCTCCATCTTATGAAGAGAGTGTCTTTGGCCGTACAAATATCGTGGAGGAAGATCAAGAGAACATGGAGCCAACAAGCTTCGCTCCTGTGTACCCTGTATACTCACTGGGCGGCCACGCCAACCCAAGTACCTCAGGCCATGCAGAAGATCGTGTGTAATACTTGCTGCTTGCATGCAGGGGTAATTGTGCTTAAAAAATTTAGGAACTATGTACATGTACCTTTAGTGGATGTACACGTATACATTGTATCTGTTTACTAAATGTTTTTTAGTAACTGTTCTCCTCATGCAGACTGCATAAATCTTTTTGCCCCATAAATGGCCCTAAATGCTCCATCAGGCATCATTTTACTGGATTTGCTGTGTTTTGTGAACTATAGATAAGGTTTACTTTATTAGTCCTATTAACTCTTTCAGTGCTAAGTTTTTGGACTGAATCAACAGCTGCCTTCTCTGTGGTTTTGTCACAATGTACCCAAAGCAGGCGGAGGAAAGTTGTTGACCCAGACCATTATATTCTCTGGAACTATAGGCATGTTGGTGCTTCAAGGAAAGGTTCTTTCACAAGGAATATGAATCAAGCATTCTTATTATATTTAAGAGCAGTTTGTGTTAAGTAGTTTGACTTAAGTTACAGTTGGCATTGCTGGAGTTAATCACCTAGAGTACACAGGAATTTTTCAGACTGTGAAATTCAAATTTACATCCATGTTTCGAACAGTATAACACTATTTTATTCTTTATTTATGGTAAAATTTCAGAGTAGTTGCCAATAGGGGAATATTCAGTTCTATTCATAAGACCACATGTGTTCAGACTGATGTGCCGTGAGAAAATTAATTTGGTTTTGTTATTGAAAGAGCACGGCTGTGTTATTGTACATGTATGTATGAGCAAAGACAAACATGTCATTTGCAGATGGCATGAGGCAATGTATGTTCCTTGTGTTGCTTCGCAGACAACCAGAAGCAGATTATGTGGACCAGATACATGTGGTATTGAAAAAGTAAAAACTAACTTTGTTTGTGGTGCTATGTAATATTTCTATGCGGGTAAGAGTTATACAAGTTCATTTTCACAACTGTGTGTCCTATTCTCTGTATTATCAGGGTTTTACCTGACGCAATATATTACGTCCTTCACGCACAAAACAGTTATTGGGACCCGAAAAATTTATGCCATTGTCTCCTGCAGGACGCAGAAATAATATGTTCACTGGTAAAATATTGACCAAAACACTAGTATTTTTTCAATGGACAACCAAATTATTTGGCACTTCTGGCACTTCAAACAATACATTTTATCTTGAAAACAATTTTAACTGTGCTGGGAGAGAAAATATCTTGCAACCTCAAACAACACAAAGTAAATTTCAATACATAAAGTAAACAGTGATTTTATTATCGAAACTCCACACAGAAAAGATCTCAATGGGTAATAAAAGGGTTTTTGAAATACCAATGTTTCAAAAGCTTAACTACAGCTTCAAAAATTCGGTTTGGTGATACAGTACCCCATTTTGTATGGTCATTAAACATATTTTCACTGAATCCTTTCTAATGCATAATCCCGAAGCTCCAACAGTGTAAATCTATCTCCTCACATTCACAGCTTGATTGTACATGGTATTTTCAGCATTTCCTCAAAATGACACTAGGTGGCAAACTAATAATTAAGTCTTGACAAGCACCACATGCATTCATGCTATGTTAAATTAATTCATTAATTAAAAAAGTATAATAACAAAGAAAAAATATTTTTTTGAGGAATTTAGTAGCTTGGGCAGAAGGGTATGAAGCGTTGAGTGACATATTTTAATGAAAACGGGTGCCAGATTATCTTTGATAATTTTGTGAATAAAAACAGGCCTGTCAGTGTCATAAGCATCACAAAATCCAAAAATTTATCAGATAAATCAATTTCAAAATCAAACACTTTAAATATATACACTGTTAAAATTTGTATGGAATATAACCAAAAGATCTTTTGTGGGTCTAATCGCGTGCAACATGTCAACTGTCAGACTGTTGTTGTTAATTTCTTTGGCATATTACAGATGTGTACTCAGAAAAATACAGTGATATAATAAAAACATAAATATAATAGAAACAAAAGAGAATAGATAGGTCTGCATTCACAAATTGATAAATTGGCATTTAGGGCCTATGCTGCACAAATATGGGACAAGCAAATTCAGATTCAGTCTGAAGAAGAGACTTTCTCAGGGCCAGTAAATTTTCTCCCCAACATGTCCTGGGACAAGTGGCCAAAATCTTAAATGTCAGGCCATCCTTCAAAAAAAACAAAAGAAAACAACTATCCTTCAAAGAAGGCAAGGTCTTTCAATTCCATTATAATGATACTTACCAATACCATATATAAGTACATGTAATTACTTGCTTTGAGAGTATTATACTCTCTAGATATGATGATATATGGGACTCTCATTTTCTGTATGGGACCCCCCAAAATATATGCAAGGAGTCCCCAGGACTCTTAAATATTAAACCCTAGGTAAAACCCTGTATTATTTTGTTATGAATGATGCCTGAATCGTGGTTGCCTTTTTTATTATTAGAATCTTGTATATTTGTTTGTAGAAAGTATATTCTGCATTTCACATGGCACAGTGACTGTGCACTGGCCTAAATGTTTTTATTACAGTTTGAGAATTTTACATACCAGTATTTTATAAACAAATGATGTATTTTACATATAATAGTTTTATTTTATGGTAGCATTTTCAGATTTGTTTGTGCAATCCTCAAGCCGATTACGTTCAATCAGGTATGTAATTCAAATGAGCAACATGCTAGAACCTTGTTGCTGGCCAAAGGGCATAATGGATGTGTCTGTACCTGAAGCCAGTGGTGCTATCAGCTGTTTTATATGTGCAGTGGGCCCCTCTGACAATGCTCTCTCACCAACAGTCAGCCGTCTTGCATGTCCACCATCTCCATGGCAAAAGTATGTCATTTGTGTTGTTAGCCTACCATCTCCATGGTAACAAACATGCTATTTGGGTTGTAGGCCCTATGTCCAACATCTCCATGGCAACAGTATGCCATTTGTGTTGCAAGCCCACCATCTCCATGATAAAAGTATACCATTTGCTGTCTCACCAGCATTAGCTGTGGACAAGACTAAGCACTCACTTTCTGTCTGTTTGTACATGTCAGTTTTTTTGTCAGACTCTATCAACAATAAACTTTGGAGTGGCATTATCTCAAGAACTACACTAATAGCTGTAGGGCTTCCATACTTAGGTGGATGATTTATGGTAATTGTCACTGAAAATATTTGCTATCACTGCCACACTTGGGTGATCATGTCATGCTTCAATGAGCCTTGGAGAAAAACTTTGGAGTACCATTATTTCACTAAACTTACTTGCCAGGGCTTCCACACTGGGATGAATGATTTATATTAATCATCAGTGGAGACACGTGCCATCACAGTCACTTCAGTGATGATGAAAGATGGAGAGAGACTCATGCCCTGGAGCATGGCTCTGGTTTTGTAGTCCCCTACTGAAGAGAGACAACAACCCCATTAACCCCCTCCCCCCCCCACACACACACCTTTAACTTGAAGTAATATGGACTGAATTTTTGGAGCACTTAACACCCACCCCACCCCAACGGGAGCTACTGGCCTGGGTCATGTTTTTCTGGTAGGGCCCATGTGCGATCCATGTTCAAATTGTTTTTCATTAACACTAAAATTAATGACAATGATCAAAATAGACGACATTTCACTTCCAGTTAGTTTTGGCCATTTTAAGCATCACAGGCTTGATGTAAATGTAGCCACTGTCATACTGCTGTGAGGGTGACTTTGTCATAGGGGACTGTTGCATACTTCATAAATTGGTTGGGAAAAAAATGAAAAGTCCCAAGTGGTCAGTAGCCACATATACACACATGTAGAGGTGTGGGCAGCCTAGTTTGTTCAATTTTAATGGTTCTTCCAGTAGCTATAAAAACATATAGCCAATCAGGGGTCCTGTATCAGGTTACACAATCACTATATAACTTTGTACATGCATACAATGTATCTATTATTCATTGCATAAAATCTAGGGGTCACTGGTGTCTACTTGACTTTAAAAGATACATGTCTATGAACTATAAGTGTCCACGTGCAAATATTTTAGTACTTGTCAATGGATGTAAGCATGTGTTGTCTGTGTGTATAAGCCAAATACATGTATATTGATGTTATCTCCATGTATTGTCTGTGCATAAAGACAAATACATACAATGTTTGGGGATGTAAAATGCAAGTGACACTACTTCCTGTTGAACTAAATTACACATGACACATACCACTTCCACTGGACAACCAGTGGCCAATCAGTGAGGCAGGATTTGTTTACCCACCAGGTGTCTCCACTCGTAATGAGCTACATACCAAGTCTCCAGTAATAGTGGCACCATCTGTAACACAGATCCTCTATTGATGTTGTCTGCTTGCATTGTCTGTGCATCTGGCTGAATGCAAGCACAGTGGGCTCCTTCTAGGGTTTATAAGGTCAGCCCAAACGCAACAGAAGTGTGTCCTTACAAGAGGAACTGCCACCGTTGAGGGGAATATAAAATGACAGGTCGATACTGCCATATGGAGGAGTGGTCTCGGTAGAGAGGCTGGCCTCTCATCATGAGATCCTTGTGGGAGGGGATGCCACTGTGTGAGATTATAAACTAGGGACATGTATATAAATAGGGTACATATATGTATCTAGCCTCATTCCTGAGACTAGACTAAGAAAGTTGTGTGTAGATATTGTAGACAACATACATGTTATGTGGCAACTATTCACTGAGAATGAGATTGTTTGGTTAAAAAAAAATGGGAGTAAAATGGACATCAGAAAACTGTTCAAGTTACTAGGTAAGACTTCAAACTGTAAAATGTAGTGAAAAAGAACTTTGTTTTCTGCTTTAATTTGTAGGTTATACAATGTACATTTGAAAATATACAAAACAAGGCTTCCACTGGATTTTTTTCTTCATATTAGGCACAGAATTTGAACAAAATTGTAAATAAACTATGTTGCTAAAACAGTGGTACATATTTTGCAAGTACAGTATATGTTCACTCAGTTTCTGGTATGCAGGGTCACCTTCTGCAAGTTTTTCTTTTTCATCAAATTACACTTTGAGGATGTTAAACATTGTGTAATTACAGTAAATTTGTGCAGTTTTGCAGAATTGTCAAAGTCCATTTCCACAGCTTCTAATTTGCCAATTTACTCTCCTTTCAAGCAGCAATTGGTATATCTGGACTGGTATTACATGTATATCTGTACTGGTATTACATGTATATCTATACTGGTATAACATGTATATCTGTACTGATATTACAGTATATCTGTACTGGTATTACATGTATATCTGTATTGATATTACAGTATATCTGGACTGGTATTACATGTATATCTGTACTGGTATTACATGTATATCTGTACTGATATTACAGTATATCTGGACTGGTATTACATATATATCTGTACTGGTATTACATGTATATCTGTACTGGTAATATATCTCTACTGGTATCATATCTATACTGGTATTTATCTCTATTGGTATTCCATATCTACGGGTATTATATCTGTACTGGTATTATATCTATACTGGTATTATATATCTCTACTGGCATTATGTAGCTCTACTGGTATTACATATGCTCTGGAATCATATCTTTACTGGTATCATATCTGTACTGGTATCATATCTGTTATGGTATCATATCTGTACTGGTATCAAATATGTTCTGGTATCACATCTGTACTGCTATCATCAGTTCTGGCATGATATCTTTTTTGGTATCATATCTGTACTGGTATCGCATTTGTACTGGTATCATATTTTTACTGGTATTATATCTATACTGGTATTATATCTGTACTGTTATTGTATCTGTACTGGTATTATATATCTCTACTGGCATTATGTAGCTCTACTGGTATTATATATGTTCTGGCATCATATCTGTAATGGTACATGTACGATATCTGTACTGGTATCATATCTGTACTGGTGTCATATCTGTTTTGGTATCATATTTGTACTGTTGTCATGCCTGTTCTGATATCATATCTGTACTGGTATCATATCTGTTTTAGTATCATATCTGTACTGGTATCATATCTGTTTTGGTATCATATCTGTACTGGTATCATATCTTTGCTACTATGTTTATCATGATTTTCTGTTCATAGAAAGTGCCTCAAATATCACTCTACCTTATGCAATACTGAATATAGAAGTTCAACATTCATACAAGTTTAAGAATAGCTGTTATGTATGGATATAAGTATAGTTTATAGCTGTGGATATTGATTGCTCCATATTTCTTGTGCCCACGGAAGGGATGTGTAGCTGACTTATCACCAGGCAGCCACATACAATGTAAGACATCACCAATCAGATTTCTGATCTGTCAAAGACATCAGTGACAAAACCTTGTTGTTCTGTGCAACACACTAGATGTTGTGCGTCTGTTTCATGTCAGTGAAGCTGCTTTCAGGCAGTTCCAGTGTCATCCTGAATTTCAAGGGGAATGCAGGTTTTGCTCTGTGGATTATTGGATTGGTTAAAGAGCATGTGATTTGCAAGGTGGTTTTTGATGTTGTTGACTAAACCTGTCTCTTTTTGCCTGTAAAGCAGACCCCATTTCTTATTATTCAGCAGGACATGGGAATATTAGCAAATTAACACATTTCTGCCCTGCGTCAACTAGGGGTGTAAATTCAGAAGAAGTACATCCATGAAAATTCTTCAAAATACACACCTAAAATTATGTGGTGACTTTGTCAGTTACATACGGAAATCAAAAAAAAAAAAATTGAAATAATAATGTCTCATTGCTATGTTATAATTAGACTATTGAAAAGTGTTGTCTAACACACCTCCGAGCAGTAGCGAGGAGGTTGGTTAGACCACACTTTTCAATGGTCTAACTGACTTCTACCATCTGGCCTTGCACTTGCATCACATAGATGGTCACAGCATGACCACATGCTCAATGTAATGAGTGCAATAAAAACTGATGTGGTGATCAACACTAAACCCAGCCATTTCTATCCAATCTCTCCAATCTTGACCAGGGCAATAAAATCAAATTTTAATTTCCTATGTTTTGCAAAAATAGAATAGCTCATTCTGCAGAACATTGTGCAAGCGGCAACAAGCAAACACTGGCAGTCATGGAAGAAAATTATGATCTTGACTCTTTCATGAAAATTCAAACACATCAGTTGTTATACCAAAGAGATGAAGCACTGGAGGCCAAAAATCCACGATTTAGGGTGCCAGTTACACAAACACAGCTTCTGCAGTTGAACCAGCTAGATGTGAAAAGTGTAATGGCAAATGAGACCACACGTTCCCTTAGAGCGGACATCAGAGGCACCCCTGCCGACAGGCCAGTCTGGTCCCAGGGATGATCAGCTCCCTCCTCAGACAGTCCCACTGGGTCAAGACACCACTGAATATACCAATGACTGGAAATTACGCTTCTGAAAGGAGTTAACACTGTAATAATAATTGAGGCTGGACGTTTGCGTGAAGGTCACCCTTCTGGATTGATATCCTTTCACACTTACTTCTCCAGGATGAGATACAGTTTTATGGGGGGGGGGGGGTAAATTTATGAGGACTCAGCTGTTTAATCTTTGAAAAACTGTAGGTTTGCAGTAGTGGTTAGACCATAGATTTCTAGCCTTCTGATTGGCCAGTAGTAGGTCAGTATGGTAGAAGTACAGTATGCGTATATCAGGGGAAACATGGAAATGGTGGTTAAAAAAATCCCTGCAGGGAAAATTCATGGAATTTTGAATGTTGTTCTGATTCAAGAAAAATTCAGGGAATTTTATTTTTTGTATGGATGGGATGGAAAGAATTTTTGTGAAGTATTGATCTGGGAACCAGTACGTGTGAAAATGTGGACAATTTTTGCTGGTTCCCAACTGGATCAATGGGAAAGTTTGAAAGAAAAAAAAATGTTTTTAAACATATTACATGTATATTGTAACAATGTGTTGATTATACAATATAGTATTTGAAGGTGAAGGCTTAGCTATTTGGAGTGACAGAGACCACTGGAGCAGGTTGTAATCAATACAAAATAATGGATATCCAACAGGGAAATATTTTTCAGCAGGGAAAATGCAGGGAAATCTCAGGGAATTTTATTTCAAAATTCTCTGGGAAACTTGCAGTGGCAAATCTTTGATCAATACTCCAAAAGTAGATTTTTTTAATAATTTAAGCTGCAAAACAAGCAGTTTGTGCCTATACGTATTGTGCATTTAATCATGTAACATTGAAATTGGGCCAGTCAGGTGTTCAAATGAAGATGTCATGACCACAGTGTTTTTCTGGTCACATCCCACTGCCACCCAAGACTTCATTTTAGTACCAATATGATAGTAGACACCCAGGGGGATACAACCATTAGTGATGATACTGAGTGTGTGCCACTCTAAAGGCCCCTCTTTTCAGTGAAATTTCCCAGACAAAGGTCCAGTATTTTGTCAAAAATTCCCTAAAAGAAGGAGAAATTTAACTCTTTTCTGGCCCAAAAATTCTGGAAAATTTAGCTAATAAAGGTCAAAATTTTCTTCCTGGAGCACTTTTCGCACCAATTTGGGATCATATTTTCCACTATATCGGTTAAAAAATTCCCTAACAAAGCTATCATTTTTATGAAAAAGTGTTGTAACAAAGGCTGGGTTTTTGAAAGGTCGAGCCACACACCTCACTAAAAATTTGGGGAAGTACATACACCACCACCACACCCCACCTTATTTTTCGCCAAATTTGGTTTCAGGGTGATAATTTATTAAGTTTTTGAGTTAGGACTTTCAAATTGCACTAGATTGTGCACCACTATGAGGACTATTTTGAGTTTAACAATGATGACCTTGAAAAGTAGGTCAAAATCACACTTTGTTCACATGTGGAAAGTGGTGCTACTGCACAAATGCTAGAAAGCAGTGGTCTAGCAATCTGAATTTTGCACTAAAGAAATATCATGGAGTGATTCAGAAGCCTATTAAAAGTAAAGGTCATACCTCTGTATTTGACCACTGTCAAAGGTGATGGTGATACTGCTATAACTAAGAAGTTTTTGAGATATGATTTCCAAATCAAACATGATTATGCACCATTATAAAACTTCAGTAACCTGTAATCTTGGGTGACCTTGACATACTTTTCAAGGTCACAGTGTATGTTTTGCAGAATTTGGTTTGTGGGAGATAAACAAGTTTTTGAGATAAGGTGTTCATATTGCACATGATTATACACCACTGTAAGGCCTGTTTTATGTTCAAGCAGTGTTGACCTTGACCTACTTTCCAAGGTCACACAGTGGATGACACTGAATAGAACATGTAAATATCCCTGATATTATGGGACATAAAATATGATAACTGATATTATAGGGCAAAACACATGATAATACTTACAAAGATCAATTAAAAGATAAAAACATTAATTGCAGCCAAAGGGTATTTAGTGTTTTGCACAGTATTTTTGGCCTCATAAAGCCTCATTCAGTAGTTACCTTGTTAAATGCTGTGTCACTTATTTTGTTCAGCTGGTCTCCGCAGCACTTCTTCTGGTGCGATTAGACTGATGAAGCTATATTTATGTGCCTGGCAATCTGTTTACAAAGTATCAGTCTTGTCTGATGTCACACTATTTGAATCCCAGAGAGTTTTGACATTCAATGCAATTCTTGGATCAGTAAAGAGGACCATGTTATCTTTAAAATTATACTGACCCTATCATCTAACTTATGAGAAATGATTATCCCTGCTGTCTGCATGTGGGTTTGTTGCCTGAAGATGGAAAGCAGGCCATAATGATCACAAAATATCACTAATTGTGAGCATGATAGTCAGAGAAATAGCTGATATTAAACAGATAGGTGGCGCTGTATAGAGAAGTGGCTTATATATACAAATAGGCGGTGCCAAACAAAGAAACAGCTGAAACAGAAATAGGTGCCACTGTTGCACCTCCTGACCTAGTGTGACTTAGCTGTACTGTATAATTCTTAACTTTGTGCCATATAAGCATATATTTCTGTGTGTTATCAATCAAATTGGAAAGTTACGTAGTATTATACAACTATGAACATATATGTATGTTGGATGACTGTTATTGTGGATATGATATATAGATACTGTTAATAAAGAGTAAATAAACTCATGAATAATGAGCTGGTCATTTATTTCATTTTAACATTACGGTGGTTGTACATTTACGGCGAGCTGTTGTCCCTGTGGTCTTGTTTGAAAGAGTGTTCCCAAGTGAAGATAAAATGATACTTCGGGATCAATGAATTTTAAAATTACATGATTGTATGCATATGGTCGACTTACCTTTTTCTGATAATTCATCAGAGCTTTACTAAATCACAGTCATCAGCAAATTTTGGTCATAAATTTGAAGACTGCTGCATTGAAGATCATCACAATACCCATTTTCATGCTTTGTAATATCTTAGGATATTATAAAATAACGGATTTGATTGCTTAGCTTATTTGTAAAGCTCTCTCTCAAATTTGTAAAAATTACAAAAACAAAATTTTATACAGCCAGCATTATAAAATACGCGAAAAGTGTACAAATCAGGAAAATATTTTCAACTGCATTTTAAGAGAAGCTTTAATTTTTGCAGCATCTAAGAAGAGGTCTATCAAAAATGAAAGGTTTGAAAGTGTGATATTCCTATTATTGTGTCTGGGGTATCTAAGGAACTGTATGTCCATGCTGTGAAATAATGTTAAAAATTGATCATTTTCTGCTTTACATTTTATGAATTTATACTATCTTTAAATTTATCATCATTTAATTTATACCACCTTCAGATTTATCACCACCCCCCACCCTCAGGGATATTCATATTATCTGCCGTGTGACTTGACCTGTATCATTCATCTACAAAGGACCCAGATGTACAGGCAAAACCCTTTATTAAAAATATGTTGTTCTTGCCAAACTAGCAACTTGAGTAAAATTGATTGTTTTAAAAAGTCACTGCTATGCTCATACTTCACCTAAACCCTTATACTGGAATATACCTGGGCACTGTCAAAGTCCTATCTCAAAAACTTCTGGAGTCATGGAAATCAAAGTCTTCCTACCAACCGACTGACATAAGCAAAGCATATAGGCCCTGCCTTCTTCAAAGGGGGCTTAAAATGTTCTGGGGCAGCATGCCCCCAGACTCCCCTAGAAGGACTGTGTGCACAGCACAGTTATCTTGACACATTATGCTAGTAATGTAACTGTGTTACCGCCCCAGAATGTAAAGAAGCCACAACGAGCATTATCCACATTCTCTGATGAGCTTTGTTGATAGATAGTGATATTTGTCAGAATTTAATTTGAATTACACAGGTTTTGCTCTCTGGCAGTGGTAAAGACTTAACTTTTCAACTCACAATCCCTCGTGAGAGAAAAACAGTAACTCACTCTCAGCCATGCAAAATTAAATATGCCAGAGTATTCACAAGGATTTTCATATTTTGACCCCATATATTGCATAATATTGTAGGTGGCGCCACCAATTTTGACAAGATCCTAGATTTTTTTACTCCATATATAAGTCCTGAAAGTTATATTGGGCTGACTTGAAAACTGTGGACAGTACTGCGATCACAAGGTTTTCACGTTTTGACCAGTATATTACATAATACTATAGGTGGCACCACCAACATTGATGTTGACAAAGATTTTAATACACTTCATAACTCCTGAACGTTATATGGGCCTATCTCAAGGATTGTGGGGTGCAGAGCATTCACATGATGACCCCAATATTGAAACTGGCCATTTGACCTTGAGCTTCAATTCGGATTAAAAAATTGTTACAGTTCAAAATATGCACCCCACATACAGCTTTCCATATATAGTCTGTTTGTTCAAATCGGGTCATAACTTTTCCAGTTATTAAGGAAAAACAATTAACTTGGACAAGCGCCAAACTCCATAATTACTGGGTCACAGTGACCCAAAAAGCAGGTCACCAAGTTAACTTTTATGTATTATGTAATAAAGTGCAATTTTGATCTGGAGGCTCAATTCTCTTTGCCATTGATGTCCAAGATGCACCCGGCCATTACAAAATCACCTTTTCAGCTTTACAGGCATGGTGACCTCACAAAAATATGTCAGGGTCACTGATATTACATAACATTCTACCTTTGGCCATGATCTACATATGATGTAAATTTGGCAAGTCTAATCTAATTGCTTTTCCAAATGTGTAATTTTACATCTTAAAACAGATTTTGGCTCATAATTTCCATCAAATTATGGGTGGCACCACTAGTATCATTACCATCGTTACACTTTGACCTCCCCCACAATCCCACCAAATTTGTGAAGATCTGCCAAAAATTAAAGATGCTAGAGTGTTCACAAGATTTCCACATTTTGACCCCTATATTACATAATAATGTTGGTGGCGCCATCAATATCAAAAGCCGCCTAGATTTTCATACATCCAGTAAGTTCTGAAAGTTATATTGGGTTAACTTGAAAACTGTAAACGGTATCGAGCAAACGAAGAAAAGTTTACGGACGGTCAGACATGAGCGGTCGCATAAACTCTGCGACCTCTGGTCAACAGAGCTAAAAAATATCAGATTTAGCCTATAGTGCCAAATGAAAGAACACACAACTCTGTCCACAATGGCATTTTGATATTTTTGAAAAAGGGCGTAGTTCTAATTTTTTTTTTTTTTTGAAATTTTAAAATCGTAACTTTAATTTAAATACCCTGGAAATTTTGAGCTAAAACTCTCATCCAAAATTTGAATTATAGGTTTGTGCTAGAAGTATACTGGTTCATAACCCATAAGAAAATGTTTCCCATTTTTACCTCAGCTGACTTGTCAGTCAGCTGAGGTTTTTTGAGGGTCTGTCGTCCGTCGTCCGTCCGTCGTCCGTCCGTCCGTCCGTCCGTCGTCCACAATTCACATTTTCGACTTCTTCTTAAAAACTGTCAGCCAGATTCACTTCAAATTTGGTGGAGATGTGCCTTGGGTGGGTCTCTACCAAGTTTGTTCAAATGGTTACGGTCCAGTGATTTTTGGATTTTTAATGAATTTTTTGGTTCTTTTTTTGGTAAATCTTAAAAAATCTTCTTCTCCGAAACCACTCACCTAATTGCTTTGATATCATACAGGAATACTCCCTGGGACACATAGTTCTTAATTTGTTCACCAGATGGCGCTGCAATTTTTTCCTAATTTTTTATGAATTTTTGTGTGTTATAGCTATTTTCAACTTCTTCTCCAGAACCATCACTCAGATTAAGCTGAAACATGGTGGATATGTTCCTTGTAGAAGGGTCAAACAAAGTTGTTCACTATGTGGGAATGCTGTGGATTCCTGATTTTTAACGATTTTTTCCATTCGGGTACTTATCGGTCAATGCAGCTTTCCTATTGATTACTATGGAAGTCAATGAGCATTCTAATGCTAATTCACATTTTTGACTTCTTCTCCAAAACCGTCATCCAGATTAACTTCAAACTTGGTGGCAATGTATCTTGGGTGGGTTTCTACCAATTTTTTCACGTGGTCATGCTCCAGTGATTTTTGGATTTTTAATGAATTTTTTTGTATTTTTTTTTGGACAAATCTTAAAAAATCTTCTTCCCCGAAACTGCTTACCCAAATGCTTTGATATCACACAGGAAGACATCTAGGGACTCTTTGTTGTTAATTTGTTCACCAGGTGGCGCTGCAGTTTTTTTCTAATTTTTTTTTGGAATTTTTTGTGTGTTATAGATATTATAGTTATGACAAAAATTGATACACACTCCTTGAAAGGCTTCTCACAATATGCTAAGAATCATATTATTAACCACTATGAAATTAACTGTAACATTATTAATTGTCACGTCTGCAACAGACAAAATTAGTCATATGTATTATTATTGTCACTTGGTCTATCAACTTAAGTTTGGTAATCTCTGTTATCATTCAGCCTATAGTAATGTGTTAGAAATCTTATAGCGTATGAGTTTAAATATAGTAATTAAATATAGTATATCTTTACGGTGGCCTACATGTCAGCGACTCTTCGGAGTCTTAATGTATGGTCTCCTGGTTTTTAAACATATAAATTTATTCTTGTAACACATTGTGTAATTTTGTTTAGACCAAATAAAGCTATTCTATCTATTCTATCTATCTATCTATGTCGACTTCTCCTCCAGAACCGTCACTCAGATTAAGCTTACACTTGGTGGATATGTTCCTAATGGAAGGGCCAAACAAAGTTGTTCACTGTGTGGGAATGCTGCGGATTCCTGATTTTTAATGATTTTTTCAAGTCTGCTCCTTTGGGGTAAATGCACCTTTCCTATTGATTACCATGTAAGTCAACGGGCATTCTAATGCTAATTTACATTTTTGACTTCTTCTCCAAATCCATCATCCAGATTTACTTCAAACTTGGTGGCAATGTACCTTGGGTGGGTGTCTACCAGGTTTGTTCCAATGGTCATGTTCCAATGAATTTGGATTTTTTTATGATTTTTTTTCAAAAATCCCTACAAAAGTTTTAATAGGAAAACTTAACATGGGAATTTCTTGTAATGGTCATAACTTTAATAATATAGACCAGATTTACTTCAAACTTGGTGGGGATGTGCGTTAGGTAGATCTCTACCAAGTGTGTTCAAATGGTCACGCTCTATTGATTTTTGGATTTTTTATGATTTTTTTTTTATTTTTGGGGGGCAAACCTTCAAAATTCTTCTCCTCTGAAACCACTTGCCCAATTGCTTTTATATCGTACATAGACACTCCTGGGGACCTCTAGTTCCCAATTTGTTCACCAGGTGGCGCTGCAATTTTTATTATGAATTTTTTGTATGGTTTTGCTATTTTTCACTTGTTCTCAGAACCATCCCTCAGATTAAGCTGAAATGTGATGGATATATTGTTGTGGAAGGGTCAAACAGTTGTTTACTAGGTGGCACTGCTTTGGATTCCTGATTTTTAAGGATTTTCAATTCGGGTACTTATCGGTCAATGCAGCTTTCCTATTGATTACTATGTAAGTCAATGGGCATTCTAATGCTAATTCACAGGACAACTGACACGATATTTACTGTTTACTTGATAACTGGAGATCTGTTTTGAGTTAGCTACACGTTAATTATTCTGTATGAAGGTCATGCTGAGACAGTACATGAATGACCTTGACCTCGTATGTGGGGTCACAGTGCAACATACATGAATTTTACTCTTCATTATAACTTGAGAAGTACTTGAACTTTGATGTTGCACATGTAGGTGTTCTTCTATAAAGGTCAGACTTACTCAGAATATGGTGTCCTTGATCCTTTCCCCAAGTTGATAGAGCTGCAAGTGTGATGAATGTCAAGATCAGCTGAGGCACGGGCTGTTCACACAGCCCTCTTGTTGGTGTTTGTGCTATTTGGAAGGGGGGGGGGGGGATGTTAGGCAAAAACAAGTAAAATCTAAGTTTTTGAATAAAGCAAATAGAATTCAGTTGAACTTGAACAGAGATTTCATAATTTTTTAAACAGCTTAATCCAAATGTAAATACCTTTGCAAATACATAGTTTATATGATCTCAAATATTAAGTCTAGTGTATAATACAGGACATTTGGAATGTATTTTCTGTGCAAAGTGCTGTAAGAGTGTACTACACCCTTAATATTCAGATACATTACCAAATATTTAGAGATACCACCAAATGATTTACTCGTATCTGGAACTCATTTCCTAATATCAAGAATCTGTATCACGGCATGATGGATTACCTTAAAATACAATCATTTTGTAATGCTGCAGATGGCGCCAACAAATTTCAGCACTTGGTCTTTTAGCTTCAACATTCCTGCAAAGCTTCATTAAAAACTTCAAAAGATAGCATTCCAAATATTTTTATGTCTATTACATAATACAATAGGTGGCGCCATCAATATCAAACTATCTAGATTTTCATAAATTTGAGAGTCCTGAAAGTTAAATACAGCCAGATTGAAAACTGGACTGCATCACATCCACATGGAAAAGTTTGCAGACAGAGGGACTGATGGACAGGAGTGATGGGAGAAGCTAGGACCTGTGGTCTGCAAACCTAACTATCAGCAACTGGATCCATCATGCTCCCAGAAGGCAGTACTTCAGATTGAAACCCCATAAAGTGCTGCCATCTGGGGTCCTACATTTCACTGTGGGAAGAAAATGTGTTTCGTAGTAATTTTCCAAGTGCAAAGCCTAAGGTATTATGCAACAAAATCAATCACTAGTATCTGACTATCAGTCGGTCTTAGTCGGGACTAGATGAAGTTCTATCAGATGATCAAACTATGGATTTTGTTATGTCCTCTATTCCCCCATCCACCGTCATATATATATATATATACAAAGGAGACCAGAGGAAGGAGCTCGTTTTATAGAAATATTTTTATTGTTCTTTATTACAAAGTTACATTACTTGTAGTACTAGCAACTGTTTTCTATATATGAAGAACTAGACCTACATGTAACAGAACCTTGGATAGACACAACAGTAGCAAAAGACATGTAACCACCCAAGTATGATTCAACTGAATCTGTGAAGTCTCTAATACAAAAAATATACGTTGGATTAAGGCCTGCACATCACCTTTTGTGAACCTTGACAGCAGCTCTACACTGAAAAACATGGAAAAGATACATTAAAGCTACATTATTACTACAAAATGTACACTTTCATGGTGAGGTATTAAAATAGGGAACACAAATCAACAAATTTGTGCCATTTAATGATATGAAATAAATATAAAACATTTGGTCTCTTCTAGTTCAGCTGCAAGCTTTTGCAAACTTGCATATCAACACTTGCCCAGGCAATACCCAGATTTTGCACATGTTTCTGCTCCAAACCCGTTCATAGTAACCAATATCTGCCCCAAACTGGCCCATGGAAACCCATTTCCAGTTGCACTATTAAATTTCATTTTGGCTGTTTTTTTGGTGGAAATAGCTTTGAAGTTCCCCCAAGAGATCTAATATATTGATATGCTTCAGTCATCAGCCTTGCTCAGGATGTAGCACACCTGCTGAAATCCTGGAGACCAAAACAGAAAGTTTTCAACTCTGTCAAAGTTTACACCTTCAGATGCTCAAGAATTTCAGGGTTTGATGTCAATGTCCAGTAAATAAAGTATTGCACCATCATGATTGGGACTCCAGAAATTTTTGCTAAAGCATCTGCATTTACACTTTTTGCTTGTTAGTTTTTTTTTCAACCCAACTAAAATACATTAAAGCCAAACTTTGATACGTGTCAACTTCAGACACATCCGTACCTTCAACTTGCATCTGACAGAGTTACCCAAAGTATCAGGATAAAGTCACTCACAGGGGATTGATATATTGCTGCAATAAACTTAGCCTCAGAATGTAAATTTTTTCATTTCTGAGCAATAACACTTGCTTTAAGTTAAAATGCTTCTGCGAGCCTTCACTCAGGCAGTTTGTGCCCACAAATGTCTGTGATAAAGCCCAGAAGCGACAGTGCCATTCTGACTTGAGCTATGTATTCTGAAATTCCCTGAAACTAATCTGAGGTATATTTAACAAAAGTAAGTCTTGAGGTATATGAACTCATGTGAATTCAGTGTTGGTTGTTCAGGTACAGCTGACAAAGGTACAAGCTACCTGTGCTTCCAGTTATCCTTTAAGTCACCAGCTCCTTTGATGTCTACCAATACATCACAGAGGCAGTTAAACCTTCGGGATCCCAAGAGCTTATATCTATCCTGGCTTTGAAAGCCACAGGGGTACCGAACACTGACGCTACTATTTGTAGCACTGCTCCTAGGTACAATCCAATATTTGGAGCTTGATGTCTTTTTCATGAGCCAAAATTTCATGTGTGACATTATAAGGACTTGTTTGGGTTGAGATTTTTGCACGACTGACAATATAAGTATAGATAAAAGCCAAGAGGTAAATATTAGTAGTCTCAAAGTTGACTTGCACTCCTCTTCCCACAATTCACCACAGGTCAAAGGTCACAGGCCCACACCAGTGAGATTCTTTTACACCAGACATGAGGTAGTAACTTGCTTTTAATGGACAAGGATACAGGTTAGATATAAATACTATAAATAATGTATCTTTCTTGTCCCCCAGTCATGTTGACATCAAGATAAGGAATGAGCAGTCAAGGCAACTAACTGGAACAGCTTGTTACAAGCTGTGCCATTCACTGCTAGTTCACCCTCTGCTCACTTTTAACAGATGTGCAAAATATCACCCAAACAGTCCTCTGTTATTGAAATGTGAGATAATCAACTGACAAGCCACGAAACATAAATTCTCTTAAGGTGATGTGCAGTGCCCTTGATATAGCAATGATATGGATCATGACGGATGAAATGGCGAAACTTCTGTGAAAGGGGAATGAAATTCTACAATGTTGTTTTATAACCACAAATGACACCCCGCAGGATACGGTGTTGACGTGTACGTGTACATGTACATTAAAAACGTACAACCAACAGCCAGAGCAAAATGTATAATAATCAATACATGTGACCAAAAAATCATAAAATTCTGATATAACAATGTACAGATGAACTGATTCATTGCCACCAAACAATATACACTGGTGGTTTTAAAAACTGAGACCCCAAAAGCCGCCTGTTTTTATGGTCATAAACCAGGTGCAATTAATACATGTATCCGACATGACAGCCAGCAGGCTTTAAAGGCCAGAGAAAATACCACTGGACAGTCCGAGGCTATAGCCTTTTGGTGAAACAAATAGAATTGGAACATCTTGTAAAACAGACAACGGTTGAAAGTTCCCTTGTTGCTAAATTTACTGTGATTACAGCAGAATTGTATAAATTTTTCAAATTGAAGAGTGCTTGACCTCAGAAAAATTAAAAGCATTTCTTGCTTCCAATTACTTCCAAGCAAGTTAAATCTATTGTTTTCATTTTCAGCACATTTGTGTCACAATAACAAACAAACATGTATTTAGCATCCTTTCCTCAGCACACTTTGGGTTCCCAGACATGTAAGAGAGTTGCATGAGGTTTTCATCTCATCACACATCAGCAGAAAAAGTCAATGCCTTGGTCGTATGCGAACCTTATGTAGGCTGCACACACAATAACACACTGCTTGAGTAAAACTACAGACAGATACAGTTATATAACAGACTCAGTGTACCTAAAGGAAGGCTAATTGTAGTCTTATTTTACAGATATCGTGTAACATTTCAAAACAGGCATCAATGCCATATGGCTGAAACATAAGCACTGGATCTTCTATCAGCCGGGAGTTTTAGCCAAACAAAAACCACATTTCATAAGCTAAAGAATCGGCACATACAAGCTAATAAAATGGTATCTTTGATTTTCTCTCAGTGCTGAGGTTACCCACTGTTAAAAGTATTTGTGGTGTATGAAAAATACTGGAACTGGTTATTGTTATGTGCATACTGATCCCTTGTAGAACTGGATCCCTTAATGAAGGTCATAACCTCTTTGCTTCTAGACAATTTTGAACACCCCAATTTGCATGCTTGTGTAAAACTCATTTCAAATATCCAAAATATATTTGCATAAGAATACAACAGGCCCGAGACATATGTGCTTTTGCATATACAAATAGGTCGGTTTAATTGCTGCCTTTAAATGGACATGGTGTGAGACTTGCTGAAGGCTCGGAGACAAAAGAAGCCAGGCTAGAAAAAGAAAGCTGCTTTTGGTTGTGATCATACATCACATGATTCATTAACCCTTATCCTACAAGGGGCCACTTTTGCGTCAAAAGTATTGTCTGCCAATAATTATATACAAAAAGTTTGGACGAAACAATGATTTTGATTTATGTTTTGAACTAGGTTTTGCAAGGGAGTTTTAAAATTTAACCAAAGCCCTTGTTAATGCCCTATTTCTTCATACGTTTGGCTTTATATGATGAACAGAACTATAAAGTTAAGCTTACAAAGTACAATAAGGGTTAAAGAAAGTGGTCATATTTTACAGCAAATAAGGATGGTAATACCACAGAAATACACCAGGTGGCACTGGCAGCATGCCAGTATGGTTACCAAAATATTGTATCCTGAGATGTCAATTCCCTTTACGGATTTCTACAATGACCTAGTGCTGATCAAATATCATGACAAGAAATGCAAGGCTTCATGACATAGGACAAGTTGCATTCCATTTTTTTCCCTTCTGGGTTCAGTCCAAATCACTGGATCTCTTTAGTTTGTTTTTCACTTTTAATGACAGAAAGAAACACTTCTTTTCCCTGAATTTACATCATCATTTAGGCACATTTAAATCAAGTGGTGCTCTTGCTGAAAATATATCACCAGAAACCAGAATCCTCCAATTATCCACTATGAATATTTACTGAACCACCAGTGTTGAGTTATTTTTGGCACACAATTTTACACCAATCGACCAAAAAGAGTTTCATCAATTAGCACTCATTCAAGATCCCAGATGGCAGCACTACGAGGTATACTACTTGGTGATCCTCATAATTTGTCCCCTTTGAAAGGTACGCTTTGCTAATGATCTAATTGATAAATGCAAAATGAACACCTGAAATGTTATCACCAGTGTATATAATTCCATTACCCCAAAACTGAACCAAGACATAAAAAGTTAATTTTTTATAAATACTGTAAATTGCTTCATTTTTACATTTTTCAAAAGTACAAAATTTGTGAAAAGGGTGATCAACTAAAAAAAGTTTCAAGACCCCAGCTTATCTGGTTCTTCTGCAATTGTGTGCAAGAAGGAACAGACAGACACAGGGATGGAAGAATGGGCGCACATATTCAAACACACACGCCTCTGATAGCAATACCCCCTAGGCCTATATGACCCAAGGGATAAGAACACATCACTCTGGAATTCCACAGTACACTGTATATCCCAATTTTGAGAATTACTTCACTGCACAAACATAAAATAAAATACCACAAAAATAAAGCAATTTACAGTATATCTATTTTTTTTCTTTTTTTTTACAATGGCAATATACTTTGAAATCTCATCAAACCCCACGTCTTCTTGACACACCTTTCATCAAAATCTTTGCCCTCTTGACATATAAGAAATAAAAGCACACCCGGATCACTCTTCCTGGTGAATAAATAACTGTGTGATTGTTGGTGCATGAGAGAGGTAGATGAAGGTCAGGAGATAATTAATATACATATATAACGTCTATATACCCATTCATATATATAATACACATAGGACACTCTCTACAGGTGTACGAACTTCCAGGCCATTATATGCTCACAATATAACAGTAATTTTTGCATAATTAAATAACACACAAAATTCCTGCATGTAGTTTTGCGCTCAATTTCACAAATGATTTTGTCTGCAAATGAATGACCATTCTGGTTTGACTCACATGCATTATGACAAAGGTCAGTCAATGCTATATACAAAGCTGGTACCTGCAACAGACAACATCACAGCAACTACAAAATGCCTAGACTGTACATATTCCATTCGCTTCTTCGCACAATGGTAAGACATTTTCATACCTGCCTTAATTTTCAGAACATTTCTTATCTGTCTTAATTGTCCATACCTTGTAACTTTGTAAAGTCATTTTTTGTTTAATACAAGTGTCATAGTTTTACGCTACCATAATTTTAACATGTCAATTCACATATTTACATTTCATAAAGCTAATCATTTCCTGCCCCCCCCCCCCCTTTCCCTTTATTTTGATATAAACATTGTGTAACATTGCCACCCTGTAGAATACATTACTATTCATATTGATGCTCCAGTTATTCCCTCCTTATCCCCCCCCCCCTGCCCGCAGGTATGGCCATTCTGAAGATGACTGTAAAATGCTTTATGCCTTTTTAACATGAAAATTGGCATGCCTCAGGGATCATGTTTAAAACCACGTAGCTCACAGTCTATCTCTGTGGCCTCAAAAAAGTTGTCTGAGCAAGTCAACAAAAAAAAAAAAAAAATATAAAATAAAATATTTTTCCCAGACACATACAGAAACCCTAATATTTTTCAGGTCGATTTCTTCCAGCTTCTCTCATAAGACAACAAGGAAGCACTTTAAATCATACAATGTATTATCTCGAGATCCCCCCCCCCCATCCTGTTTTTATACAATATATTATCTTGAGATGCTCCCCACCCAGTCTTGTTTTTTATACAATAATACTTCACATGTCCCTGATCGCCACTGAAGTCTTACTTCATATAATGTACAAAAGTTTTGATTAGTTTAAGACAAATTCATTTTGACTGCAATCTGAATTGATAACTTTTTTTGAGTCAAATTTCTTCCAAGTTTATGTGGATATAATTCACTCAAATAGTTAACTGCCTGATGCATAGCATATAATGATGTTGATTTGTGTATGACTGGATAAATTTTGCACTATTTTCATAATAACAGCTTTTAGATTTAACATCACCAAACGCAGTGAAAATCTCCAACAATTATGATTTGTGTCCCCACAAAAATTTGATCAGCATTCCCAAACAGTAGTCGCATACTTGTTTCTCTTCCTCTTATATAAGCTTCAACTGAAAGTACTTCAATTTCAAAAACACAAAAATATCCAAAAAGATGACAGGGAAAGAATGAAGCACAAGGAATTTGTATCCTGCATGCGATTTTTTTCAAATTTTGCACCTCAGCTTAACCATGTGTTACCTACTCACAGAAACATCAGTTATCATTCATTTCTAAAGCTTAGATGAACAGCATAAAAACAGTACTTAAATATATCCCTCTCTTGACGGGACAAATACAAATTAAAATTTTGATCCTGAGGCAGACTTTCTTCAGCAATTTTACAAAGCAGATGAAAAGTGCTTTTAGGGATGATGACTGATTTCTGATGGGATGGTCCTAATAAAACACCCGTTTGTTGGAAAACCCGAAATAATGTAGAGACCTGCTGATCTCCAACACATACACTGGAAGGCAAAACACACATATATACAGCCTCTGTCTCACAACACAAGGTTTTTATAGACCATCTTTTTGTCAAAATGGGTAATGCTGGTGTTGAATTGGTTTGTGCTGGCCGTTGTCTGGCCAATCATAAGATAGCTAATTATGCTATACTGCTTTTGTATTATGCATGATCATTCTTGGATTGTGTTGTTCCGTTGCACCAACATTCAATCAAATTATATGAGACAATCTACTTCTGATGGGAATAACATCTGGGCCAAGGCTCCAAGACATGCACAGGAGCTCTGCAGCTGAGGTTATTTCCAGAGCAGAAATGTCCCTTGCTTTGTGTCCTTATCTCCCAACTTGTGTTCCTTGATTTAAGGATTTCTCCCTCTCCAGTCAAGAGAGTTCCACACATAAATGTAGACATGCCAAATTGCCCTGGAATAACTGGTGGTATTCAATTTGTCCCTGCCCTCCATACTAATGGATTGTCATGGATTCGCCAGTCTTTTCAGCAAGACTGCATTTGTCCGCCAACTCCCGAGTGATGCTGCTCCACTCGTTCCTCGCACCGCACCACTAGCCTGGACCAGCAAACCTCATCTGTGGGCGGTCAGAACATATACAAGGAGTGTTACCCGTTTTCCCTTGCTCTATCTGTACTCAGTACATATTTAACACATGAGGTTCTGTGTTGGGACTGCAAACTGTTGTGGCCTTGACACTGTTGCTCACAAAACACACAACAGAGCCAACAGTGGCTCCATCTAGTGGTCATGACATTGTGGCTCATAAAACATGACTGTGCTGACAGCGGCTCCACCTATGTACAATGTCCCGACAAGTCAGCTGTCCCAATATTCAAAGAGTTAAGCATCTTTGATTTCTGTGAGGATCTGTGGTGACAGGTTATCAATATAGCCCCTCTGTTCCCTCTCACCGGCGGTTGGGTTAAATTTCCTACAGAACTCAACTCCTGTGAGTCAATTTATGCAGATATGGGTGACGAGGAGCTTGGTGTGGATTCTCCACTGGTCTCAGCTGATCTAGTTGTACCAGTTTTTCCAATTTTCTTTATTGGTCCTATAAAAAGAAATGAAGATTTTTACCTGCCTGATACATCAAACATTTACTTCGCTTTACACGCAACATATCAGAATACATTTACATATTTTAATTTTTACCACCTTCAGGGCCAAATGAACTGTGTGTGCCAAATTCCTTTCAAAAGTTCAAATCAGGCGAGGCAATTGCATCAGAAAGAACATTTAAGCAACAATGATTATGAAAACAACCTCAAGATAAATGAATCATTAAGTCCTCAAAGATGTGACTGACACACACAAAATATATCATATAGGACCCAACTCAGAAGATATGTCATACAAGCTGTACGTACACATCTCTCTGTTTACAAAAATGCCAAAGACAGACAGACTTAAACAAATAACAAGAGGCCCATGGGCCTAATGCTCTGCTGGCCATAACCAAAAAGTCATTTCCTTAAATGTATTCCCTCCACGACCTTGAAAATTGATCAAAGTCATCCAAAAAATGCAATATTAAACTTCCACATGATACACATTTGTGGTACATTTGGCATTATTCATTTTATTATTTATCAAGAAATACTGAAATAAATGTCCTTTTAATTTCTTAGGTGCTCAATGACCTTGCAAAATAGGTCAAGGTCACCCTATCATTGCGACATGCGTGACCAAAAAAATAGATCACCCAATTGGAGTTTTATATACAATGTACACAAATGCAATTTTGATCTGGAGGCTCAATTCTCTTTGCCATGGATGTCCAAATTGGACCATTCCATTACAAAATCAACTCTTCCAACTTAGCGGGTCTGGCACTTTGGTGCAGCTACAAAGAGTAATTTAATATTTGAAGAACTCATGGTATGGCTATTTTTCTTCAATGCAGCACTGTGACCTAAATATGTGACCCAGTGACCTAGTTTTCGATAGGCACCTGAGGCATCCTTAGGATCAACTGTAATAAAGAATTGATGAAGCTACATTCAATAGTTTTTTAGATATTGTGTTAAGGGTGTTTTTTCCTTCAATGTAGTACTATGACCTTAATACGGGACCTAGCGACCTTTTTTTCGATAGGCACTGGAAGCACCTCAATGACACAAATTTGATCTCTGTAAATTGAGTATTTTTGGAGATATGGTGTTAACAAGGCATGGACGGAGGGACAGATGCGTAGGTTACGACAATACCCCTCAGCCCTTATGGGCCATGGGGAAAAACCAGCTGCCCCTTACCTGTATGGGTGTGAATGTACCACAAAGCTGCTGTGAGAAGAACACCAATGAGAAATGCTGCAAAGGCAATTCCAATAACTGTGCTGGACTCCAGTCCCTCTACTGTGATATTCTGCATGCACTGCTGCTGGGCGTCCTTGTCCTTAGCAGACACAGCATCAGTTTTGCCGGCAGTCTTGGGCAAGGCCGTAGAACTCTGCCCTGCTGCCAGGGCTGGGTCTGAAACCATGAAGACAAAGTCATAAGTGAAACATTGTTTTAATGACACATCTGTTCCATATAAAATGTGTCAGAGGTCTCTCTCTCTCTCTCTCTCTCTCTCTCTCTCTCTCTCTCTCTCTCTCTCTCTCTCTCTCTCTCTCTCTCTCTCTCTCTCTCTCTCTCTCTCTCTCTCTCTCTCTCTCTCTCTCTCTCTCTCTCTCTCTCTCTCTCTCTCTCTCTCTCTCTCTCTCTCTCTCTCTCTCTCTCTCTCTCTCTCTCTCTCTCTCTCTCTCTCTCTCTCTCGTTTCTGCTTAGTCTTTTTACAGTGTACAGGGGTTTTATATGTACTCACAATCAGTACTGAAATTTGCCTTTTTCCTTGGCATCAACTTAAGTGGTCCCTTGACCACAAAGTATGTCTGTGGTGTCGCAGGGTGCCGCACATTCGAGTTCTCTATGTGTTGTGTCACACAGTACCTGTCATGATCCATACACTGGAAAAGAAATAACCTCTTTCAGTGCCAACTGTGACTGAAGTTATTATGCCATATTCATGTTCCTTGTAAAAAGACCTTTGATTCAAGTACCAGCATGCCTGAAGTGACATAGATTAAAAAGTCCAGGTCAACAGCTTGCCTCAGCACACTTTGGGCTTATTGCACCCAGAAAGCTGTTGACTCAGTCCAAAATGTGGCACTGAAACACTGGAAGAGTTAAGAGTATTTTGACCAAAATTTTAATGCATCATGCAACCATACTTTTACCCAGAAGTAAGAATATTAATAAACAAATATCATTACAGGTACATGTATTAAGTGGATTTAAAAACTGTGATCACAAAATGGCATTTTACGTCCAATTTCATGTATGTACAATACGAGGCATGCATATTAATTTCCCATCACAACTGCATACCTGGTTGTCTTAGTAACAATAGTCTTGCCTCGTGAGACAGGCAGCTGCCAGTGCAGGCAGGCAGGATATTAATGCTATTTTGGAAATAAAGGAACACTTAGTACAGGCAGATGGAAATTTATTCTTAAATCCAGTTTAGGAAGCACTGAATGACTGGCATTTCTAAACCTAAATTTCTCTATAATTTTGTGAGAAAACTCATCTACATGTAGGTTTGCGACAGTGATATGCCCATGTGTCCTCCGTGATTGACATGTGTGAACCCCGTGCTTTGAGGTGGGAAATTAATATGCACATCTTGTATTAAACATTTGTCACCAGCTGATATCTGCATCCAGAAGCAATGCAGGCTTGTTCACACACAGAATGGGTAATTTTTTTTTTTATTTACAATCTAGCCAAATAAGTTGTATTAAAAAAATTACAACAGGTACAAGTTTCCATTGAATCAAGTTCTTTGGTCACTAAAATTTATGAAGTTAAACAAAGGCTACGTTGTTCTATCAGAGTCTTTCATCCAAAAATGTGTTGTCTAAATTCCCTGGAATTTCCTTTTCAAATTGATTTTCAAATTCAGCAAACTTTTACATTGGTGTCTACGAATGTTCACTTGTCCTAACTTAATATTTATGATGAATGAATGGCCATCTCAAATATGTACCCTGAACTGTGATCATGAAGGATGTATGTTAATTCACATGCAGCAGTACAGTTTATCATTTCTACCTGGTCTCCAGTATTCCCTGTCATGTGCTGCCACTTAGTGGTGAAAGTAACAACTAAAATCAATTTATGATGCATCAGCATTTCCAGTATTTAGCTATCATTTATTACTTGTTTATAACAGAAAATCCTTCAAATGTACAATTTTCATGTGTGATTAAATGTGATAATGTAATATGCACTTTCACAAAAGATTTCATATGCAAATACTAATTTTCCAATATAGTTTCATGTGCTAATAATCCACAGAGTTTTAAAATTCTAATCCATGCCCTCCCATCTAAAATGGGTCTCTTGGTGGTAGAGAACAACTATCGGAAAGAGTATCTACTTTGCACTTCAAAAATTTGGCTTTTATTTAAGGCATAAACTTTCACAGAATTGCAAAATAATTTGCCAAGGCATTTCGATCAACTGATGCTGAAATTTTACAATGTGGAATAAAGCAATCTAGTGGCTACATGTATGTACCACTGTAATGTCCAAATCTGCTTGCATAAGCAACAAGCTCCCACCAAATTAGTCAGAAAGCTGAGAACACAAAAGTAACATTGTACATGTAATATACACTGCACCAACTTTGTCATAAATCTGATGTGCTATATACACGTGGTATACACTGTATCAATTTTGTCATAAATCTGCTGATGTGCTACCTATGTGTGATATACACTGTATCAATTTTGTCATAAATCTGCTGACATGCTACCTACGTGTGGTATACACTGTATCAGTCTTGTCATACATCCGCTGTATCAATTTTGTTATAAATCTGCTGATGTACTACCGACATGTGGTATACACTGTATCAATTTTGTCATATATCTGCTAATGTGCTATCTACATGTGGTATACACTGTATCAATTTTGTCATATATCTGCTAATGTGCTATCTACATGTGGTATACACTGTATCAATTTTGTTATAAATCTGCTGGTGTACTAAAACATCACGTCTCTGGCTATCATTCTTTACCTTTCTTATGTTAGGTGCCCCATATAGACCATCCTTGTTACAGACATCCAGTTCACATGACAAGTATGTTGGCAGTCCACCCACAAAAAACTTGTGGAAGACGAAGCTGAAACGTTGGCCTTTACTACGCTGCCCCAGCGTGTTGTCAGCTGTGTTGTCCTGCCACCACACTGACCGGTCCATCATATTACACCTGTAAATGAGAGTAAGGAAGATTGTTACAGTGAAACCTGTGATAATGCGCATAAACACATGGACTAGTCCATCATACTACACCTGTAACAGAGAATAAGGAAGGTTGCTACAGTCAAACCTTTGATCAAGGTCTTAACGAACCTGTCAATTCACCTTCCTGCAGCTGTTTGTTTAACCCTGATGGACCTAAATGCTGTTGTATGAGAGATGCCAACATTTAAAGCTCTCTTTCAGAGATGACACTAGTCAAGTCCTTCAGGAACAGAAAATAAGTAACAACAAATACCAAATAAAATTTTCAAGTCCAATGTGGAACAAACACCAAAAATAGTGTTCAGAGAACCGATTACCCTTGGCGCCCACAATCTTTTTTCCTCAATTCTGCATATATTTTTTTGAGACTTCGCAGTAGAATACTTTACATACAATTCCCAAATTGTTGTCTATGAAATGAAAGAGCACTTTTGGATGTGTTCTTGGTGCAAGTTGTAGTGACAGAAGCCACTATATTGTGCATCACTTAGACGAATAAATACTTCAAAAGCTTGTAACAAGTTTAAAAATACTAAGAGGAAGCTGGTTTTCCATAGGAATGTGGTCCACTATAACGTGCAGATCTGTTATAAATTTAGTGAAGCTGCGTTGAATCCTTGTTGAGATACTATGGTAACGTTGTCCCCTTTAGCACCACTCAGACGGCCTTGAATGTAAATACTTTTAAGTTTCATAAAAAGTTTATAAATACAAAGAGGATGCTGGTTTTAAATAGGAACCTGGGCCATCGTAAGATGCATCTCTGACAAAAAATTTGTTAAAGCTGTGGGCAATATTTTTTGAGATATTGCGGTAACGTCATCAGGGTTGACCCCACTTAGACGGCCTTCAAACAAATACAGTAAAAGGTTCATTAAAAAGTTTAAAATAATCAGAGGAAGCTGGTTTTCAATAGGAACCTGGTTTGTCATAAGGTCCTTCTGTGACAAAAATTTGGTACACCTATGGGGAATATTTTTGATATATTGTGGACAGACAACGCAGGGGACGACAATACATTCCAGCACTTTATGTGCCAAGGGTAAAATGGGTAACATTTTCAGCTCATTTCACCTGATGATATGGGGCAGCTGGCAACACTGCTGCATCAAAATGCATTTTTTTTCTCCCCGTGACAAAACCTGTTTGGTGTCATAAATGTCATCTACTTCTCCTTTCAGCTTAACTCTACCTGTACTTTTTTTTTACACCACACAGAATAAGCCATTAGTCAAGTTTTCCGCATTGTCCTGAGCTTGGAGGGCACCGATATCAGGGATGCTGGCAACTCAAGTCTTCAAGGGATGACCACAACAGGACCCTGATCATGTCACACTCAAATCTGTTTTAGTGGAACACTCACTGCACATACTAAGACTATTTGATTTTTTTAATCCTCAGTTTCAAGTGCAGAATAAATGTTCAAGTAATATTAGATTACCTATATATTAACTAGCATTATACAGGGCTCTGCAATTCTTTTTGTCTACTTTAGTCTTATGGCCAGTAGTTTTGGCATTTCACTGGCCCTCCATTCAAACTTGCTTGTTCATCTACACAAATCCAATTTAGAAAACCAAAATTTTTTGTTGCCCCTGGGGCCAGTGCTCTGAGATTTGACTTGTCCCAGGCTAGTGGACATGCAAATTTTAGAACCATGATTATACCTGAAATAGACAGAAGTTTGTCATTTGTGCATTTTTCTAGAAAAAAGCTAAAGCACAGCATCTTTTTGGCAAGATCTCACTCATTATGATGTTGGCTGCTGTTACAAGGAACATGTTTATTCCCAAGGCTTTTGCTCCCAGTGACAAAACTGCATAATTTTCAACTTTCCTTTTCATGATCCACAATATGTGCAAGGGAGGATAATGTTTTGCAAAAATTGTGGACAAAGTCCTTGGCTGAATCGAGCATGTCACAGTTGGCCATCCATGATAAGTATATCATGGTTACAGTGAAACCCCTCTTTGAAGTCTATCTTTAGGATTGACCAAATTAGTGTCTCTCAAGATGCATCAAAGGTACCAAGCAAATCATCTTGAAAAGGTGATCTTTCAAGGCAGGTGGTCTCTCCTTGGAGTGGTCTTTAACCCTTTCCTCCTTACACCAGCCAAAACCAGCTGGTAGTCGAATGTCTGCTTCAGTGTTTTCAGAAAATTTCAACACCAATGGAAAACAATTTGACTGGGAATTGTAGAGGAGACCTATCAAGCTCATATGAACCAAGCTGACAGCTTTCCTTGGCAGGGGTTGGGCACTAAGTTGAGTAAATCTAAACTCAAGGGGGAAAGGGTCAAAGATTGGGACCACCGTATTGCCAGGGTTGACCATGTTCATCTGTGATATACCCACAACACACTCAAGACTAGAATGAGGATAACGTGGTCTCCCTACGAAATTCAACTCTTTAATTTGGCCATGCAGAAATTGGTAAAATTTACAATTAAAAGTTGTGATATTCCAACAGTATTTGCAAAATTTATGAATTACATTATGAAACTACCCAGTTTGTAAAAGTAACAAACTGATCTCCCAGAATTGTAAAAACCAAATACTCATATTTTCACATTTCAATAATTCACTAATGGCCCTGGAAAGCTCTGAACCTGGCTCTATGTAATGTTTCCTCATTTTACATAATCTACATTTTTGCAAAACACAATTGTCATGATCAGAAGTTTTCTGAGACCACTGTCAGGTTGTTTTTTATTGCAGATTCCCTCCTCAGTTGCTTCCAAGGCCTGATGTCCTTTCAAGTAATGGCTGGGGTGCCTGCCAGGCATGCTTGGTTTAATAGCCTCATTTATACTCAACCAAAAGGGTCAAAGCCCTGGATGTTTGTTATGCAGACAACTTGCCCACATCTTAACACTTGTTCTGTGCCCTTACATTGACCAGAACTTTTTTTTTTACCTATTTTATTTGTCTGTGTGTTTGTCTGTCCATCCATCCATCCATCCATCCATCCATTAGTTTGTATAAATGTTCCTTCAAGCAGCAGACATATCAATACCCAACAGTGAAACCTGTGCTGAAAGACCATTCAAAGGGACGACCAAAATCATGGTCTTTCAAGACAGGTAATATTTCATAGGGGGTCAATAGACAGTACCAAGCAAACTATCCTAAAATGGTGGTCTTTGACGACAGGTTTCACTGTACATTGCTGTATACTGTTAGTCATGATCTTGCTCCCAGTGTTCTGGGTCATGGGATAAATGGTTGAATCAAATCTTTTGCCACAGGAACTATACACATCAGGGGTGAACCAACTGAACCTATACACTTGTGAAACTGACACAAGCATAGGAAATTGCTGCAAAGCTCCAACATTAATTGTGGAAAAGGATATTTCCCTACAATGATGCTACTCTTGGCTTGGTGAAAGCCTTCCTGAAATGTTCACTTCAACCAACAATTTTCGTAAACATCTCAAGTATTTACCAAAGGTGCACATGAAAGGCAGCTGACAAATGAGGTTTCCATGGAGACGGGGTTAAAGATAAGGCAAACAAGCATGGTCACGCCCCCTTCCCTCTCCCATTACCCCCAGTATGCCGCTATCAGCTGACTACCCATTCAACTGGCATGTTGCATGTCACTGCACGATTTAACGTCTTTTATGATGGCTGGAATGAATTCATTCAAGTGCCACAAAGCATGAGTACCCATGATTAAACGGACAATGATGGGCTACATATGGTATAAACCCCTACAACCTACATATCATACCCTAAACTTAACCTTTGCTGATGGGGATGTCGGCTGATAAAAAATGAAACAAACTTTATGATGGCATGTCTAGAAACATCTGAAAGCTCCATTGATTCAGTCCTGATATAAATCACGGCCATCCCTGCAATGACAGGGCAGAGCTCTTGCCTTTAACTCTGTGATCATCAATCTAATGGATAGAGAGCCCAAAGCAGGACACAAACACAAAGAATGACTGCTTCACTGTCACAAAGTTCAAAGGGTTAATACATGCAAATTGACCAGCACAGCCAGAACACATCCAAAAATTAACTTTTTTTGGTCTACCTCCCATGTCTCAAAAAAGTCATCAGCTAAATGTTAATTAGGAAAATTTATTTCACCCATAATTGCATTACCTACACACAGTCATGGTGGTAGAATTGGCTATTTGCACATTTAATCACAGAAAACCTTGAGTAATGCCATTAGGCTGAATGAAATGGGTTGTTCATTGGCTTGCCTCCTTGGTGCCAGGTACCACAAACCTGCCATTTCTCCATAAAACCTGACGATTCTCGTAATCTAGAGGGCACCTTGCCAAGCTTTTACATGCCAACATATGAAGCTGCTACACTCAATGAATGACTGTCTACTTGTCTGTGTACTGAATGCTTTGTGAGATGTGATTTTTAGCAACTCCAACACACTGTTACACAACACATCGTCCGACATGACTCACCTTCTAAAAATACTTTTTTTCCTTGTGTGTTTCCACCCTTAAATTAAGCTAATCAACACATTCTTCCATTTTATTGTCAAGTCTTCATCATGTCAAAAGTGACAGCTAAGCTTCCTAATTCATAGAAATATCCATTGCAGTATCTACTTAGTATGTTGGAGAATTTCTTCCCAAGATATTCAGCCTATAGTTTTCATGGCGACACTGGAAAACAGATTTTCTTCTCCCCTGTGCAAGATCTGTTTGTACTGAACAACTGCACAAACACCTACTGATATTCCTCCCAAACATCTCACTTTTTTTCTTTTTTTTTGTTTGTTTTGAAAAGGTGTCTGCATCAATTTCTGTGTTTTTCATATTTTTGCCACAGAGAGCAGGTGTCGTTATGAATATATTATGTGCCTATACTATACATTGATACAAGCAGCTCACTACACACTGAGTTGGTCAAGTCCTGGACCAGTGATTAGCATTGCTTCACATGCCATGCTTCCTGTCCACGTAGCAACTGATGTAGCACTTTCCAGGCAACGTAAATCTAGACGGGTACATGTATACCTGGCACAGGACTTCCAAGACAATGCAAATCTTGAAGGGTACATGTTTTGCTGATACAGGACTTCCCAGGCAATGCAAATCTAGATGGGTACGTGTATAGCTGATACAGAACTGCCCCGGCAATGCAAATCTAGATGGGTACATGAAGATCTGATACAGGACTTCCCAGGCAATGCAAATCTAGATGGGTACATGTATAGCTGATGCAGGACTTCCAAGACAATGCAAATCTAGATGGGTACACTTCCAAGACAATGCAAATCTAGATGGGTACATATATATCTGATACAGGACTTCCCAGGAAATGCAATTCTAGATGGGTTTGTGCATAGCTGATTGGCATACCAGGCAATACAAATCAAGACAGGGACATGCATGGATGCTGCAGCACTTCCCAGGCAATGCAAATCTAGATGGGTACATGTACACATGTAGGACTTCCCAGTCCAAAGAAATTTACATGGATACAGGTATAGGTGATCACTTCACTGAACCCTCTCAGAATAAGGTACAGTGAAAACTCATTATAATGACACCATCTGTTCCCAAGAAAATGTGTCGGATATCTGAATATGTCAGATATAAGAGTCAAGTAACAAAGGAACTAGGCATAAGTCCCTCCAAATTTGTGTCCTTATGTGGAATTTGTCGGATATTTGAGTGTCGTTATAATGAGGTTTCACTGTACTTCAATATGCACATGGCAAATCTTCCCTGTTGAACATAGTGGAAAATCAGCAGCCTGTACATGTATACAAAGAATTACAATAATTTCTTGATCTTCACATCTTTTGTGAAATATTACTAATCTTCACTCAGCCTGACTTTCACCTGGCAATTTGCAGGTCAATGTGCAAAACATAATCTGAACAAGTTTGTACTCCACTATCACCACCCAGCTTTCATTTTGTATCTGGTCAACAACTTTTCCTGTTCATTGTGTCTCCTTGGATTTCTCACTGTTTCTATTAAAGCTATTTCCTCAACATTTCCTCGACCCCCTCCACTGTACTGTAAACTCTCTATTTGAAGTTGCAGCATGCATTAGATCTGCAATTTTGTTTACCAAGGTTCAAGAATTAAATGCAATGTCGAGATACAGCTGGCACATGCACTTGACAGAATGACCACATTGAGGCACAAACACACTGAAGTGTTGTATAGATCTAAGCATCCATTATAGTAATTGGAGTACAAACATGAGATAATGCAGAAGTGTTTTGTAGATCTAAACACCCATTATATCAATTGGGAAACAAACACGAGACGGTGCAGTATTTTGAAGATCTAATCATCTATTATAGTACAGTGGGTACAAAAATGATATAATGCAGAAGTGTTCTGCAGATGTGACCATTCATTATAGTGATGGAAGCTCACAACAAGGCCATGGGCCTAAAAGCTGGGGCTTTCTTTTATTAGAACTCAATTGGATAGGCCTACAAACAAAAGAAAATGCAGAAGCCTGCTGATGAATTACCTTGAATGAAATGCCAAGAGGTAACTTTCCAAACAAGACAAAATACTTTTGATATTGACTATAATATCCACTGATGGTCACTCACATCGCACCTTGGAGTCAGTGCAAGGCTTCTCATACAGATTTCCCAAGAATCCACAAGGCATTATGATTATTGCTCAGCCTGAAGTTCAGGTCTGGCTTCCAACTACATGTGTCTTCTAATAGACAATTTACGGTAAAATTTACCCTCTTAATAATGCTAGTAGTGCAATCTACAGAGACACCCATGTTGTACTAAAACTGCCTTGTCATGGGGGAAGTAGCTTTTAATATTGAAGCACATATAACAGGAAAATTAGTAAACTGGGAGGAGTAAGCCTACACTGCTATATCAGAAACAGCCTTACAATGAAGGATGTTATAAGAAAGCACTCTAACTTCATACAGAAACCTATCTCTGCCTATATTAAAGTTTGAATCATAATCTATCTGCACACTGACCATACTGAATATCAATTTTCTCCCACATGTCTTTACCTATTTTTACCTACATACACATATCACTGTTAACCATGCTCAGCCAGGATACTGCCCTTTCTCAGCATCACAAATTTGCACAGAACTATTATCTTTCCCACAGCATTACCCTCCACTTTATGAAGCCCATGCATTATTCATTATTCCTGCCTTGCTGAGCCTTCAACATTGTAACATTTACAGCCATATCAATAAGAAAAGTCAGAATAAATTAGAACAGTTGTCACTGACACACTGGATAGCCCTCACTATGCATAGGCATCCACACACACAGGTCCTGTGAGCTTAAAGTCAGGCGATGGTTGCCAAAATGTAATCAGGTAAGGAGCTCGTGTCAAGGTACAATTGTGACCATTTGAGTTTGACATGGTGTGTGAATGGACTGATATTTTGCTGCCAAGGATTGCATTACAGGTAGGTATAGACAGCTGAATGGACAATCAAACAAGCAAACATCCCCCCACCCCCACCCCCACCCCCACCCCCGTATACATCAGTCCTCGCAATCAGAGACCACCCTAAGGCAGGTCTTGAATAGTCACATAAAATATGATGTGTAGCGATTGATGTAGAATCATGCTGAAAAGATTGGGCCCAGAGACAGAGGGATTGCAGCCAACAAAGATCACCTTACAATCCAACATATCTAAATTTTCTGCCTTGATGCACATATGCACATCATTTATAGTCACTGTGTCCATTTTGGAAATAATTTTTTGCAAACTAAACGAGAAGTTGTGGACACAAGATTCTACAAATGACCCTGTTACCTTCAGAATTATGTCAAGTTGACCCAAATGAAATCCAAACCTAGGTCTCACCTAGATACATAGTCCAACCAAGTTTCATTAATTTTGTTCCCTTCTTCAGTAATCACCACAATGAAACCAATTTATGTCAAGCTGATCCAAATACAATCTCAAGTCAGGTCTTGCCTAGATACACAATCCTACCAAGCTTAATCAAGTTTTGCTAAGTTCCTCAGTTGCAAGAAAATGAATTCCACTTATAAGTGACCCTGTAACCTTCACAATTAAGTTAAGGTGACCTAACTACAATCCCTCCCTAGGTGTTATCTAAATGCATAATGCTACCAAGTTTCGCCACATTTTATTAGCTCCCCAGCAGTTATCCCACAGACACCAGTTTTACAAAATTAACCCTGGGACCTTGAGAATTAATTGATACACAAGATACATCCCCTACTAGTCTTGTAAGGAATAGTGATTTCCATTTCAAGGCTAAATCAGACATACAAGGGACAGTAGGACCTGTGTCTCTGGTAACCAAGGACTGGTTACTCTTTGTGACGTCCTCATATGTATGGCACGTCACACCAACCCGTCAATTCGGACAGTTGACTGGTAGCTCAGTCTGCATCGTAACGTATGAATGTTTATGACATTCAGATAATGCTGTTAGCAGTATCACCCCTGCCTATACAGTGGAACCTGTTTTGAGAGACCACTGTAATGAAAGACCACCTGCCGTTTAAGACTATATTTTCACAGTCCCTTTTACTATCTTTCCCATGTCATTGCACCTCCACTGAGAGACCACCTGCTTTATTAAACCACCTTTTGGGCTGCCTTAAGGGCAGTCTCTCAAAACAGGTTTCACTGTATAAGCAGCAGTTCGTGGTGTCCCCAACCGCCACTAGTGAGAATCACTTGGTTCAAAACAGTCTGGCACTTTCTCTTAAGTTTTTTGCCCACAACTGGTCTTGCTTGGTGTTTTTACCTTGAAAATTAAATCAAGGTCAATGCACATCTACATATCATATGTAGTTAATGTGCCAAATTTGAGAGAAATTTATGCAAAAGTGTTGGAGGAGTTGTGTTCTCAAGCTTTGAAGTGACCTGTGACCTGTGACATTAAGAATTACATCTGGGAGACCTAAATATAATTCTGACCAGAGTTTCACCCTTGTGTATATAATCCTACCAGTTTCATCAAGTTTCGCTTTCTTCTTCAGCAGCTATTGCACTAAAATAAATTTCACATAAGTGATCCTGTCACCTTGAGAATTAGGTCAAGGTAAAAATCCTGCTTTCATGCATGCACATCTACATGTCATGCAGTTAATGTGACAACTTTGAATGAAAGAAATCCATGCAAAAGTAAGACATGCAAACATACAACTGTGCCTGCAAATGGACAAGCAGATTCCAGTTTTACAAAATTAACCCTGTGACCCCCAAACATATAAATTGACCATTAGTTTAATGCCCTCCAACTCAAAGGTGTCAAGATAACAGCAAACTCTGTATCCCCGAACTCCAATCACATCTTTTCATTTACACTTATTTAAATAAAATAAGTGAATTAACAAATGACATGCTTGTGTTTGGTTATAGCTACATATATAAATGTTTGAATTACATTCTGTCATGACAATGATCAATGTGAATATAGTAAATTTGCTCATCCAAAACTTGACTAATATCTACCTATATACAGCTGTTCACCATATTGTGGTATATATTAGGAATAAAACAAATTGTTTTTAATTATTATCTGTGTCATTTATTGATGGCAAGTGGCAAGTTAAAAGCCAATACCTACCCACGCTTGATCAGCATATGCTTGTCATCTTTGTCATTGGTCCTGTCAGGAGTCAGTGAAATCCAACACGTGTGAATTACCACTTGAAGTAGTGGATCTGAAATAAACACAAAAATTTAGAGACAAAAAGCCTATTTCGGATTCAATTTTTCAAACATTCTGTTGTAAACTATCCCTGTCCTGTTCACAAGTCTGAATCAACAACTTTCTTTGGTGCAGATTGTAAGGAAAACTGTTGACCTGGGGCGTGCATTTATGATAGGTCTGATTTACAATTCTTAGCAAAAATATTTTCTATTACCATGAAAAACAGACAGCATCCTACATCCAGGCAATTTTGGGCGATTTGAACAGGGAAGTCTTAATTTTGCTGTACTATTCTGATGGCACAAAGAAGTGAAAGTAAACACTTTATGAAACTACTGTCACTCAAATTTACTGTATATGATGCAACGGCACTAACTCAAGGTGTCACTGAAGTACCTGAAATTGGAAAATTCTGAGACAAGCATGGGGGTAAGAGGCAAAGAGTCCTTAGAGGAACTATGCCATTGACTTTTTTACCTAGATACAAATGTTGAGATCATCATCCACCATCCTTTTATATTCAAATCTTGCACAAACACTGAAAATCCATCATAACTGAACTTTGGCTAAGACTTGTGGTATAATATTCTGATGAAGCCTTTCAGTTGTAAAAAAACTGAACAAGAGGGCTGTGTGAACAGCCCGTGCCTCAGCCGATCTTGACATTCATCACATTTGCAGCTCTACGAACTTGGGAAAGGATCAAGGACACCATGTTCTGAGTAAGTCTGAACTTTATAGAAGAACACTTACATGTGCAACATCAAAGTTCAAGTAGTTCTCAAGTTATAATGAAGAGTAAAATTCATGTATGTTGCACTGTGACCCCACATACGAGGTCAAGGTCATTCATGTACTGTCTCAGCATGACCTTCATACAGAATAATTAACATGTGTAGCAAACTCAAAACAGATCTCAAGTTATCAAGTAAACAGTAAATTTCGTGTCAGTTGTCCTGTGAATCAGCATTAGAATGCCCATTGACTTACATAGTAATCAATAGGAAAACTGCATCGAACGATAAGTACCCGAATTGAAAATCCTTTAAAATCAGGAATCCAAAGCAGTGCCATCTATTAAACAACTGTTTGACCCTTCCACAACAACATATCCATCACATTTCAGCTTAATCTGAGGGACCGTTCTGACAACAAATGAAAAATAGCAAAACCATACAAAAAATTCATTAAAAAATTGCAGCGCCACCTGGTGAACAAATTGGGAACTAGGTGTCCCCGGGAGTGTCTATGTACGATATGAAAACAATTGGGTACGCAGTTTCAGAGAAGAAGATTTTTTAAGATTTGTCAAAAAAAAAGAACAAAAAAATTCATTAAAAATCCAAAAATCACTGGAGCATAAACATTTAAACAAAATTGGTAGAAACCCACTCAAGGTACATTGCCACCAAGTTTGAAGTTAATCTGAATGACGCTTTTGGAGAAGAAGTAGAAAATGTGAATTAGCATTAGAATGCCCATTGACTTCCATAGTAATCAATAGGAAAGCTGCATTGACCGACAAGTACCAGAATTGAAAAAATAGTTAAAAATCAGGAATCCACAGCATTCCCACATAGTGAACAACTTTGTTTGACCCTTCTACAAGGAACATATCCACCATGTTTCAGCTTAATCTGAGTGACGGTTTTGGAGAAGAAGTCGAAAATAGCTATAACACACAAAAATTCATAAAAAATTTAGGAAAAAATTGCAGCGCCACCTGGTGAACAAATTAAGAACAAGGAGTCCCAGGGAGTGTTCCTGTGTGATATCAAAGCAATTGGGTGAGCGGTTTCGGAGAAGAAGATTTTTTAAGATTTACCCAAAAAAGAACAAAAAAATTCATTAAAAATCCAAAAATCATTGGACCGTGACCATTTGAACAAACTTGGTAAAGACCCACCCAAGGCACATTTCCACCAAGTTTGAAGTGAATCTGGCTGACGGTTTTTGAGAAGAAGTCGAAAATGTGAATTGTGGACGACGGACGGACGGACGGACGGACGACGGACCCTCAAAAAACCCTCAGCTGACTGACAAGTCAGCTGAGGTCAAAATAGATGTTCCCCCTCCCCACCCCCTTCCACTGCATTACAAGATGCTTGAACTTAACTGCAAAAACAAAAACAAAAACAAAACCCAGAGGCCTGTTCACACCTGTGAACAGGTGGTGCTCAATTGACCGAGAAATTAATGGCACTGTGGCATTGGAAATAAGTTCAATTTCATCCACATATTCTGTGTCTGCCCTTAACAGAGGACTACCACCATGGACAATATCAAAGTCCTAACTCAAATAGTTCTGAAGTTATCAAATAAACAGTTAAACTCAGGAAAGTGAACCTGTGACCTTGGAAATAAGGTCAGGGCTGCTCACATACACTGCACTGTGTGAATGTGACCCCATAGTAGATGACTAACATACATGTGCAACATCAAAGTCCTGGTTGATAAAGCTCTCAAGTTGTTAAATGAACAGTAAAATTCAAGTAAATGGTTCTGTGACCTTGGAAATGAAGTCAAGGTCACCTACGTACTGTCCGAGTCTGGCCCTCATACATGTACCACTGCATGAAACATCAAAGTCTAAGCAGTTTCGGAGAGGACTATTTTTTAAAATTTGGTAATAAAAATCAGCAAAAAAATTCATTAAAAAATCCAAAAATCACTTGACCCTGACCATTTGTATGAAGTTGGTAGAGTCCCATGAAAGGTACATCCCCACCAAGTTTGAAGTGAATCTGGCTGACGGTTTTGGAGAAGAAGTCGGAAATGTGAATAACTACAGCAATCCTCATTCACTTACTTAGTAATCATTAGGAAGTTTTTGTATTGACTGATAAGTACCCGCATTGAAAAAAATTGATAAAAATCAGGGATACACAGCAATGCCACCGGGTGTTAACATTTGTGTGACCCTTCTACAAGGAACATTTACACCAAGTTTGAGCATTATCTGAGTGACAGTTTTGGAAAAGAAGTCGAAAATAATGAAAACACACAAATATTCATTTTAAAAAATCGCAGCGCCACCTGTTGAACAAATTAAGGTCTAAAGGTACCAAGAAGCGTCTCTATGCAATTCCAAAGCAATTGGCCCAGTGGTTTCAGAGAAGATCTTTTAAGATTTTGCAAAAAATGACACCACCATCCCCACCCACCCCAAAAAATAATAATAAAAAATCCAAAATTCACTGGACTATGACCAGTTGACCAAACTTGGCAGAGACCCATCCAAGGTACATCCCCAGCAAGTTTGCCACAGCAATCCCCATTCACTTACATAGTAATCAATAGGAATATATACATTGACCGAAGTACCCAAATTGAAAAAATCGTTAAAAAATCAGGGATCCACAGCAACACAAACTGGTGAACATATTTGTGTATCCCTTCTATAACAAACATTTACACCAAGTTTCAGCATAATCTGAGAGACTGTTCTGGAGAAAAGGTCAAAATAGCAAAAACACAAAAATTCATGAAACAAAAAGACTGTGACAGTCCTGTGCTCAGCTGACATGTACATATACCCTTGCAATTTTTTAAAATTTGCCCCAAAACAGAACAAAGAAATTCATAAGAAATCCAAAAATCAATGAAGCAAGTCCAGTCTAACAAATCTGCTTGAGACCCATCAAACATTGATTGCCACCAAGTTTAAAGTCAATCTGAATGGCGGTTTGGGAAAAAAAGTAAAAACTGTGAATTAGCATTAGACTGCCCATTGACTTACATAGTAATCAATTAAAATGTGCCTTTACCGGTGACCATCTGAACTGAAAAAATTGTGAAAAATCAGGAATCCACAGCATTGATTCCCAGTGAACCCTTTTGTTTAACCCTTCCACAAAGAACATATCCACCAAGTTTCAGCTTAATCTCAGAGTGATAGTTCTGGAGAAAAGTTGAATATAACAGTAACACACAGAAAAATCATAAAAAATTAGAAAAAAAAAATCACAGCACCCCCTGGGGAACAAAAAAAAAAGAACTAGGAATCCCTAGGAGTGTTCCTGTGTGGTATCAAAGTAATCAGGTGAGCGGTTTTAGAGAAGATGTTTTAAAGATTTGCCCCCCCCCCCCCCCCAATCATAAAAAAAGTCCAAAAATCAATGGAGCATGACCATTTGAACAAATCTGCAAGAGACCCACCCAAAGTACATTGCCACCAAATTTGAAGTCAATCTGACTCACTGTTTTGCAGAACAAGTAAAAGTGTGAATTACCATTAGGATGCCCACTGACTTACATAGTAATCAATAGGAAAGGTGAATTTAGCAAAAAGTACACAAATTAAGGAAAAAAAAAAATGTTAAAAATCAGGAATCCGCAGCACTGCTTCCTAGTGAACAACTTTGTTTGACCCTCCCACAAGGAACAGATCCACTGAGATTCAGCTTACTCTTAGTGATGGTTCTGGAGAAGTCAAAAGTAGCAAAACCACACAAAAAAATCATTAAAAAAACTGCAGCACCATCTGGTGAACAAATTAAGAACCTCGAGTCCCTAGAAGTGTTCCTGTGTGATATCAAAGCAACTGAGTGAGCGGTTTCAGAGAAGATTTTTGAAGCTTTGCCCCAAAAAAGAACAAATAAAATTGTAAAAATATCCAAAAATCACTGGAGCGTGACCAATTGAACAAACTTGGTAGAGACTCACCCCAGGTACATTGCCATCAAGTTTGAAGTCAATCTGAATGATGGTTTTGCAGAACAAGTCAAAAATGTGAATTAGCTGAGCTAAAAACATGCACAAATAGTTCCAAGTTTTATTAAATTCCCATTTATACATATATTAGAGTCAGTGGGTTGGTTTCTGTAGCAGTTTTGGCACTAAATTTTCATTCCTACTTGAGTTAATCTCATTGACAAGACTGGTGTTTATACATGATATTTTCTCAGCTGAATTCACATCATGGGCAAAAGAGACTGTTCAGTAATGCATGTACACAACCACTGCCTGGCCTCTATTGGGAAACAAACCAACTATGGGCAGTCGCTCTTTTTCATCCCAACATGTGGAAACCAAATGACCTTCTGCAATCAAGATAGCAATACAAGATAGCCCACTCCTTTTCCACTGAATTAATATGGAGTCAGCAGTTTTTCTTGGAAAACTGTTGACCTGGGGGATATCTTAATGGTCTCATCTAATATTCTCATTCAAACTGTTTTTCAGTACTGTTGAAATAAATCAAAAACATTGAAGCTGATGACATATGGCAAGAGCCAGTTTTGACCAGTTTCAGGGGAAAAGGGTTAACTCATTCCATACTATGGTCACAGGCCTTGGTCAGTGGTTCTGGCACTGCCTGGCAAGTCATGCTGCAGCTGCCCTTGCGGCAGCTGCAGCATGACTTGCCAGGCAGTGCCAGAACCACTGACTTAAGACTATAGGCATGTTGGTACTTGAACGAAAGCTCTTCTCATGAAGAATTTAAATATGCAATTGTCGTCTTAAATCTAGGTAAATACACGGAAATATCAGGGACTGGTATGGAATGAGTTAAAACATGCAAAAGAGAACTGGTTTACTATTACTAAATTGGGACACCAAACAATATATTGTATTACAATGTTATTAAGATCACTGAGCTCATCACAAACATGGACCATCAATACATCTGTACATAGAAGGCAAGCCACTTTGACCTCATTCCTATAGTTATTCACGTTCGTCTCATGTCACTTATTTGGTTACTAAGTCTGCTGACAGGCCATGTATCAGTTTTCCTTTTCAGATGAATTATGATTAGTTTTCCATTCTTTGGGGCAAAAGACATCTGATATATATCTGCTTTAACTTCTATCCCTTCCATCAACATTTTCCAATGGACAATAGGTGATCAGGTCTCAGGTCACACTTCCAACACAACAATAAACAAAAATTCCTAGCCGCCCAGGACCCTGGCTTAATCTATCATGGTGTAATTTTACTCTATCTAGTAAATCAATTTCTGGGGAGAGTAATTTAAGATATCTAATATCTACATGCTCATAAGACACCCTTTTATCAGTACATGTATATAAATAGAGGTTTCATTGTTGTGAACATGTTTTGATGTAGTGATGCTCGCCTTTGAAAAACAATCCTACCACATAAAATATGTGCCTCAAGGTTCATGACATTATGGAAAAACTAGTTTGGAGCCAGAATGATGAATTCCGTCCACAGAGGTGAAGCTCTATCCTAATATTAGATGTGGCTTTAACTAACCCTGATCCCAATAAATGTCTGACTCAGCAATTTTTTCACATCATGTATTTTAATTTGAGTGTTGCAAAGATCTGCTATCCCCCCTCCCCAAAAAGATCCCATGTGTCTGCTGATGTATCTCCCCCACTCCCTCCCCCACTCCCCCTCCCCAGGAACAGCTGCTTTCATATGCTGATCCCTCCCAATGCCTTTCCTACTGGAGATCGGACAGTTTATAACTCTATGATTCCCAATTTATGACCACAGGTTATAGGGGTGTTTGACCTCACATACTGGTGTTAAGTCATTCAGTCCATGCAATGAAATGACAAATGTGTAAAGCTGACCATGTAAAAACTGTCAGTTCTGAATGTACACCATTTTACACACAGGGCACAAGGAATTATGTATAATAACAGGCATCATAAGCAATGTGTATGTTATTCCCTATTACATAAGAATAGTGACCTTGAAAGTATGTCAAGGTCGCTGAACACTGAACTCAAGAAAACTTCCAATGAGATGCTTCTGCAGTGTAGGTTTGATGGTCCATGTAGCGGCTCAATTTTTTCAAAAGTTATAGTATCGGCAAGCGTAAAACTGTGACCCCTGGTGACCAGAAATGTAGGTCATGGCTACTGAATGTCGAACTCACCCAAGCTGTCAATGAAATGCTTCTACGGTACAACTTTCATGACAGTGACTAAATTTGTTCTGAAGTTAGCAGTTATTGCATTTTGCAAGCATAAGAATATGACCCTTGGTAATCTTGAAAATAGGTCAAGGTTGCTGAGTGTCATTCTTAGCTAAGCGTCCAATGAGATGTTTCTACAGTGTAAGTTTCATAACAGTTGTGTTCGCAAGCATAAACATATAACAACCCCTGTTGACCTTGAAAATAGGTCACCCTCATTGAATGTTGAACTCAACTAAGCACCCAATGAGATGCTTTTCCAGTACAAATCTTATGACAGTTGCTCCATTTGTTCAGAAGTAATTGCGTCCACAGTGTAAACAGCCTGAGGGGCTGACAGAAGGATATTCACATATGGATGTAGACATGACTAAATATGAACAGTCCGCTAAAAGGCCGAGGGTAAAAAACTTTCCGCTAAATACCAAGGAGCCTACCGCATTATTCCAATTAACTCTTTCACTGCCAACAGCAACAAAAGGTGGCATGCTCTAAATTCCAATAATCAGCTAGGCAACTGGTGCCAAAGGTTGCAGGTTCAAGTCCCGCTCATCCCAAACATGATATATATATATTTTCGGCATCTCCTTAATGCTGGTGGATTTAAGTCCCCGATTCTGGAAATAAATGCGAACTCGCACAGAACTAACTCCATTGAACCACTCTTTTTTAAGAATGGGGATTTGGTCGAGTGGATATGTGTGTTTCCCATTTCAGCTAGGCAACTGGTGCCAAAAGTTGCAGGTTTGAGTCCCGCTCGTTCCAAACATGAAATACATAATGATACCAGGTTCATATTCTTTGTAAACTGACCTTTCATTCTATGCCTACTGTTCCCCTAGGAGTACCCAGATAATATAATGGTCCAACAGGTCAATAGCTTCCCTCAGTGCACTTTGGGGGCATTGTGCCCAAAAGGCAACCAGGAAAGCTGTTGACTCACTCAAACTTGGCACTGAAAGAGTTGAAGACCCAGGATATGTACAGAATTTTTATGACATACTAAAGTTCAGCCCTTTGCTTTGAATATTACAGCTCATTTTTTGTTTTTATCAGTAATGAAAACAAGAGGACTACGACCATCCTGTGCTCAGCTGACATGTACATGTACCCTTGCAATTTATTAAGATTTGCACCCCCCAAAAAAACAGAGAAATTCATGAAAAATTAAAAAATCAATGGAGAGTGACCACTTGAGCAAATCTGCTAGAGACCCACCCAAGGTACATTTTCAGCAAGTTTGAAGTAAATCTGGATGACAGCTTTTGGTGGGAAGTCAAAAATATGAATTAGCATTAGAATGCCCATTGCCTTGCATAGAATCAATAGGAAAGGTGCATTTCCTTGTAAGTACCAAAACTGAAAAAAAAAATCGTTTAAAATCAGAAATCCACAGCAGTTCACAGTAATGAAAATGTGCACATCTGGACGGACACCCAGAAAACAGAAAGGGTCCCCACTATGGGGCGGAACCTTAAAAAATCTAAAATCACTGAAGCATGACCATTTGAACAAACTTGGTAAAGACCCACTCAAGGTACACTGCCACCAAGTTTGAGGTGAATCTGGATGAAGGTTTTGGAGAAGTCAATTGTTGACGAAGGACGAAGGACCATCAGATAAGCTCAGCTACTGACAAGTCAGCCGAGCTAATAAAATTAATATATTCATATTGTTAATATATATTTATATTGTTTCTGCATTCTATCAAAAAAGTGGCCAGGTTGCTTCATGGGGCAGGGGCCTAAAAAAGGGAGAATGCAGAAATCTAACATCAGTTGTGTTTCCAACACCTACTTTACAGACAGCTGTAGCATGATTTACCAGGCAATGTAAAAGCCACTGACCACGGCCTATAACATCATAGTATGAATGAGTTAAGGAGCAGGCAGTTTTAAAGCAGAGGTTTCACAATATACACCATGTAGGAGTGATCCTATTACCTTAATTCATCATCCTCTGACACACAATATGGAGGCATGAGCATGCACACACTAGCCATGATACCTATTGAGTTTCTCGCCAATATGTGAAAAGCATGACTTCTGAAGTACAAAGTCAATTTCCACACTGGTCACTAGAGTACAGATCATAAAAGCCATCAGAAATGTGATGACATGGACACACCATCATGCTCATTACTCAACACCATCAACAGGATTCCACCAGCTTCATGAACCATTTCACTGAAATTAATTTCCTCCACAGCAAAATTTTGAAACTAGAGTAATGGTGAATGTCTGTCTTCATGGATACCTTTCCCTACCCCCTTTGTGTAACACCTTTCAGTCTGCCCACTTATCTAACCCAATACACACCAACTTTCACGTGCAACAGTAAAGCTGGGTCCAATCTAGCATTATATATTTTTACATGTACATGTACACACACACACTACAAAACCAAGGTCCATCTGTAACTAGAAGTGAGTTTTTTATGCAAAAAACAGTATGCATCCCCCAAGCAGGCACCCGTCACCAGAGGACACCCCTCTAAGAGTGCCACCATTCTTTAGCAAAAATTTTGACCTTGACCTTTGATCTCAACATCACCTCTAGGCAAATTTAATGGAAGTCTCACCAGAGTAAATAATGACAAAGTTTGATGGACTTCAATCATATCCATTTGAAGATGTGGCAGGGAAACTATTTTATTTTGCAAGGAATTATGGCCTTGACCTATAACCTCAAGGTCATCCACAATCATATAAAAAAATCCCCAAATCTATGGAGTATCTTTACCAAAAGTTTCAAGTGAATCTGGTTTACGTTTTTAAGGAAGTCAAAATGTGAACTACCGTTGACTTACAAGGTAATCAATAGGAATGCAAAAATTAGACCCCAAAAAACATATAAAGTCCAAAAATCACTGGAGCAAGACCATTTGGACACAATTGGTAGATACCTACCCGATGTACATCCCCACCAAGTTTGAAGTGAATCTGGCCAATTGTTTTGGGGAATAAGTAGAAAATGTGAATTAGCAATGCAATCCCCATTGACTTGCATAGTAATCAACAGGAATGTCTACAGTTTGACCTTTCAAGGTCACTCAAGTTTAAAATAAACCACACAAATTGAAAGCCCATAGGTAGTTTTTATTACCATTTAATACTAACCTTGGGCCTACAATGCACTATTAAGAAGGTATCAGCCAACATGTGAAAATTGCCCAGCCAACAGAAAAAGGCAACAAGAATATGACCTTGACCTTTGACCTCAGGATTCCATATTTTTATATGGGAACAATTCCCCAGACCCATAGATTATCTTTACCGAATTAGGAGGCAACAGGTCAAGAAAAAAAATAAAACAAGAGAATATGTCAAGGTCACTTATATCCTATAAATTCCGCGAGTCTAATCTAATTACTTTTACAGATATGGAATTTTATATCTTAAAACACATCCTGGTTCATAATTTGTCAAATTATAGGTGGCACCACAAGTATCCCTAGCAATTTAGACTTTAACCTCCCCCACAATCCCACCAAATTTTGGTGAAGATCTGCCAAAAAAATAAAATATTGTACCAATATCAAAATGGGTCTACACTTTTACACACCCTTTAAGTCATGAAACTTATACTGAGCGAACTTGAAAACTGTGGACAGCATTGCGGTCACAAACACCTAACAGCTCCCCAATTAATACCACATTTGGAAAATTTCTCATTAGCTGTGAGATTCACTACCAGCCACATATCCTCTTCAGCACACTGAATAATTTTGCTACACAGGCAAACACATTGTCAATGACCTAACATATTCCTTCTAATTAACATTCAGCGTGCTTGGTAAATTAGACTTTTCCATCTGTAAATTACAGCAGTTTAAATGACATTAACAAAATTATGAATGGAACTGCGGTAAAGCAATCTGGTTCCCAGATCTTATACTTCCAAGTTGTACAAGAAGAATATAATATTGGATGACACTTAATTACAGCTGTACAACCTGAACGGAATAAGGACCATAACAATTAGGGCAGCGACACTAAATCAGATGACAAACAACAATAAAGCACAGTGATTGGGGCAGTGGCATTAAATGGGACAAAAACACTAGAGGGCACTATTTAGGTCAGTGATACTCACTAGGATACATACAGTATTGTTTCTGTTCCTGTTTCTGATGTAAATGTGCTGAATTAGTTCTGCATGGATGGGTATGTAGTTTATTTGTCAGGTATATCCCGTGAGCATATTATTTCATGCACAAAACTTGGCCCACAATGCCCTGACAACATTGTGTATGGTCCAAAAAAAAGACAGAGAGAGAAAAAAAGAAACCCTCAGGATATTCACATTTCTTATTGGATAAATTTACACCATTCATGTTGCCAGTGTTTTCCCTTTCAGTTTTTCGTTCCTAATCAATCATATACATATTACTTTTCCATCAGGAGCACTTAAGTTGGATAAATATACATTGGTCATGTTACTATTGTTTTCCCTTTCAGTTTTTCTTTCAGAAACAATCATGTACACATCACTTTTTAATCAAGAGCACTCCTGCACCTTCCTTTTGACGGCAGTACAGGTGCTGTTCCATTTTTTTTCCTGTAGGCTGGGTGTTTTTTTTTTAAATTTGAACTTAGTCTATTCGTTACAAGTTGACAAATCTTTTGTATGAAGTTAGCACCTGAGGTACTGTTACAAACCAATCAAGGTTGGGACTTCCATATGCAAAGTATGGATAATTCAAAGTTATGTGTGTGTACTTTATGTATGCTTCAAATGACAGCTTCAGAAACTGAAGATAAGATCAAACATATCCCACTTTTTCCCCATCGCACAACCTTACAAAACCGTGAAAATCGCTCCATTCTTGAGCAAAGATTTAATCTCGTCTTGACAGTATAATTTGGGTCTGTCTTCCAATCTGCTTTTCATTAATATCTACATTCTGTTGACTGCATAATTTTGTCCCTCTGTGTATTGTAGATATATCGGTCATTTTCAAGAGTATCAGTTTTCTCTGGCAATTTGTGCCCCCCTATCAGTCTGCTTGTCATTGAGTTCCAGCCCTCTGCTGTACATTTGGATTCTCTGTGTGTTGTAGATATATCACAGTCTATTTTCAAGAGTATCACTTTTCTGTTTTCATATTTCTGGCATAACGTCCACCTGCAACTTTATTATTTGTTTACAAATATATGACTACTTTTGTGATGTTATCATATTTTTTGTCTGTTTCCAAAATCAGAAGATATAAAAATAGACATTAACTCTTTCGGGGACACATATTGGACTGAGTCAACAGCTTTCCTTTGTATGTTTTGAGAGCAATGCACCCATGAAGCAGCCAGGAAAGCTTGTGACCTGGACTATTATATCCTATGTCAGTTCAGGCATGCTGTTGACCTGGACTATTATATCCTATGTCAGTTCAGGCATGCTGTTGACCTGGACTATTATATCCTATGTTAGTACAGGCATGCTGTTGACCTGGACTATTATATCCTATGTCAGTTCAGGCATGCTGTTGACCTGGACTATTATATCCTATGTTAGTACAGGCATGCTGTTGACCTGGACTATTATATCCTATGTTAGTAGAGGCATGTTGTTGACCTGGACTATTACATCCTATGTCAGTTCAGGCATGCTGTTGACCTGGACTATTATATCCTATGTTAGTACAGGCATGCTGTTGACCTGGACTATTATATCCTATGTTAGTACAGCATGCTGTTGACCTGGACTATTATATCCTATGTCAGTTCAGGCATGCTGTTGACCTGGACTATTATATCCTATGTTAGTACAGGCATGCTGTTGACCTGGGCTATTATATCCTATGTCAGTACAGGCATGCTGTTGACCTGGACTATTATATTCTATGTAACTGCAGGCTGGTACTTGAATGACAGGTCTTTTGACAAGGAACATGAATCTTGCACCCTTATCATAATTCAGAGCAGTTCCTTCGATGTAATTCCAACTTAACTTTTTCAGTGCCAATCACATCTTAAGTCGATCTACTTAAGTCAGACTAGTCTGAATTATCATGAAGATCCCAGATTTGGATTCTTTTTGAAAAAGCCCTTTCACTCAAGTACCAGTATGCCTGTAGTTCCAGACAAAATACCCCAGGTCAACAGATTTTCTTGGCGCGCATCACGTTCAATGTGCAGAGAAAAGCTGTTGACTCAGTCCAAAATTTGGCACTGAAAGGGTTAAGCTGTAGTTGCAAGTGAAAGAGTTAAGTCCATTCCGTCGAGTACAAGTTGACCACTGCCTCTGGTAGCAGGAATTAACTAATTGCCCCCCATGCATTAAGACAAAATCAAGTGCCATCCCATAGGCGGACTGATCACCAATTGCCCAACTCATACTCAGCAAACAGCAGCAGCTGGCCTTGCTCATGAGGTTCTGGTCAGTCTCACCTTCAGTTTTCATTCAAAAATTCTATTAACCAGAGAGATGATAAAAAAATATTGAAGCAGATCAGCTACAACTTAGACACCCATCCTGCTGGTTGGTTTATAGGTGGCAGGGTCAATATCCCACATTCACAGTGTCAGTGTATCAATACCTATGCATGTGCACGTACCACAAACACATCCAGCATGCTGGGAGGTGGGGAGGTGGAGGAGCACTTCTAGGTCATGGTCTTCTGGTCAATTTATGCACATAATTACCCCATTTTTCAGCCAATCCCAGTCACCATTCCCATTGGTCCCAATGACAAAGCATTACAAGCTATAATTGCGTGAGCCCTGAGATGGGTATGAACTCCCTGGAGGATGGAATCATAAATGTCTCTTTAGCGGCACTCCTCCTCTGCCTACTGCATCAGGACAACTTCCACGACACGATTCCAGATTATTACTACTGCCCTTCAGTTCAATATGCCATGCTCTTTCTCATTCTGTTTAATCACGCTTGCCTTTGCTCCTGTAGGGCATTGCCTTGTCGTCCAACTGTTCAATTTGTATTTTGTTGACTGAAATGAACATGTAACTCTGGTCCTCAGTGTTATGCCATACATCAAGAGTATCATAATACCTGAGGATGGCGGGACAAAGAGGCAGTAGGTGTTGCACATAATGGCTGACAGTGATTGCTTCATGTGCCTATTACCTGCAATACTAATTGGCATTTTTGACCTGGAAAGACCACTATTTGTGGTTTGATTATAAGCTGCTCAAATGTATTCAATACTGTCACCCTTATCCTATGTATCTTTCCATTCTAAAGAGAAGAACCAAGACTTTGAAATCACCATGTGGACCAAAAAGCATTTGGGGAGTATGATTCTACATATGACAGAAATAATGATGTGTACAGTATATTCCCATCCTTTTCACATCTTGTAAAAAATGATTGCATGTTTGTCAAAATGGACACTTTTCATTTGGTTCAGCGGATATGTGCGTTTCCCATTTTTTGGCTAGGTGTCTGGTGCCAAACGTTGCTGGTTTAGGACCCTGAGGCTCCGTGGTCAAAAAAACAAACAATGAATTATTCTGGTTTGTACATTTCACAACACAAGAATGGCCACTTACACGCATCATTTTGCAGGAACCCCCAGGTGAACAGTGTAGCAACAATGACAAGATCTCTGGGTAAAGAAGACACTGATTTTTTTTTTTTTTTTTTTTTTTAATCAGCTTTAAACCTCGCCCACATCTTTGACAATCAGTCAAACAGGTCACTGAAAGTGACTGTTTGGTTACCGCTCTTATGTTCACTTTAACACACATCAGAAATTAACCCTACCTTGTCTCGTCCATGATCAGTCTCAGTTGTCAGAGAAAATCACATAACTCAATGATCATTCACAGAAATGAACCCTTTACCATCTTCTACGAAACTAAAAATCAACCCCTTGATTGTTTCTTCTACATGGTAAGGAGATCCAGTTACTATGTACTCCAAGATACTAACAGATACAACAATTTAACAGAATGCATATGAGATTATCTTTCTCATTCTCATATCATTTCCAGCCACGACAACTATTCCCTGCCCTGCTAAACAGATCAACCTCTGTGGCTTTCCATTGCACAAAGTTGTTAACTACAGCCCTTTTAACTCTTTCAATGCCAATCACCTCTTAAGTCGATCTACTTGAGTCAAACTAGTCTAAATTACCATAAGGATCCCAGATTTGTATTTCCTCGTAAAAAGACCTTTCATTCAAGTACCAGTATGCATATAGTTCCAGAGATAATACCCCAGGTCAACAGCTTTTCCCGGCGCGCATGGGCACAATGTGCCCAAGGGGCACCGAGAAAAACTGTTGACTCAGTTCAAAATTTGGCAGTGAATGAGTTAAACAAATACACAACCCACTCAAAGAAAACATGAACAACAGCGTATGAACTTTAACCCAGTTCCACAGATTTCTGAAAGTAGGGTATGCAAGTTGTAGATTTTAGTCCGTTGTCTAATAATGCAGATATGTGTAAAAGGGACAACAATGTGATCGTGTATACCAGAAATTGATTCAGCAAAATATGGAAACCATCCTGTTCTCTTAAACAGTCCCTGATTAGCTGTCTCACAGATGCAAGACACAAACAGCAAATCATCCTTAAACGACAATACATGACAACACAGACCAAACTGCAGGGTACTAGTACTGTTAAAATTATCCAAGATAACTGTTAACGATGATAATACAAATCAATAGTGACCAGGTGACAACACAGGAATGCAGCTATCTCAGGATTCTTAATACTTCAGGTTTTTTTCACAGGTATGTAGGTGCTGTGAGAAGCTGCCAACATACAACCCGTGATTGTGTCAGGTGAACACCTCAGCCAAAGAAGTCAAGTGGACATGTCTTCTGTAGAAGGAAAAGACAAACTGTAATGCACAGGACTTGCTCTTTCAGTATAGCTGGCATGGGACTCAGCAACCACTAGGCAGAGCTGGCTTTGAGGCAGCTCAATCCACCACAAGCAGAACCATGAACCTCCCTAGGGTCCATGCCTATGACATCAGACTGGGTACACATGGTAACAAAGATACTAGCTACTGAGAGTAAAAATGTTCATATGACTATTCTTCAAACAAGCAATGAAAGGTATCTTATGGACACCAACAGGCCCATATTCACCACTTTACAAATATGCTGGCTTGATATTTATAACCATATAAATATATTGGCCTAATATTAATCTCAATACAAGTATGCTTACATTTATCACTCCACAATATGCTGGCTTGATATTTATAACCATATAAATATATTGGCCTAATATTTATCTCAATACAAGTATGCTTACACTTATCACTCCAGAATATGCTGGCTTAATATTTATTGTTATATACATGTACAAATATGCCGACCTAATATTTATCATTATACAAATGTGCTGGCCTTACATTTATCACTATATTATATGCTTCAAGTAAGCACTGATTCAGTGATGAGGGACACTTTTCTTTTGATAACTCTCTAAATACACTCTAAAAGTCCATAAAGTATACAATTTTGGGGAAGCCAACAACATAAATATTAATTCTGTAGCACTGTAGTAGTGTTTACTAGCTACAATGTTTACACAGCAATTATCAATTTACTGTATAGAAGTGGCTATCATTCTTTGATACAAATTTGGCTTCAACTCTTACACTTTAATATCAAATTAATAGTAAACTATAGAATATCCTAAAAATGTAAAAAGCATGTCAAAATTTGAACTTTTGTTGTTGTTCCTCACATACAGCTGTTTGAAGTTAAAAGATGACACTTCAAAGGCAAGCTACCTTTGATCAACTCTGCTCAAAAATTGGGAAATCTGAGACATGCTTTTTTGATTCAATACATAAACTTCTGTTTGCTGCAGATTTGAGACTAATATGTTCAGACTTGAATAACTGAAGCAATACTTGTGCTAAATAATAATGATCACTTGTGTAATTGTTAAACATTGCAACCACCTGACAAAGTGAAATTGAAATGAATAGCATCCTCAGTTTGTTAGCTTTCTGAAAATGTATAGTTGACCCCCACTTTATATTTGAATCCAGAGTTATATTTAGTGATTTGTGAAAGTCACTGCTAACTTGCTGCACAAACTTAACTCATTCCATACCAGTCCCTGATTTTTTTGTATATTTCACTAGATTTAAGACGACAATTGCATATTTAAATTCTTCATAAGAAGAGCTTTCATTCAAGTACTAACATGCCCATAGTCTTAAGTCAGTGGTTCTGGCACTGCCTGTCACCATAGTATGAAAAGTGTTACATGTAATGTAATTACACACATATGCTGGCCAAATACTTATCAAAATACAAATATGCTCACTTAATATTTATCACCACACAAATAAGCTGGCTTAATATCTATAACCATACAAATTGCTCTTGTAATATTTATCCCCACAAAATATGCTGGTCTAATATTTATCTAAATACAAAAACACTCATCCATTATTAATCAGTATACAGATATGATTGCCAAATATTTATACCTGTACTAATAAGCTGACCTAAGAGTTACCATTACATAAAGATGCAGGCCTAATACTTATCAGTATACAAGTATGCTGGCCTAAATTTTATCACTATTGAAATATGCTGGCCTAATATTTATCACCATACAAATATGTTGGCCTAATATTTATCACCATACAAATATACTGGCACAGTATTTATCACTGTACCAATAAGTTGGCGTAATATATGCTGCTCTATAAATATGACAGCTTAATATTCATCCACGTACAAATATGCTGGCCCAATACTGATCACTGTATAAATATGCTGGCCTAATATTTATCACTATACAAACACACTGGCCTAATATTTATCATTTTACAAATATGCTGGCATAATATATCTATTATACAAATATGCTTGCCTAGCATTTATTACTATACAAATATTCTTAACTCATATCACTTTACAAATACGATGACCTAATATTTATCAGTATTCAAATATGCTGGCTTAATGTTTATTACTACACAAATAAGCTGGCCTCACACCTTGTCTTGTGTATGTCATTTCTCAGCTTCATCCTAACAATAGCAAAATAACTGTTGTTACCACCCAATGTGAAATCACTGATGCATTGCAGTCCTTCAAACCGCTCATCTCACTGATCAGCCACTTCTCTACAGAGCAGTCATATCAACCTAACTTCAAAATGGTCAGAGGATGGTTACCTAATATACCCCCTTAACCCTTGAATGTGATTCATTCACCATACAAATAAGCTGGCCTAATATTTCCTTCTCTACAAATACTATGGCTTAAAATTTATCTTTGTACAAATATGCTGGCCCAATACTGATCACTGTACAAATATGCTGGCATAATATATCCATTACCATGATTACCGTAAATTGCTTTATTTTCACGTGTTTAAATTTTCACTGTTTTTGGATTGTTGATATTTCACTGTAGTTTTAATTTCACTACTTTGGAAATAATTTGTATTCAATGTTAACCCTCTGGGTCCTAAGAGTTTCATAACTCGATGTATTTAGGGCTGACATATTGGCTCTCAGGGTCCAGAGGGTTAAAATACTATTTCACTGTGTTTTTATTTTCATGGTTTTGTACCATCAGCGAAATAGGCAAAAATAAGAATACATCCAAATTAAAGCAATTATGCTTGCTTATTATTTATCACTATACAAATACTCTTACTTAATACCACTTTACCAATATGATGACTTTAACATTTTTCAGTATTCAAATATGCTGGTTTAATGTTTATTACTATACAAATACGATGGCCTATCATTTTATCTTGTGTACTTCATTTCTTAGCTATCTCCAAAACACATAAGTGACTGTTGTTATCACCCACTGTAAAATTGCTGATGCATGACAGCTCTGCAAACTACTTATCTCACTGATTAGCCAGCTTTCTATAGTGCATTCATATCAACCAAACTTCAACATGGTCAGAAGATGGTCATGTGAGACACCCACTTAACCCTTGAATGTGATTCATTCAATGACTCCCAACATACAGCTTTATAAAGTCATCTTGTTGACTTAAAATCTGCTGCATGCTACTTCTGACCACCAAAAAATATATAAAAGTAATAATAATAAATAAAATTGCATGATCTGCGAAATCTTAAAACTTGTTTCCTTTTCATTGATGTAATATTTTTGCTGTTTTTAAACTTTATGTACCATTAAAAGTTGCTGTGTGGCAAATACTGAGAAAAACCTGCTGCGCACTGTTCATAGAAAATGTAACTACAGTAAAATTCATAGAAAATGTATTATAGTAACATTCCTCAGTCAACTCATTCACAATGATAAGAAAAGTTATTTTTAAATATGGATGACTAGTCTCTGTGATAAATACAATGTAATTCCACGATTTCAACTAAGTCTGTCAATGTTAGCCTTCAGTTACAGCATAATAATGGTCGCCTATTTTGGGAGCCTCCCACTTAAAAATCTACTGAATGCCAAGTGCTTCATACAAAGACATTTAGATTTCATTCAAGGAACACTAGCTGCAAGTATGAACCACTTTCAAGTCTAAGATTCCCTTCGGGTCAAGTCCACATATGTAGACTAATATCTTACCAAGTCTGAACAGTAAAAAATATAAGACCTCAAATGGGTGGAGTCGAATACGGCGTTTTCCTGTCAGAAGACAGCATTTTGTCAGCCATATTACCGACCAATGTGCTCACTTGTGACAGGAAAACAACATATTTCACTCCTGTCCATGCAAGATTCTGTTTATTCTGCGTTTCACTGGGTATATACCACAAACATTATGCCCTATGGGCCTACTTTCAATGCCAATCGGATATGCATACTGCATCACATATCAGGTGCAATCAAACATTTCCACATACGTTTGATTTTGTGTACATGTTAATCCACTAGGGCACATCACAACTAAGCTGGTAAAAATGTTTTGGTAATGTGACTAGGATGGACTATTCAACTCCCCAACATGGAATAAATTATTCTCCCTTCTCTAAACAAAACCAAAGTCAACAGCTCATGGATTACCATGATGGCAAATGCCTTAGTCGGTGCTTTTTGGATTGCTTGGATGGTACATCAGGGTATAGCTTCCCTTGCAGCATGACATCCAATGTCATGACACCAGAGCAGCTGCTACTTAACTGGAAGCTCTCACAATGGAAAACTTTCAGTATACACTGTACAATATAACCATCCAGTGACCAAGTCAACAGCTCTCGTCAGAGTTTGTCAACATTATGCACTGGAAAACTCTTGACTAATGGCACATTTTCTTGATGACTAGCACTTTTCTTGTAATTTCTAACGGGGTAAGGGTACCTGCTGATACACCTGCATTTGGTCTCTCAGGACTAAATTTAATTTGTGGCAAATATGAAGACAAATCTGCCCTTAATACAGACACACTTGGCATCAAACTATCCATCACCAGCTTGTACACAATTCATGAGCAAATTCCTACTGCCAAAAATATCAGAATGTCACCACAAACAGAGGGCTAACTTCAATTATAAACAGGATGACAGGTACCACATTCTTCCATGTATGCACTCAGATCTGTTACAAAATAGCAACGTAACAAGTCTTTAATTTAGACCCTTATTTTGAACATTGTATGTCAATTACTGTGAAAATAATCATTAACCGTTTCCCCCTTAAACCGGCTGGTGGTAAAATGTTGTCTGCTTCAGTGTTTTTAACTAATTTCAACAGTAATGAGAAACAATTTTGACTGAGAATTGTAGATGAGCTCTATCAAGATCACATGCTCCAGGTCAACAACTTTCCTTGGCATCAGTTGGGCACTTAGTACCCAACCCAGGCAAAGGAAAGTTGTTGACTCAAGTGTCAATTCAAGGGGGAAAGGGTTAAGTGTCGATAATAACTATTTTAGTCAGATATTTTAACACTCAGATTTCAAAGAGATGTGAGGGCTTATAAGAGCAGAGGCACTCACAAGGAGGACTACGGTAACTGCTCTGTGCCAAATTTATTTGAAGGGATCACAAGCTTTCTCAACTCACCTGCTTTCAGTCTGGCTTCCACATACACATGTGCCTTCTCTTTAATCTGTATGGGGCTGGTCATCGGTCGAGTATAAAGCTTGTCCTGGTATACCTCCAGTTGAAATTCTTTGCCTTCCAAACTCAGTTTTCCATCCATCACTGGCTGTGGTTTCTGTCACAAAGAACACATACAGTCTTGTATTTATCTGCATTTATTTCACTTGTATTGGATGTTCCTTACTTTGCCCTTCAAACCTCTCACCCTAAAACCAGGCAAAACTGTGTGCTGGTTAAATATCATCTGCTTTCAGTGTTTTCAACTTATTTTAAAGGTAGTGAAAAACAATCTGACAGAGAAATGTTGATGAGAGGTATCGAGGTACCATGATCCAAGTCAACAGTTTAAGTGCCCAAGGAAAGTTGAGTTGTTGACTGTCTTCATTCAAAGGGTTTGATGTGGCTCTCAGCTGAATGCCAGCAAATGGAATAAATGAGAATTGACTACGGTGAACTGCCAGTAAACCAGTCCCATGGAAGACAGTTGACCTGAGGCAAGCTATTTTGATAGGGCTCATCTAATTGGGGGGGGGGATGTGGCCATTAGCTCAGAGCCAGCAAATGCGCTGTCCTCTTGATTATACATTGCTAAAGTATCTTACAAGTAAAATATTAGCTAATTCTATATGGCACATAATATCTACTAATACAGCATGATTAGTTTACTAAGCATGAGAACACTTTTAACAGGATCTGTCGTAAGTGGCGCCATCTGGGGAATTAATTCTTCTGGCTCTTCTCACCAGTCAAGATGCACCACCTTGAGGTTTAGACCTCTGCTGACTGGAAATGATACATGAATACCGAAACTTGTATAAACAGAAGCACTTAAAATGACCTCCCTCCATTATGCCTTTACAAGGCAAAACAATACCACAACAGTACCAAAATCATCCTTCATTCAATCAAATGCTCACAATAGACTGAAACGCACTACACAAACAGAGTGCCCGGTAATGGTAGGTATATTAAATACCAATCTGGGTACTGCTTGCAAATCAGACTTGTACTTCCGAAGAGATCACCTGCTGCGAAAAACTTCTATTGCAGCATATGTACAAGTCTATTGTCCTGAAGTACTGTAAATTGCTTTAATTTCACTGTATTCTTATTTTCTCTTACGGCACAAAACAGTGAAAATGAAAACACAGTGAAACAGTATTTTAACATTGTTTGAAAAGGAATTATGTCCAGAACTGTGAAATCAAAACTACAGGTAAATATCAAAAATACAATAACCGTGAAAATTTATACACGCAGAAATAAAGCAATTTACAGTATCTTTTTCATACTTACGGGTGCAACAAGGATATTCTCATAGGTACATCTGACAGCCACTTTGACCATCCTTCTTTGGCCATAATCTTCATCATCAATGTATGTATCATCCACCACAATACCCGAGGCAGCATGGTCTTGCTGTGTGTATGTGGCACTGCCCTCCTGGGGTTCCTCCAACACTACTTCTGTCCTCCTTAAATACACCTGCAATAAGACCCCCAGTCACGTCAGGGAGCAGTCATTTATTCAGCTCTGTTTCTTGCAGCAGTCACTTTTCATAATTACTTTGGGTAGTAGTGATTTGTCCACTATAAATACATGAAGCTGTCATTTAGCCCCACAATTACTACTGAGAAGAGATATACTTTTCTATGCTTGCTTCAGGATGCAGTAATGTAATTTTCCTAGAGATACAGTTACAAACATGCATACTTTTGCAAATTAAATCATGAGTTGAAAATCATATTAATGGTACATGGTACCTTTTGAACCACACGAATGGACACAACATACGCTTACTCTTTGTACACTCATCAGATGAATACCACTGCTTACTGTTACCACAACGCAAGTCAATCATAATTTCTCTTTTAATCCCTTACTCGCAGTACGTTAAGGGGAACCTACCCAGTTAGTGTAGGAGTCTTCATGTGGTTTCTTCTCCTGGTGGGTTTTACACCCCACTAGTGGTGTTTGAAGCAAGAAGTGGGTGGCATTGGATTTGGCACGGCATCGCTCCTCCACAAACGTCAACTGATTCTTATGGATTCCAATTGGCTGCAAGTCAATATGAGATTTATATTCACTTGAACTCATTCCATACCAGTCCCTGATTTTTCCATATATTTACCTCGATTTAAGACGACAATTGCATATTTAAATTCTTCATGAAAAGAGCTTTCAAGCACCATGCTTATAGTCTTAAGTCAGTGGTTCTGGCACTGCCTGGCAAGTCATGCTGCAGCTGCCCTTGCCAGGCGGTGCCAGAACCACTGAACAAGGCCTGTGACCATAGTATGGAATGAGTTAATAACAAGTTCAATGACCTGACCAATTTCTTTTCTGGTCTAATTTGTCCCTGTAACCCTCCGTGCCCCAGCCTTTTGTAATGCTATCGCTTCATGTATAACATCCACTGATAGGGTTAAAATCACTTCTGCCACATACTCAGTATTTTAGACTGATGATTTCCTTCTATAAACCACTGAGTATTGTAGATAAACCAATATATGATCAAAGAGGCTTGTGCTACAGCATATTTAACCAATTTACATCAGGCACATTTTTGTTCCACATGAACAAGTGGAATTACCAAAGGTACTGCACAGTGTAACTGGTGAAAGAAGTGAAACCCCAATATGGTGGACTTTCAATGTGGCCCCATGTCAGCATATAGAAACTAATGTTCATCTATTCCTACATTTTAGAACAATTTCCCTTTTCCGTTTTTGAATGGCAAAGTGATTTTATTTAACTCATAATTTTATTTAGATTAATGCCCACATAAGTGTCAACCTTTTTAATTTACAGAAGAAAAGTATTTTCTATACATTGAAAGTCTGCCATATTGGTGTTTCATCTTAACCCTTTCCCCCTTAAACCTGCTGTTGGTCAAATGTGGTCTGCTTCAGTGTTTTCAGGTAATTTCAACAGTAAAGAAATACAATTTGACTGAGAATTATAGATGCGGCCTATCAAGATCACATGCCCCAGGTCAATAGCTTTCCTTGGCAGTGCCCAACCCATGCCAAGGAAGGCTGTTGACTCAGTCTTAATTGAAGGGGGACAGGCTCAAAGAAAGTGCTTCACTCTTAGCAACAACATGGCCTGGTGTGTAGAGTCAATGTTTTTAGTTTTTTTCCTATTTAATACCCTGGCAGTTATGCTGTCAACACTGAGAAGCAGCCGGAGCAGTACTGCAGTTGTCCCTGATTTGAGAGACCCTTCCAATCATAGACCACTTGTACTTAAACCCTACCCGTTTACAATACTTTAATACAGTGAAACCTTATTATAGCGATATTCAGATATCCGACATATTCCTTATAATGACACACGTTTTAAAAGGCAAAAGTTTATTTTCTTTGTTGTTTGATTCATTTATCCAACATACATGTATTCCGTTATATGACACATTTCCAAGGGAACAGATGGTGTCATTATAATGAGTTTTCACTGTACTTTTCATCTTATTTAGACCTTCTATTCAGGCCCATCTGTCTTGTGAGAACACAATCTGGTCACCTCTAGGGTGTGGTCTTTCAAGAGGGGTTTTTACTGTACTCCAATACATATATAAGCCAAAACTAGGTAATAGGCCATTACCTTTGCATGCACAAATGCCACACTCTGCCACAGTAAATCAAAGTGACTGCTGACTCGAGCTACAAAACTGATACTTTAGAAAGAATGGACAAACTAGTGGCAATACACAACCCTAACCTACTGGAATGTACGTGTATAGAACACAATGCAGGTAACTGAACGAGATTGATCTTCCATGTTACCTGTAACAAAGTCTTGCGCAGGGACACTGAAATATGGTCTTTGCCACATTCTACTCTCATAGCCCTCTGCAACATCAATCTGGTTTTGCTGGGGTTGTCAAAAGGGTTTCTAGATCTACCCTTAGTCCTGATATCAACCTTGCCTCCATTGGTTGCTGGTCTGGGGGTACTCAACTCAAGCCCTGGTCAACACAAACACATCAAGATATACAACCAACGTCACTTGGTTTACAAACATTGAAATTAATTAATTCCACTTTCTACGTTGCTTAAAATTCTCTAAAGTTCATTAACACTTAATATTCTAATGCACAGCTATGCAGCTTTTAAATCACCGTGTGAATTAAGTTTGTTTAGAAAGCTGCCCACTTTGTCACAGATTTCAGCTTATGTTCAATTTTTTTAATTTGCAGTAACATTATGTTTTTAATGGTCACCAGAATGTAGCAAGTTATATGCTGAGGTAAAATAATCTTGAATATCAACTGGAAAATTTCAAACAGATATCTCGAAGAATTTGAAGGATTTTGTACAACTACAAAAATTGAAATAAAACTTCAATAGCTACAAGGAGCATTCAAATTGTGCACAACTGAACAAGGTATCTTACCATTGCCATCTACATAAAGATTGAACTTGTTGGCTAAGCTGGCTTTGGTGTAGGATACAGGGGGCCCATAGTTATCTTGCACCCAGTGGATCAAGTCGTCTCCACTCTTTTCCAACCTTTCCGCTGTCACCTGTACTGTTCTCATGGATATAGACCCAGTCTCAATCTCCTGATCACTCTGTAAACACAAACCACATTCAAAATGCCCAGTCTCAATTTCCTGATGACTGTAAACACAAATCGAAGTTAAAATGCCCAGACTCGGTCTCCTGATCATCGTAAACACAACTCAAATTCAAAATGCCCGGTCACAATCTCCTGATTTCTCTGAAAACACTAATCAAATTCAAATTTCACGGTTTCAATCTCCTGATCTCTCTGTAAGCACAAATCGAATTTTAAATGCCCAGTTTCAATTTTCTGATCACTGTAAACACAAACCAAATTCAAAATGGTGCTATCAATATGGCTCTGATCCTACTACTAGCTCCTTTTAATCAGGTATTTTCAGCACCCTTAATTTCAAAGGCAAGGAAAGCTGAACACTTGAAAGTAGAGCCAACAGAATTATGTGTTTTGGATATAACATTTGACAAAGAAATCTTTCACAATGCCAATTTTTAACCACAGTAACACTTCAAAGATCTCTGGGCATTTTAATAAGCTCTAAGTGTTTCGTGTTCAGATTGATAAAAAAAGATGTGAAGTCTTCTAAACAATTGTTTTAACCAAAATTTGGTATGGAAAGATTTATGCATCATTTTGTTTTAACTTAGTTTTCCTTCAATCTCTCCAAACATATCTTATTCCCAGTTGCAAAATCATTTGTTTTAAACTTATTATTCTTACAACACAACAGAGCCTGTAAGTCTGAAAACCTTGGTCAACACCTCTTCAATGTGCACCTAGTCTGCCAAAATGTGTATGTTATTAATTTCTTGCATTTCTAATGTGCCATATTACCCCTTTCGGCTCCCGTGTAATCGTCAGTGCCCCTCTCGTTCTTATGTTCTTATGACTCCACCAGTGTTACAGTGAGATAAATACTCTCACATTTTACTGTTAATAACATGATACTATTACATAATTATGTATTAAAAACATAGGTTTAAATCTGAGGGTCTAATTCCAGAAATTCCCTGGGCCCTCTAGGCACTGCATATGCATAATTACGGTTATCCCTTCTTTGTGTCATAGAAACCAAGTATTGCAAGACAGATATTACCACATCACCCCATTTTTATTTGACCTTGCCCTCTTAAGCCTCTCATTTAAAAACTATTAAACAATTCAAAATGCTTTACATTGTACCCTGACTTCTACATTAACTCAGCAAAATATTTCAAATAATATGTACAATTAAAGTTCATTTAACCCTTTCCTCCTTGAATTGACACTTGATGTCAACAACTTTCCTTGGAATGAGTTGAGCACTAAGTGCCCAACTTATGCCAAGGAAAGTTGTTGACCTGGAACATGTGATCTTGACAGGTCTCATCTACAATTCTCAGTCAAAATGTTTCCCATTGCTGTTGAAATTAGTTGAAAACACTGAAGCAGACGACATTTGACCACCAGCCCGTTTTGGCCGGATTAAGGGGGAAACAGTTTATTAAATTTGCAAAGCGCCACATGTGTTTTCGCTCATTCTTTGCCACGATTTGACTGAGTCAACAGCTTTTCTCAATATGCCTAGGGCACAATGTGCCCAAAGCAACCCCAGGAAAGCTGTTGACTTGAACCAGTCTTATGGCCTCTGCAATTGTAGGCATTCTGGTACTTGAAGGAAAAGTCAGTTTACAAAATGTGTCTAGTATGATTTTATCAATTCAGATTACATCTAATTTTGTTGAAATTGACAAAGAAAGCATTAAAGGGATAATATGCAGGGACCACTCTGACCATTAGTCAATTAGCCAAATACTAATGTTCCTTGAATTTAGCCTAAGAAATGTGAAAATGGCTAAAATATTTTATAACGAATTATTAAAGGGCCAAGACTGAATTTTTGTAAATTGTGACCGTATTTCAGATTTTTGAAGTCTACATCTGAATAAGGAGCATCTGCCAGTGTTATCTATCCAAAACCAGCTCACCATTATGTTGATGGTTCCATGTACACCCTGAGCCGTGATGACCCACTGGACTTTTTGGTGAGACTTGAGCACCAGCAGAAGATGTTTCTGAATGCGTCGGTTGTGTCGTGGTTTTATGTGCACCTCTACACTTGAAGCACCACGCTGCTGTGGATTTTTGTTACTTGCTTTATTCAGCTCAAGAATGTGCACATCCCTGGAACGGTAACATCACATGTAATAACGACGAGCCTCCCATGGACTGCAAGTAATATAAGCTGTTGAACAGGTTCTTAATACAGTAAAAGCTTAATATTCAAGCTGTTATGGGCCAGTCATTCCCTAACTGGCCATAATGCTGATTTCTAAAGTACTGAATGACACCAAATGAACTGTTACCAAGGCAACAGATGAGAGCAATGAGGGTAGAGTGGTGGGCGGGGGGGGGGGGGGGGGGTTCAATCTTGGAGTAAGAAGTTTTTAAATATTCAAACTTGAAACAGTATACTCTGGAGATGTTTGAAGTAAATGCGCTGCTTTACAAAAAGTTATGAATTCTTCAAGTAAAAAAACCCTGGGTCTTTTACAGATAATATATCTTATTTCAAGTTGTTGTTTTTTGTTTTTTTTTCAGATTATATAGGTTTACAGACCTCACTGGTAGGCCTATAATGGAAAAAATGTACATAATCATCAAAATTAAACCTCCAGGAATTAATTCAACAAGCTTACTCTTGGCACACATCCAAAGTGCACCAGATAGATGCTGACCAAGGTGTGTAATTCTTCTTCACAAACAAAAAACTGACAAAAATAAGACAAGCAAAAAAATAGTCATGAAAAGCAGATGACTTCTGCAACACTAAAGACACTTTCTCATAACTTGAGTGGGAATAAGTCGGATGGCAATAAATCAGCATTAGTTTCCTTACTTTTAGTGGGAAACTACTCACAGCCTTCCAGATTTTCAAAATACTGTATGTATTAACTTTCAGACATCATGCACAGCAGTGCACGTAACATGTATTCCAAAAGAAATTAATCAAATATACCTGACTAGCACTCAGGCTTTTAAAAATATTTTATCTGCAGCGCAGGGCCAGAATTTCGCAAAATTTTGTGAGAATCTGTTTGGATTTTTTGTCAATTTGTTTTCCTTTTAAAGAAAGACAAGTTTAGGAGAATCTTTACGAGAATGGATTCTTGCCAAAATTCTGGCCCTGCAGTGACGATGCAGTACTACATGACAAAATATGTTTGGCTTTTTGCAGGTAGGGGGTGGATAATGAGCTCTATATCAATGTTGTTTGGCTGTGTGTTTCTTCTTGTTCAAAACTGCATTACCAAAACTAGGTTCCTTCATTATATAATTCTGACAAACATTCACATGAATTCCACTTGCTCCATGTGAAGCAATAAAGTTACCCAGACACACAAAATGAACTCCATCACTAACAAGTGTCGTACCAGATTCTGAGACTCATTAGTAGCATAGTTTACGCATGAACATAGTGTGACCAGTCTCACATGTTCGAGTGAAATATATACAAAAAACTTTACTTTTCATGAATGCCGATGTTCTTGGGTGCGACACACCCACTGGAGGGCTGTGGACTCAAGTACATGGCTGACGAACCCGAGGAGCGGAACGTGCTTGCCAAATTACATCTTGCTGGAGCAGTTGGATCTGAAATGTACAAGACACATCCATCTCAATAAATTTGTCAAATACAGTTACCCTGAATGCTTAACTGCCACATTTTTTAACTAAGTCAATCGCTTTTCTCCGCATACTTTGGGTGCAATGTGACCAAAGCATGCCAAGGAAAGCTACTGCCCTAGACCCTCATGCTCTATGTAACTACAGCCATGCTGGTACTTGAATGAAAGGTCTTTTTACAAGAAATATGAATCTTGTACCCTCATTATAATTCAGAGCAATTACTTCTGTGTAGTTGGACCAAAGTCACAGTTGGCACTAAAAGAGTTATAAAAACGCTGAGCCACCTAGTGCACCAGCCAAGAGCACCTGTGTCAAGGGAAGCTGTTGACTTAAGACATCCTAATATGTGGCATGTATAATTCTTATTTTAAATGTTTTCTACATGACATCTAGGCTGGTGCTACCAACTTGCTAATACGCCATGGGCTAGCAAAACTGAAATTTTGCTTGATATTTTCAAACTTTTAGTCGAAATGGCAAGCAATTTTTTTCCAAAAAAAATGGTCTCACAGCTTAGTGGTTCAGGCTAACAAAGACAAAATTAGCTACACAAATAATTTCTTCATTCAATTGCACAAGCGGCCAGTTTTTCTGTGTGATGGACTGCACTGCAACAATGAGGTCACGCGTCTGCTTGATGAATCAGAGTAGCTATTCACATAGTGAAACATGCAAGTGACCACAATGTTTTCATGCAGCCACTACAACCCAAGAGGACCTATCATTCAATACTTTCTAAAAATTTATTTTATTGATTAATTCCTCAGCAAAATAAAAAAAAAAGAATAATCTGAATAATAGCAACAATCAGGAAAACTTACCTTAGGCCCACTATTTTTCATGTGACAAAACATCCAATGCAACATAGTAAACTGAGTGTACACTGTATGGATGAAGAGCAACATGCTCTACCACAACATCGCCATTGTTACATTGTGGTCCCACATTTGGAACATTTCACAGCAAAAAATACCAAGGGGGCTGTGTGAACAGCCCATGTTCAGCTGACCTAAGCTTGTTCACAAAATCAAAGTTGCAACTAAACAGAACAGTGTTGATCTTTAGCTGAGTGCATATGGCATTCAGAAGTATTTTTTTAGATTTGCTTAAGGAAAAAATTCATTAAAATGTGAATTAGCACTAGAATGCCCACTGACTTACGTAGTAATCAACAGCAAAGGTGCATTTACTAATAAGTATCCAAATTAAAATATTTGTTAAAAATTAGGAATCCACAGCATTGCCACCTAGGGAACAACTTTCTTTGACCATTTCACAAGAAACATATCCACTAAGTTTCTGCTTAATCAGGCTGATGGTTATGGACAGGAAATCGAAAATAGTGAACACAAATAAATAAGTCATTAAAAAAATAGCAGCACCACCTGGTGAACAAATTAAGAAGTTGGGAGTCCCTAGGAGTGTTCCTGTATGTTACGAAAGCAAATGGGTGAGCGCTTTCGGAGATGATTTTTAGGATTTGCGCCCCCCCCCCTCCCAAAAAAAATTTTTTTTAAAAACAAGATCACTGTAGCGTGATCACTTGAACAAACTTGCTGGAGCCCCACACAGGGGTAAACTGGCAGCAAGTGTGAAGTGAATCTGGCTGATGGATTTGGAAAAAAAGTCAAAATGTAACTGTGAATGGCAGACGGATGACTGAGCCTCCTAAAAGCTCAGCCTGACAAGCAAGTCAGCTGAGCTAAAAATGCAAACAGGTCTTGCCTTTTATATGTTGTTGACTGTTGATTAAACATCAGTTTTGCTGACACATTCAAAGTCATTCTACCCACACTGGCTGCAATTTTATTTGACCTAGTGCTAGTCCCACATGAGCAAGTTACTGCTGATGCTAGCTATATCCAGAACAAATTATTTCAATATTGGGTACATCAATGTGGGTTTAAGGTCTCATATACTCCAGTAACTGATGCAAATCACTTTGGCTGCAGTGACATAGTTCTTAGTTTACAATTTAATTCTTTACACTGTGTAAGGAGCCTCAAGTTATAGGGTGCTTACTGATTATTGCTCAATAATTTATAGGGAGGCACTAGTAGTCCAAAGCAAATGAATTTACTTGTTGACAAATTCTTTTGACTCTGAACTCGACCACATTTATAATATTGTGCTCAATGACGGTAACTCATCACATTATATTTTGACTGCCTGTCAGACTACCTGCCATAAAAATTTCAGAAGCCTAAGTACAATAGCTTGCAAAAAGACGCTTGGACAATACTGTCTGAAGAGAATAAGACGGACAGACAGTCACCATAACCATATCCCCCAACCCCAGGTTAAGCACTGGGATCACAGGAGTCCTAACAGAAAACAATGAAGTAGAAGACAGAAGACACTTCAGGCAGCTCTGGTCAGTAGAGATGGGGAGGAAGCTGTTCAACCTGTCAGGAAACACAAAGCTTGCACCTGTAACGTACACTGGTTCCCCTCTAATAAGGCCCCTCTGAAGAAAGGCCACCCCCTCTACTGAGGCCACTTCTACATGCAGCAATTAAGGTATTTTCATTTTATTTTCCCCCCTCTGGAGAGGCCATCACTCTTACAAAGCCACATTTCTGGTGCACTTGAGGTGGCCTTATAAGAGGGAACCACTATAAAAATCTGAGTTCTTGAGAGATAGAGGCTGTATCTGTGCAGCTGATACACAATATAGAAGTCTTCCTGAAACCTAAACTAAAACCACAACGGCAATGATTTTCACCAATGTTGGTAATTTCAGGACCAGTAAGCATCTGACTTGTCTTGTAACTGTCCAAGCAATGGACGTGTTTAACTCATTTCATGCAAAGTTTAACTTTTATTTCCTCTTTATTTTCCTAGATTTAGACTGGCAGATAGAGGGTTAAAAATTCTCACTGAAACGAGCTTCCAGTCCACTTCAAACATACCTATCCTGAAATCAGTAGCTTTTACACTGTCTAGCAAGTCATTAGGCATTCCCGCAAGTTGCCTGCACCAGAACCACCCAGTATATGCAACAAAAAGAAGAAGAAAAAAAAAAAACACTAATCCATAAAGATCTATGCTGTCAGTTTGTAGCAAGTTAACTTTTTCAGAGCCAATACTTGCCGAGAAAAGCTGTTGACCTGGGATATTCTCTCCAGAACTATTGGGATGCTGGTATTTGAATGAAAGGCCTTTTTACCAGGAATTCAAATCTGGGATCCTCATGATAATTCAGGCTAGTTTGACTTTAGTAGATCAACTTTAGTGACACTTGGCACTGAAAGAGTTAAACATGTTACACTTACAGCAGCCATCAGTGAGTGCTGCTCTCTAAAAAGTTACACTTGGGCGCATAAAGTACTCACTGTCTAAGTATTAACGGTTCAGGACCCAGCAGTATGTAAAGAGCAAGGGCTGCTTGTGAAGATGACAATGGGACACACAGACTTCTGTCATCTTTTCCACCACAAGATTTAGGTGTCAATCTTAAGCGGAAATACCATATTGTCCCTTTTAAGCACCCCTGTTCTCTGAAGCACCCCCCCCTCCCCATGTTTCTGGCATAGAAGTTCAGAAATATTTAAAATTATATATTTCATAATGAAGATTTACCAGCTGATGCAGCTAAAATATTCCAAATTTCATCTACAATTTAAACTCATTTCAATCTAATTTGTCAATTAGAGACAAAACCTATCCTAGATTGTCCAAGCACTTGTCTCTAACTGGCTGAAAGTTATTGTGTGAGAATGAACCTCATTGGTCATACAAGAAAAAGTACTGACATCATGAGAATACAATTTTCTATCCTGTATTAAGAAACTAAAGAACAACCTCTTAGGTTGAGAGGTGTGGCACCCACTGGGTGCACCAGCCCATCTTCCCAGCTTGATACACATTCCTGGGGACAAGCTTATAATGCATGCTACATGTGCAATGACATAGCTCAAACTGTGCGTGTACACTGTGCAGACACAGTGGCCCAGCAGGAGGGAACAATTCTGGTTTGTTATTTCCGTAGGAAAATGAACAAAGTTGGGTACCGGATAAAACTGTTACTCGATAAAGGAGCCCGGATTAGAAATACACACCAATGGATAGCACCTGTATCTCCTTCGGCCTCAGGAGATACAGATGCCATCCACCAGTGTATCTTTTGCACCCCGGGCTCCTTCACAGAGTAACTGATAGTATCATGACATCATGGGGATATAACTTTGTATCAACACTGTGCGACATCCCACTGTCCCTGGGCAAGACTGTTCACACATTAGAACCAGAGGACCAAAGCCTGTACTGGGATAGGAAATTTGCCTGATATCCAGGGCACTTTGAGCAACACATGGCAATAAAATATAGACAGTGAAACCTGTTCTGAGAGAGAGCACTGGGAGGAAAGAGACCACCTGCCTTTTCAGACCATGTTTACCATGTCAGCTGCGAGGACTACCCACGGGGGGGGGGGGGGGGGGGACGACTTTACCAATTATATAAATTCATACATTTGGCCCCTTCAACAGTTAACAACATGGGTGGTGGGTGTCCCTGTTGGATCACTTCTAAATTAAATGCTTATCCTACAGTGTAGATACGATCAGCCTAACCAGCAATTTTTTAATTCTTTTTTTTTTCCCCCATGATGCTCAAATTTGCCCCAAACAAGAAACAACCAGAAAGTATCTGAGGACCTAGGCTGCTGGTTCTGCAACTTTAAGCTACACTTTATCCCATTATCCTAGAGGTTTGTCACCAACACAATCTGGCATACATTGTCTGCTGATCAATTATACACGAGATAAGCCTGTGCCAATTAGCTGTCAAATGTTAAAAACAGAACAGCATCTGGCCTGGCAGATTCTCCATCCCCGTCCCATAAATCTCCCAAAACGAGGATCCTTCCAGCACACCTGAAGTGAAGCCTTTGTCATTACCAGTGATGGGGGAGCGGTGATAATGGCACAATGATTATTTAATCCTGGGCCACTAAAAGTACTGACATTTGCAAGCCTCGCTAGTGCCTAAAAGATGGTCAACAATGATGCTTTCAATCAGTTTAATTCTGTTAACACTCTCCTTCCCCAAACATCTATTTACGCACTGATCAACGTTGAATTAACTGAATTAACTGGTCAATTTTTTAATCTTTTTCATGTATTCAGAGGACAACAAAATCAAAAGACAGTTGTGTACACACAGCAAACTCCACCTGGAGCTCAATGTACTAAAGCTTCAAATATGCTGAAAAGCTACCAACTTTGTCTCACAATAATACTTGGTGGGTTACTGGTCCAGTTGTTGAGCCCTAATGTTGGTTCCAGAAACAAGCCTCTGGAGACGTGCTTGAGCCATCAGCCCTGCCCTGAGCAAGTGATATATGGGGACATTTTTCTCCTTCTGGTATGCATTGTACCACTGGCATTCCTTTTTCCACAAAGCTAATCCTATAAGATTCCGCTAATCTTAAAAGCTAGCCGGGAGTGTTCACTACTACTTAGCACAAACCACTATACCAGTGGTCAAAATGTTTTCTGCCGAAGCATATTATTCACATATCATGCTGCCACACTTTCTAAGGAAACACAAACCACTTCACAATAAATCATCCTGATATATCAGAACATTCCACAGCAATTTTCAAGAAAACGGGAAAATTTTGGGATTTGATCCCATAAAAAAAAGGGGAATAATGTACATTTACACTGTCTTCAAATCTTCCCTAACATACACTTCATGTGGCTTTGGTCCAAAATTATGTTTCCAATATTGAAGATAAAATGTTTGCATTGCTAATTCTTGAGGTAACATAGTGAGATGAAGCAAGAGCCTGGTAACATTGGAGCTAAAAGTCTGAAAATTTGAGTTTTCCATTCAAGCCAGCACAATTGAAGCCAACAGACTGGATACCCCCTGCTTTGCACATAATTGGGTCCTGTGACCTTCAAAATGAGGTCAAGGTCACAAAAATGTAACCACATCACACAAATTAATTTAAAAGGTACCATTAAGATAAATTTTATGTGCCCCCCCCAAAAAAAAGCAAACAAATAAACAAGCAAACAAACAAACAAAAACAACAACTTTGTTTTCATGGGGTATAAATATTTGGAAAACACGTTTTGCCTTTATACTGGGGCTCATCAGGTACTAAATAATGGTAGCCAGGAATGCTAAGAGCAGTGTTCCAGGAAACATTCAGTTCTGATTCTTGATGTACAGTGAAAAAGTTGGTCACCTTTGCCAACTGTTTTGTAGATGTTGTTGGCCTGTCGCACCTCGGTGAAAGTTGTAACAGCACCATAATGGTTTCTGACCCAAGTCATCAATGCCTTTCCCTTAACCGGCAAGTCATCTTTCTTCCTGGTCTTGATGAGCATGCGGCCATCTCGCTGGACTCTGGACTCCCTGGTTATCTACAACAAAGACAAAGACTATTGAAACAAATAACAAATATTAGGTTCTTCCTGATCTAAAACCATAAATACGACAAAGAAAGAAAAACAAGAGGCCCATAGGCCTAATGCTCTGCTCGCTACCAAAAAAAATTTCCTGAAATGTATTCCCTCCATGACCTTGCAAACTTTGTCAAGGTCATCTCTATTATGCATTTACCCCTTGCTCTACTACAGATGAGGAGACATGCCCATAGATCCTTGCTTCTCCTATGCTACAGGCGAGTTTATCTGCCGATTGTAGCACATGCTGAAGCTCAACTTTCAGAGCGCATAATTACCAAGATATGGTAACATGGCGCATTCTCCTGCAGATGTACAGCATATTAAATGGTTTCCACTACATGTACAACTGTTGAGCAATAGCGCCAAAATTATATAAATATTGTGATATCTCTGAAAAAAAAAAAATAACACACACAGATTTTATTCAGTACAGACCATTGTGGAGATTGATTGACCATGCATAACGGTGCATGAGTTTCCCGTTTCAACATCAATCGCACGCAGTTTCCACTGTGTATTTCTTTTAGAGGTTACCCAGGAATATTCTCAATGTTTTCAAAAATATCTACTGTCGACATGTAACTAAATTTCGGTACTTAGGTGACATGAAAACACAGAAGTACCATTGGTTTGAATGAGGGACTCTGTACCGTTGGCTTGAATGAGGGACTCCACCATGCTTGTTTGTTGAAAGTGCATACTGCGCATGCTTGACTACATGCCTAGACTTGGCAAACTTATTTGCATGACATGTGAGCCAATCTGCACCAAAGCAGGGCGAGAATCTCATTGCCTTCAATTCTTAGATTTTTACCTAGAAGATAGTACATTTATGCAGGCTGACGATGTTTGGTAGGTGGAAATAGATAAATTAAGACAATAGGAAAGCAGCAGGATGAGTTCTGATGTTTCCATTTATACCAAACATGCCTGGAACTGGCAAGCGAATAGTGCAAAGTTTGACCCTTTGAGGCCGCAAGATACGCAATTTTGCTGCTGTTTTATGATTTTTATTAGCAAATGTACCAAAAACAATTGTTGAGATGTTTATTTTGATGTCTGTATGAATAAACTGTCACATTTACACAACAAAATCATTTCGGCAGGAAAAACTACACAGACTGATTGACTGGAAATGAGCATACCATGGCTTCATTTACGTAAATAAACGTCCATGAGGATGCCCTGAAGATCATGTTTATGGGGCCAGCGATCCCAAGATTAAATTCAGTATGATAGAATATTCAACAACAACAAAAAAAAAAATGAACAGCAGAGGAGGGTTAATATGCAATATCAAGCTTCCACATGATACACATTTGTGGTACATTTGGTACCATTTGCCTTACTCTTTATCAAGATAGTAAATTAAATGTCCTTTTCTAAAGTGCTGAGTGACCTTGAAAAATTGGTCATGGTCATAAAATCATTGGGTCATGGTGACCAAAAAAGTAGGTCATCAAATACAGCTTTATATACAATGTACTCATGTGCAATTTTGATCTGCAGGCTCAACACTCTTTGCCATTGATGTCCAAACGCCCTACCATTACAAAATCATCTATTCCCAGTGCATAAAATTGATGGTCGCCCAGTCGACCGAGTCAATTAAATTACTGTGTGGGCGATCCAATTGTTTGATCAAGTCGACCAGGTGGTCGAGTTAAAAAAATCAGAAGTCACTTCTGATTTTTTTCTAGTCTGCTTCTGATTGTTATTGATATTCTATGTTGGGAATAAGAAATATTTACAAGAATAATCCTGTGCATTGTCTTTGCTGTATATGTTCTTTGTTGGACTATCTGACAGCATGAGCGTCATTCATATGACTTTTTAAGTGGCTGATTCAAAGCCGTCTCAAATTCCTGGTGTTGTTTATTTACATACAAGGATGCACATTTTATTGTAGAGAAACATCAATTCTCCCCGATGGCTATTTCGATTTTGCGTTAAAAATGAATATTTTCCTTCCTCGATGATTAAAATTAATGATTGGCCGTTGTTTGTGACAATTTGCATGATGCAACTTTGCAAAAATAGGGTGATTTCATCGTCGTGGTCTCGATCTTTCTTTCATCTACCCGCCATGTTCTTCACATTGTCAAAATGCTGAGAACCTTGTCTATTTTAAGAGCAAGCTCTCCGATTGGCTGAAACAAAAGTATTTTAGAGGAAACCCCACCAAAACTGCTTCTATTTCAAACAGATATGTCATTATTTTAGTCGGAAACTACCGAAGACGATTCTCCAGAATATTCTAGGTCAGTCAGCGGGGCCCAGAATTGATCACATGGTGTTCGCCATCCAATCAAATGCGTCGTTTTTCTACATGATGTTTTACTCGGGAGTACTCGCTACCTGGTGTTGTGAAGTCTGACTTGAAGGATGGGCGACATTTGTATACACACAAATGACGATTACGGACAATTTATTCAAGCAAGAAACAAAATTTAACGCTGATAATTGATCACAATGATAACATACATCCAGTCTTTGCGTACAATAGAGCAGAAGGTCCAATTTTTTTCACGGAAAGAGTTAAATATGCCAGAAGCAGGTAAACATGGCTCGGATGAAAATACCGCTGCTGCATGTGTTGGTCATGTTGACAGTTTATCAGTGACTGGGGTAAAGTGGGTTTATCAACTATTTACTGCAGCAACAAACAAACTTGACCACTATAATTTAATGACAACTATGACACACAACTGATCTTTAGAAAAAATTTAAGAGGAACGATCATTCGTGACGCAACCGAAGGAAAATGCACGGACAAGTGCCAATGCAATTGTATTCACACAGGCTTGACCGTTTTGATCAATTCGTGATTGGGATCGATATATTCACTTTGTTAGTGTGTAAGGCACAAGTTTTTCTTTAAATTGACAAGGAAACCACATAGAAATGCAGAGAAAGTCACTCTCAACAAAAGTCATCTTGATAATTTTGCATGAACTGCAAAAATTAAAAAGTTATGGCACTTTTACGCACGCAAGTCACATGTGGCGCAACAAAACAAAAAATGTCCAGTGGCTAGCTGTGCCAGATCCGAAAACTGTCCAGTGTGCTTGGGGGTTAAACGTTCAAAAGACCCCCAAGGCGCAGATTCAAACTAGTGACGAGAAGAAGGCCTAGCAGCGGGACCATGCAGTCTGAGTGAAAGTCTAGCTGGCAGCAGGATACTCCGAGAGTTAACTGAAGTTGTGAACAGTGCATATTCGCTCAATAACTGCCACTTTCGTTCAAGACTGACCCTCTTTCCCTTACTTATCCATTGGTAAATATTGCATTCACAATGTGGCAAAAATATCCTGAGATGCCACCAGAGAGCACCTAGATTTCAATTTTTTTTGGGGGGGCATGCCCTTCGACACTCGCAATATCAGAATTCTGGACCATTAAGTACTGAGCTGGTCCACTTCATATTAAAACTTACTGGCCCAGCTGGACCAGTAAGTTTTCTGTACTGTTTTATGCACTGTATTCCTATTCCAACTTAATAGGTATGGCGACCTCACAGAAATAGGTCAAAGTCACTGACATTACATGACACACTAGCGTTAGACATGATCTATACATCCTATAAATTTGGAATGTTTAATTCAATCATATTTCAAGATGGAATCTTTGATCTTTCAAGACATTTTACTTCATTATTTCCATCAAATTATAGGTGGCGCCACTAGTATTACCAGCAACTGAGATTTTGCCCTCTTACAAAATTGCACTTAATTTCATAAAGATCCACCAAAAAAAATTAAGGATGCGGAAATGGTCACAAGATTTTTACATTTTGGCCTATATTACATAATGCTATAGGTCACGCCACCAACAATGATGTCGACATAGATTTTTGTACACCTGATAAGCCCTTAAAGTTACAGGGGAATAACTCGAAAACTGTGGGGTGCAGAGTATTCACAAATTGATCCCTATATATAAACTGGCCATTTGACCTTGACCTGAAACTCAGATTGAATAAAAATTGCTAATATTCAAAATGTGCACCCCACATCAAGCTTTCCATACATGGTCTGTTTAAAATCAGATAACTTTTTGAGTTATTGAAGCAAAATATTAAACTTGGACAAGCACAAGTCCATAATCATTAGGTCAGGGTGACCCAAAAAGCAGGTCAGCAAGTACAGTTTTAAGTACAATGTAATCAAGTGCAATTTTATTCTGGAGGCTTGATTCTCTTTGCCATTGATGTCCAAGCTACACCCTGCCATTACAAAATCACCTCTTTCAACTTCACAGGACTGGTGACCTGATAAAAATAGGTCAAGGTCAATTATATTACATAACATGTTACCATTCGACAGGGTCTATATATTCTATAAATTTGGAAAGGCTTAATCCAATTACTTTTTAAGATATGAAATTTTATATCTTTACACACATTTCGGTTCATAATTTCTGTCAAATTATATGTGGAGCGCCCAGTATCATAAGCAACTAAGACTGACCTCCACAATCCCACTAAATTTCATGAAGATCTGTCAAACATTCAGGACGCTAGAGCAGTCACAAGCTTTTCACATTTTGGCTCATATATTACATAATACTGCAGGTGGAGCCACCAATATCAAACTCAACCTAGAATTTTATACACTTCGTAAGTCCTGAAAGTTACATGGGGCTATCTTAAAAACTGTGCACTGTATCGCGCTCGCAAGCTAAAAGTTTATGGATGGCCAGGTGGACAGAAGGACGGATAGATGGACAGACAAGAGTGACTGCATAAAGTCACCTTCTGTCATCAGAGCTAAAAATGGACAATAATAGGTAAGGTCAAGATCAACTGGTTCATGTGGGTTCTCAGTAACAGGCTCTGCAGGCAGGTGGGCCAGGTATGTGCATTCCTATTGTATTTTCACCTATGTAATTTTAAAACCACTCTACCTTGAAACATCAAATTTCTTGTGGTAAATCGTTGTATTTACAATGTGGTTCAAATACTTCTGTAAATTTGATAACATTCTCTGTAAAACTATTCAACTTATTGAATGTTACTTTAACAGTCTTATGGGAACACACACCTATAGCTCATGAGAATTATGTGTATTGGATTGTGTATTCAGCCAAATACACATAAAATTATTAACTGTGACTTCTATTAAACTTTTATAATCCACTGCCATTCTACTGCATTTTACCCATATTAGAAAGGGAAAGGAAAACTGTATCTTTGGGCACCTTGGAAAAGTGAAAGGACCTCAGCATGACATGAAACTTGCAAGTCTTCTGTATTTTGCTTAACCATTTCCCACTTCAATTAACACTATGTTTGACTCAGTCAGCAGCTTTCTTTATATGGGCTGGTACTATGCTGATTCAAATTGTTTTTGATGACTGTTGCAATGAGACAACATTGGCATGGATGACATTTGATCACCAGTCAATTTTGGCACTTCAAACAAGAAAGGGCTTATGAACAAAGATTAATTTAGGCCCATCCACAACACTTAGACATTGTGAAGTCCATGCTCACCACAGTTTTTCTTTTTTTTTTTTTTTTTCGCACGACATTTTTTTTTTGCAAGACATGGTCAAATGTCTTGCTGTGGAACAGTTTGTCTCTGACAAGCAGACTGATATAAGAGCACAGAAAAAAAAAAATCACATTAATGGACCTGTGACCTTTAGAACTGGATCAAGGTCACCGAGATGGAATCCCACCCCAGGTATTACCCAGATACATTTTCTTCCAAGTTTCACAAAGTTTTGTTCAGTTCTTCAGAAGTTATCATATGAAAACCTATTTCACATCCATGACCCTAGGTCTTACCAGTAAAAATAATCCCACCAAGTTTTGCTTAGTTCTTGAGTAGTTATTGAACAGAAAATGATTTTAAATAAGTGGCCCTATGGTCTTGGGATTAAAGGAAGGTCACCCAATAGGATACAAGCACACGTTTCTCCTAGGTACGAATTTCTATCAAGTTTCACGAATTTTCATTGTGTTCTTCAAGAACTTCCGCAGAGAAACCAAAAGCGTTGCAGAGCAGAAACATGAAGCAAAAGAAACAGGAGAAAACAGGCAATAAAACAATATGTCTCGTGGGTTCCACAGGACACACAAAGATCGAACACTTATTTTGATACACTGGGCATGTGGTTCTTTGTTGTTTATAAGCAAACAATACATAAATGTTGACAACCAAAGTATTGGCCCATATTATGGGGTATGGAATAAGCAGGTCTAATGATAACGGGTGATTGTGCCTTGTTTGTATCATATGAAATCAGGGGATGTCTTTTGCAAAAGTGATTTAGTTATGAAGCATGCACATATTTCGCATGAAAGAAACAGATGTTTATGCATTGTACAGTGATTTAGGCCTCACAGACAAGCATGGTGACTAAAGTCTATCTGTGTGCCAATTTTGTAGAAAAAGGTCAAGTTTTTGTGCTAAAAGGTGGGCTCCCCCACAACTCTGACAGTCATTTTACACATCATATCAACCAAGGGGTAATCTTACTGAAATGAACCTGTGACAAAGGTCACGTCCATTCTCAATTGAAGCTCACAGCCTAAAATCCATACACACACTGACATTTCTCCACAAAGATACCATCATCAATACAAAAGACAAGTGTAGTAAAGCTTACTATGCTGCTATAGTGCACAATCACAAAGACAGCCGGGGCCACTTTTTATCAAGAGGATGACCCTGGATGTCATTGCTGTCATTATGTGAGATTAACAGTCCATGAAAACCAACAGCCACTGAAGCAGTTACTTCACAATATCAGGTGGCGTTTTTGTCGACTGAACCCCTGTGTTGCCCAGGTGTTGACCTCAGCCAAAGGTCACAAGTTCAGGTCGTCGGCATACTCATTAGTCGGTCATAAAAATGCTGATTCCCTTTTTTCTGAAAGCTGTTTTTTGTTGATAATTCCTTGCTGGGTAAAGGCAGCAAACCTTCCCTCTCATTAACACTCAGGCAGATTTTATTTTGCTGATAATTTTGTTTTATGGCTTTTTAATAAAACTTATCCTGATATATCACTGTTATCAGTGATAAGAATTTAAATCATGATCAATTCTGATCAAAAGAATAAACACTAACCTCCATAAAAGAAAAATCTAGGCCTTAAATTTTCCCACCAGGAGACAAACTACAGCCATGTTTGTTATCAAGCTTTTACCATAAAGTTATATTTTGGTGAAACACCCAATGATTTTACTCCCACCTCCCAGCCTAGATAATACTTTATTAAACCATGTAATTGACCAAACGGAAACAAGACAGGGCATATTTTAGTGACAATATAATTGTAAACAATTTAGGCAGAGATCTTTTTTAAATAAATTATTGCTGTATCTAAACATCCAATACTTGATATGTATGCAAATGAGGGTATTAATATCATAATTTGATAAACTTCAAATCATCATGGTACGGTTCCTTAACTTTTTAATAGCAAATATTAATATACTTTTTGCTGTTACTTTTCTACTTGTCCACACATGTTCAGATCAAGTCAACAGTAAACAAATTAATCTAATTTATATAACAGATCATCTGAAAATTCATATGCCCTTTTTTTGAAAACATACAAATACATTAATTGGAAAATTGATCTAAATGATCACCAGTTTATCCACGCATCTTTTAGGTTGCTTCAATTTGCAGTGAAATCCATCACCCCCAAATCTATAGATATCAAGCCACAGAGAAGCTAGAATACAGATTACTACACAGACACCAAAAAGATGTCTCCACTTTTCGCAGAGGCATGACAACGACCATACAACAACACACCAGTGCCCAGTCCTCTATTTTCGCCTTTCTTGTTCAAAACTTCGCTCCTGCTTCAAAGATACAAAAGAGCTGAACATAAAAATGTCAACCGAGAGCTATCTCTGAAATTAATTTCCTGAGCCTGACAATCAAGATCTTTTCCATGTTGACTATATGTTTTATACACAATCAACTCAGCGATACATCTCCCTTCAACATATGCAGACTGACAGAGAAGTTATGGCAGTATAACCACTTAACAGAAGCATACTCAGAATCGTAAAATTTTATTCCAATGCTGCAACCACTCAAGTGTGGAGAGCACAATGATGAGCAAACGCATAAATGGAGGACGGCCGAGGCAAACAAAGTCTTTAATCTACACCTGACCTATTGTGGCGATGATTTAACATCCTGATAACCAAATAGAGTTTGGCTTGGGACATGCAGTGACACATGTTCCCTGGATGAAATGTGTACAAGGCTTTGTTAAGGAGAGATGTTCCCCAAGTAGTACCTTTATAATAAGGGTGATTTACCCTGATTTATGTGCAGCTCTCCACAGCCAACATTTAACATGCTGGGGGTGACCCTGACTCCTCCACAATACTTGAGCACGTAGTTCACCAGTAGCCTCAGGTACTCTTTCCCAACTCCGCCAGGTGGGTATCTAAGATTAGATTGGCATTTTCCGCCAAAACCAGTGTTCCCTATATCCATGATGGAAACAGCATAATGCATAAATATACATTATTTTTTTAATTTGTCCCGAACCATTGCTGCAATCATTAGTTCAAGGTCTTCTGCACATAGCCTTGTTCTGACTGGCGGAGATTTACTATGCAAAAGTTACAATGTGTTCATAACTAACTTTAAGTTACATTGTCCTGTCACAAAGGGAGTGGTTTAACTTTGAGAACAAAACCATTCTGGCAACATGATGCTGCAGGAAGACTAACTTTCTTCAGTCGGCTGGGAAACCACTTCAATCAAAGACTACCCTGAATTTGTCACATTCCCAACTGCCACATTTTCTATGTTATTTGGCCGATTTTAAGATGCAACCTTCCTTTTTTTTTTCACCTTTATTGATAAGAATAAAACTAACCTCATGGCTTTTCTTGGTGCAAGTTGGATGCAATGTGCCCAACCTATGCAAAGGAAAGCAACTGACCAGGGGCATGCCATCATAATAGGTTTTATCTATAATCTGCCCCAAAAATGTTTCCTATTAACATGAAATTCAAGTAAAACAATTACAATCTGGCACTTTGGGATGACGTAACTCTTTCAGTGCCAATCACGTCTTAAGTCGATCTACTAAAGTCAAACTAGTCTGAATTATCATTAGGATCTCAGACTCATATTCCTCTTAAAAAGACCTTTTATTCAAGTACCAGCATGCCTCTAGTTCCAGAGAAAACAACCCAGGTCAACAGACTCTTCTCAGCACGCATTGGGATTGCACCCAATGCACACTGAGAAAAGCTGTTGACTCAGTGCAAAATTTGGCACTTAAAGAGTTAACTGGGGAGTGGTTTGGGACCACTTCCAGATCTGCTATAGGGTGAAAAGAATGACTGAGCACTGCAACTCTACTGTGCCATCAGAAAAGGTACTGAGAAACTATTTATTTTGTACAACGGTTCTAGAAAGACTATAAAGAACTAGTTTTCTATCCTGGTTTGACATGGAAGGAGAGAAATACCTCGTTGATTCAGCTACCTGGAGCTATGTCTCAAGTTTCCAAGAAAATCAAATAAAAGTTAATTATGTACTGCTGACAAGAAGCAAGGCTTTCAGAACAGAGGTTTTTACCAGCACCAGTGTTGCAGAAACACACTAGACTCTGACTAAGAGTGAACAAACTCCTGTAGATTGAGTTACAAATAAGGAGAAATTGCCTTTTGGGATTAGACAGGCTAACACAGAGAGCTTCTCTGAAACAAAGCAAAACAAAAACAAAGATGACTGCTCGAGCACCTACTGGAGCAACTTCTTCCTTTTTTTATTCCATTTAATTTCCTTTCTGGCAATTTTCAGCTATTAAATGAGAATCTGGCCCAAAAAATAAATGCATTTCCTTTTATTTAGCATTTTGTATGGGTGCCCCATTTGATCTACACCTCCCAAAATGTGATCAGTTTAGCAAATGAATGATTGGGGGGGGGGGGGGAAGCTATGGGTATTTTTCCCCATCCAGATTTAGAATTTTTGTCTGTGAACTGTGACTATAATCACAAAAGACCATAATCAGCACTCATTGCCTGAATAGACCATAAATTGTGAAAAATTTAATTCTTAATTTGTGAACAGCCCTGCACGCCTGCCCATATGTTACAGCTACACTAAACATGTTCAACATCCTAAGCCTTGTAACTCTAGCAGCATACACAATTACTCATCTCCTTCACTGGAGCACATTCTCCTGGAAACCAATCCTGCAATTTGATTTAAGATGAAATATCTGTTCAAATAAATAAAGATTAGCTTACCAATATGCAACATGTAAAATTTGCTATGAGTGTGCATAGCTAACAAATAGTATCCATCATGATGGAAATTTATTCTTGAAGACTTTGTGGACTGCTCATTGATTTAAGCCTTCATAATAAAGTGATCTCTGTCTTAAGAAACCCAACGTGACAAATCCCCCAACACTGGGTGGCCAGACTGGAAAGTCAAAAATCCTGCTATTCTGATCACTGCACCTGTCTTGTGAGACTTTTTCATTGGTCAGATACACATAATTACTTCATATCAACCCCCCCTTCCCCCTTGAACAAAGAGAGATTGAACAACAAAATTTACACTATAAGTCTGGCCAATGGTCAAATTTTGTATAATTTTGGATGACATTAACTAATTTACAAGGTCATTAAGCACTTAAGTAAAGGACCTTAGATACAATATGTTGAGAAAGAATAAGGTCAACAATACCAAACATAACACAAATGTGTATATGTGGACCTTGATGACACTGACCTATTTTCTCAAGGTCATAAAGAAAATGCATTGAAAGAAATATTTTTCTTGTAAAAGTCATTACATGTTAACTTGTGAATATACATATATCAATATCATGAAGTCATATTTGTAATTTGCCTTCTGTACTTGCAAAAATTGCTTGTCCTTTCAGGGTTATTACTTCAATTTTAACTTGCCCCAGTATGAATTTCACTTGTCTGGACAACCGGACCTGTCTGAAAGTGAAGCCCTGACACATGGAAACTCCAGTCATCTCTGGCACTTTTGAAGAGGGTAGGGCAATTTAAATAAAAAAGGATGTTTTAACAAGAGGCCTATGGGCCAAATGCTCTGCTGGCACTGTGGTTACATTGCACCTCTTCATTTCAAAGTTGTGAGTCCTCAAGTGGTTTCTGAACATATAAAGCTTATGTGACTTTAGTCTCTTGTTTGTCCACCAGATGGCACTTCGCTCCACATATAATCATAGCTTAATTGTGCAATTCCTGTGATGGATATTGTTGCATTTGGTACAACAGCAATGAGCAAGTCCTTAACTATATGTCCTCAGTGACCCTGGGGCAGAAGATCAAGGTCACCCAGATTATGTAATACTAGAGGCCCATGTGCCTGGTGCTGTGCTGACATTGCCACTGATGTCCAAGCTACACCCTGCAAAAATCCCCTCTTTCAATTTTACAGGCACTGTGACCTCACAAAAATAGATCAAAGTCACTGATACATAACACTTTTGTTTTGGACATTGTCTATATATCCTATAGATCTGACAAGTCTGATCCAGTTACTTTTCAAGAAATGGAATTTTATATCTTAAAACACATTTTGGCCCATAATTTCCATCAAATTATAGGTGGCGCCACTAGTATCATTAGCAACTTAAGACTTTTTCCTCTCCCCCACAATCCCACCAAATTTGGTGAAGATCTACCAAAAATTAAAGATGCTAGAGTGTTCACAAAATATTCACATTTTGGCGCCTATATTACATAATAATGCAGGGGGCACCACCAATATCAAAAGGGGCCTAGATTTTCACACACCCTGTAAGTCCTGAAGGTTATATTGGGCTAACTTGAAAACGGTGGACAGTATCGCACTAATGAGCAAAAGTTTTTGGATGGACAGACATGAGCAGTCACATAAGCTCTGCGACCTTTAGCTAGCAGAGCTAAAAATGGGATGGACAGCAAAAAGGGCTGATGCAGGAATTGAAATCTAAAAGTATAGCATTTTTACATGAACAAAATGGAAATCTGCAAAACTTTTACAAATTAAAGTGACTATGCTTTTGCATAATGAAATATTGTTGTCATGACTACAAATGTGAAAATAATCTGCAACAGGTGCATAAATCTGAAAAACAGGGCAGGGAGCAAAATAAAAATACAAGGTCAATCTCCCCGCTATTTTCAGCTGCAGGGAGCTGAATTCTGTTGATTTTTTTTTTTTAAACATGTCTAAAAATTCAGAACACAAAGGGTGCAGACGATACAAAGTGTCACTGACAGCCATGTGAGCATAGCAGCAGCTATAATACCAACTGGGATTTCACAGCATATTACCACAAATAAAGTTGGGCATTTTGCAGTTTCATTTAACACTGATGGGACTGGTGAAATAAAGTAAGACATCACAAACTATTTGAAAAAGCATTTGGCATGGCCATCCAGAGCTGTTCCTAATAAGATTTTGCTCACAACTGTGTATTGAAGTGGCAAAGCGCTTTCTAGCCTGCATGACTGTCCACTGCTCTGCTTTGCAATCAGCATCAGAAAATTCACCATCAATCTTGTAATTTCAAGGTTTGTCATCTTCCCATACTGAGAGAGAAAAATATCTTTATCAGACAATGTTTCACATATTTCTTGTCCAGATTATATATCTATGTAATCATCTACATAATCATTTTCAAAAAAGGCCATATAAGGTCTTGAGACGGGCTGCATACCTTGTCTGTCAAAAAGCAGACAGGGATTCCCTGGGATTCCAAGCCTAAAGCTGGGCATGATGGTCACAGTTCAATATTGTTTCAGAGCTTAGAGGAGACTATGCACAGCTTACCATTTGTAATGCCTGTACCAGATCTACTTTCTGAGGCTTTGCCTGAGCACTCACCCTGGTCCACATATATACTTCCACCAGCTGTTTTCACTAATAAGCTTTAACCCTTTCCCTTTGAAGCTGTCCTTGGCATAGGTTGCCTCTTGGATGCTAAATGCCCAGCCTAACCCAAAGAAAACTGTTGACCTACAACATGGTATCTTGGTAGGTCTCATCTACATTTCTCATTCAATTGTTCTTCATCACTGTTGAAATTAGTCAAAAACATTGAATCACATCAATGTTGACAAGCAGCCAGTTTTGGCCATTTCAAGGAGGTAACCGCTAATGCAACAAATGATATCAGCACCTGTGGGCTCAACTTCAAAGGTTGCGTTTGCAGACAAATAATGCAATCATATGTATTGCAAATTTAAACTCACGAGAATTTGTATTTATGGGCACATGAGGGTTAGAAGTGCCGTACATAAACTTTTACTTCTGTGTCACTTTTTTTGGTAATCGAGGGGTTAACATATGAATGTGAATAGTTGCATAAACTGTGTGTGTGAACACTCTGACAGCCTCTCAAGCAACAGATTGTGACCAACCTTGCAACATCACATTGTCTCACCTTCCAATGTTTGCATTCATAATCCCAATTATGACCAGAATTACAATGCTGATCACCCTATTGGTTCCACAAAACCTAGTTTCACACTCAGGAGCTGAATTTCAATACTGTTTGCCAATACAGAGGTCCTGGTCTTGAGAGACCACTTGCTTTGAAAGAATAACTTTCGAGGACTGAAATTAGTTATAATCCTGTGCAAGACCACGTGTCTCAAAGTGACAGACCACAACTAGGATGTCCCTGAGGGTGGTCTTTAAAGACAGGTTTCACCTTATTAAAATAGAGGATATCTCGGAACCATATATGCCAAGCCTCAAAATAAGTGGAGAATGTTCGTTCCAGTTACCAGGATATTATCCACTACTAATATCCGATAAAAAAAAACCATGCTTCTGCCAAAATATTGTATTTTTTAAATAATAGAACTTTTTTGTTTTGTTTTGTTAATTCTATATGAACTAAAACCATCCTCCTTAACCCTACCAGCCTATTTTCTTCACACTTAAGAAACATTTTGCCAAGTTACACTGTAGTTCACTTATTTTGAGGCCTGCTGTGCTGACTGGTTGATTGCTGGAAAATAGGGATTGCTGGTGTCCAGACTGCCAGGGGCTGATCTATATCAGTGTACTGTACACCGAAAAAACTTCTCGAGCCACATACAATGGTCCCCTTCTAATAAGGCCACCTGGAATGCAACCGGAAAGTGGCCACATTAATGGGGTGGCCTCTCTTGAGAGCGGCAATACAATGGAAATGTCACTTTCATGGCATGGAGAGGTGGCCTTTGTAGAGAGGGTGGCCTGTCTTGATGAGGGCCTTATCAGAGGGGGACCCCTATACCTGCATAGGCTTAACACCTTTTCTCCATCCCAAGGGAATTAGGCTTTGGTGGGTTACCCTGCATGTGGCATTTCCATTATATCTCTCCCCTGCAGTGCAGTCACATTTTCTGTGCATTCGGGACAGCCTTATTAGATGACTAGAAATAATCATTCAAATTACACTGACTGATTGTTTCTGTTCATCATCCCTTTAAATTACCCTATCAAGTTACAATACACCCAGTAGTATAATGCAAGGGGTAAGAAACTGAACACTGCCATGTTAAATGATGCCAGAATAATGTGGGAACATCTTTATCTCCTATGTGCAAATTGCTGCCAATATAATGTGGTGAGAATAAGCCAATCACATATGTGTATCAAAGAAATTAACTTGATAATGCCTCCAATCAATCAATGAATGAATCAATCAATCAATCAATCGACAAAATTCTCAGCAAGCTATCACTTTGTCCTCTGCAGTTTTCCTATAATTACAGGTCAGATGTGACCTGGCATGTTAGTGTTTTGCACATAGTACCCATAGGTGACAAAACTTATTTTCCTCATCAAATGAACAACTACTAAACCTGTCAAAAGAGCAACTCTTCATGAATAATGACATCCCCAGGCTATGTGATTAATTATGCCCTCGAGTCAGAACACAGGAGGTGTCTTTTTAAAGTATGCAGCCATGCTATGTACCACCCAGATAGTGGTAGACATTTCCTTAGTTTTTAAGATGAATGACATGCATGGTATCTGTATGGCCTAACTATAAATCAAACATATTTATATGTGTGTGTTTGTGTGTATGCCCAAGTTATCATATTGCCTTAATTGCAATGCCCTGTGGCAGTTTACCATTGACAAGACTGCATCTGGCCAAAATGTCAGTGGCCTTTTCTTATGCATGGACACACTGTTTTATTACGTGTGCTGTTTCCACCAGCAAATCGAAATATCAAAAAAACAACAACATCTATTTAATTGTTAATAATCGCTGCTGATACATATTATGAAGGAACACAGCCGCAACAAACATTTCAAAAGTTCAAAATGCCAGGTTAGATCTAAAAAGAATTGATGGCAAGGTATTACAGATTCCAAGAGGAAATCCTTTCAGATGGAACAGCTCCTTACTATCCTCCCAACAGTTCACATGGGCAGGGGATGGTGAGGTCTTGCTACAACTTTGTAAGGGGCACCCACATGTTGACCAGTTGTTGCTATGCTTCCATTAACCCTTACCCCTTGAGTGAATACTGAGTCAACAACCTTCCTTGCTGTGGGTCATTTTATCTCGATAGGGTCCCATCTACAATTCCTTTTGAAAGTATTTCTCATTACTGTTGGAACTGTCAAAAACATTGATGCAGATGACATTTTACCACTTGACGGTTTTGGTCAGTTTAAGGAAGAAAGGGTCATGGTATGTTATACTGGCTGAACTTGCATCATACTTAATATTGGCTCTTAGTTTAACTTCCAGTCTATTCAACTTGGAAATGGACCACCACACACTACACCAAAGGGACAAAGTTCATCAGTGCATCCAAGTAGGCCCCACAGCAATAAATAATATAAGAAATCTCAACTGATTTGCAACACAATCAATTTGACGGGCATTTTTTTTTCTTCAGTGTTTCTCCCCCTTGGCTTGCTAATTGACTTTTAATGGATTGTACCTTCTTTCATAGACAGTGGTCATCCTGTCAATTAACTGTATATTTCCCAAGGCAATATTTCCACACTTTTCTTTTATCCTCAAGATACTACTGGCTATACTGAATTGCTCAAGAAAAAACAAGAAGGCTGCGAGAACCAGCGTGTGTTCAGCTAACCTGATCAAGCACATGCACATCACCATCAAGTTTGAACACAACCTGCTGAACACCTTGGTAGGGAAAACCAAACCTACAGGTATTTACAAGTGTACCACTTTACCGCTGGTCACTATGGAAGGGGGGTAAGGGGGAGTTTCAATACGCTGGTACAGGTAATTATTTTTCTAGAGTACGCAGTACGGAAAATAAAAATCCTTTAAAATTTTGGATAGGACGAAGTACGTAAAATAAGAGGGCTTCCAGTACGCCAGTACGGTAAATAAAAAGCCCCAGTACACCAGTACGGAAAACCCCTTTCCCACCCTCACTATGGCATTTCGAAAACACATGAAAATGAAAGCAAGGACCCAACATCGGGCATGTGCCTTTACATCTGAACAGCTGGTCAACATACACATGTATCTGTATCGCTCTACAATACTAGCAATGCATGTTCTCTTACCTGTCATCATGCGGTTTTTATGAACCAGGAAATGCAACCTGGTGAACGCCTTTGATGTTAATTGGGTGAAGCTACATTACAGTTATGTTTGAGGGGAATCCCCCTTGCAGTTGGCAAGAAGTCAGATATTACAAAAACACACCCAAAAAAAATCATTTTTAAGATAATTTGAATACATGTAATTGAAATTAAAAGGCAATCAGAGATTGCTGGACCCATGCCCCCCTCGCCTCATTTATAACCTTGCTAATCACAGGGTCTCATTTTGGAATGACTGTAGTCAATAAAAATAGGCTATGACCATGATCCAGATACTTGACCTAGTGACCTACTTTTAAGCATTACACACTCTTGTGCAATAATGCAGGTGTGTAAAGTTTCATGATTCTAAATCAAAGGACAACAGAATTATAGCCCCCGCATGAAGTGTGTAATGTAGTTTTACATGAATGTATCACAGAAACCCAAATACTTGACCTAGTGATTTACTCTAGTTTCATGACACACCTTTAGGTCAAGATATACGTGGGTGTTACTTTCATAAAACTAAGGTAAATAGTTAAGAAATATTTATAGCCAGGATACGATTTTACAAGAATATGTCACTGTGGCCCACATACTTGACCTAGTGAACTACTTTTGGTACATGTTACACCCTTATGTCCAGATGCACCTGTGTGTAAAGTTCCATTATTTTAAGTTGAATGACAAGTGAATTATAACCCGAACGCGAAAAACATAGACCCAGATACTTGACCTTGTGACATACTTTTGTTACATGACACACCTTCAAGTCAAAATATGTGTGTGTCCAGTTTCATAAAAACTAAGTTACATAGTAAAGGAATAATACCCCTGACACGATTTTACAAGGATAGGTCACTGTGACCCAGATACTTGACCTAGCAACCTACTTTTGGTTCATGACACACCCTTATGTCTACAAGTGCCTATGTGTAAAGTTTCATTGATCTAATTTAAAAGATAACAGAATTACAGCCCAGACATTTGGTATAACGTTGTTTTACATGATTGTACCACCATGACCCAGATTCTTGACCTAGTGACCTACTTTTGTTTTATGACACACCTTTAGGTCAAGGTGTGTGTGTGTGAAGTTTCATGAATTTAAGTTAGATAGTTAAGGAATTACAGCCCCAACACAATTTTATAAGGATATGTAAGTGTGACTCAGATACTTGACCTATGGAACCTTCTTTTCATACATGACACACTCTTATGTGTAGATGCATCTGTGTGTGCAGTTTCATGAACCTAAGTTACATAGTAAAGACATTACAACCCGGACACCATTTTACAATGATATGTCACTGTGACCCAGATACTTGACCTAGTGTCTTACTTCAGTTTCATGACACACCCTTATGTCTAGATGCATCTGTGTAAAGTTTCATTATCTAACTTGAAGGACGTCAGAATTACAGCCTGGACATGAAGTGTAAAATAGTTTTACATAGTAGTATCACCATGACCCAGACACTTGACCTAGTGACCTAGTTTTGTTTCATGACACACCCTTAGGTCAAGATATATGTGTGTGTGTGAAGTTTCATGAAACTTAGTTAAATTGTACAGGAATTAAAGTCTGGACAGGATTTGGCAAAGATGTGTCACTGCGACCAAGATACTTGACCTAGTTACGTAGTTTTAGTGCATGACACACCTTTATGTGTAGATGCATCTGTGTGTAAAGTTTCATTGATCCAATATACATAGTAAAGGAATTACAACCCGGATTCGATTTTACAAGAATATGCTATGTGACCCATATACTTCACTAAGTGACATACTTTTGGTACATGACACATCCTTATGTCCAGATGCACCTGTGTAAAGTTTCATTCATCTAAGTTCAAGGGAATTATAGCCCAGACCTGAAAAGCAGACAGACGGATGCACGGACACATGGGCGCAAGGAAAAAGCGATTACTATGTGCCCTTCCTCCTGTAGGAGGAGGGCATAAGTCTTGCAATACCATCTGTTGAACAGCTGTAGGTCTCAAGGTACCCAGAAGTGTATCTACACAATTTCAAACCAATCAGCCAGTCCATATTAGATAAACTTATTTTTGAATGTGTTTCCCTAAAACCAAACCAACAAAAAATCATAATACATCCATAATAACAGAAGCATGGCTAGTTGGCTATGCTTGGTTGAGACCTATCCAAGTTACATCCCTACCAAGTTTGAAGTGCATCTGGTCTTCCAAGGCAGGTGGTTTCTCATTGGAGTGGTCTCTGAAGACAGGGACCACTGTATACATGCACATACAATCGTATAATAATCATGATAACATGTATTCTTACCAATTATTACATAATTAAGAAAATGTCAAAAATTAGGAAATGGCAATGGTGCCACATTGTGAACAGTTGTGGAGAGACATGTCGAGCTGCGTTCCTAACAAATTTGAAGTGAATTCAGCATGCAGTTTGGAATAAGTTAGTCCTGCTACAAATCTGTAAAGCAGCAAAATCACCCCTCTTCCTTTTCTAATTTTCATCCTTCCTTAATGTGCAGTTCTCAACTGTACTGCCAATGCCAAAGCTTTGCATTGTAGCTCAGACATCTCTATTCATAACTGAGAGCGGTCAACACAGTGTACAACAGCAAAAACCAACCAGTTTTTAGCAACTGAGTTTTACAATTCGTAAATTTAAGAATTAATTTCAGAGCTACAATATAAACTTTGCAACTTGTGTATTTCTGCCTGCACAGAAATATGACACTTCTATTTGTGGTTATATTTTATTAAGTGCTGCTAGTTTTCTACAATTACAGAAAAATGGTGGTCCATATACTTACGATAAATCTGTGTTTTGTGGTGTTGCTGATGTTGGAACTGTCAATCTTCCAAACGACAGGTCTGTGAGAGTTCAGCACGAAGATAAGACTTCCCTCATGGACCACTAAAACACACAGAATCAACATATCATCACCATGTCTACATTGTCACACCATGGATCATGAGACTTCTCTCATGGACCACTAAAACACACAGAATCAACATATCATCACCATGTCTATATTGTCACATCATGGATCATGAGACTTCTCTCATGGACCACTAAAACACACAGAATCAACATATTATCTCCATGTCTACATTGTCACATCATGGATCATGAGACTTCTCTCATGGACCACTACAACACACAGAAATCGCATACACTGTATTATCATTCTATGCCTAAGTTGTCGCTATCATACCCATTTCCAATAAGTTTGTCCTTTTACCTTCTATTTTTTTGTGTGTATATGTGTGTAATAACTTCGTGTACTTTGGGCACCCTAGGCAAAAAAAAAAAAAAAAAACAAGAAAAAAACCCATAGTTAACTTCACTTTATCATGTTCATATACTTGAAATGTAGAAAACATACACACGTTTAAGTGTCACTTGACACAATTTTGGTATCATTAACTGAATGACCTTCAGGCACCACATAAAAGAACATTGTAATGTTGACTTAAATCATACTAATATACTTGAAAAAGCAGAAAACACATTCATTCAGCTGGGGGAATAATTTATAACAATTCACTTCACAGTTTCTGGCTCATGTCAAATATGTGTCTGTTTGAGGTTTTCTAACACACGCAGCTCCCTCTGGATCATTCAGGCACAGTGGAATCTGCATAGTACACCATGTTATAGCAAAACTGTCTGCTAATAAGTGAATTAACATTAACTCTTACCTGTGCCAAATTTAAGATTGAGTCAAAAGCTTTCTTTGGCACACTTTGAGTTGAGGTAAGCTTTGATCAAGACCATTCTTTTTTCCTCAAACTTGACTATCATTTGACCTGGTATGTTGGTACTTGAAATGAATGGTCTTTTCATGAGGAAGTTAAATCTAGGACCAGTAAATTGATCCACACAGGCAAAATTATATCTGTGCACTGCACACAAATGGTTAAAATAACAGTAAAGGCAAAAGTGTTTTATCAGGAGCCATGCTGCCTAGCATGGTTTAACTGCTTTATAATTATGACAAAGCACTTTATTTTTTTCCATGTTCAGTTGGAAATCAAGGATTTTTAAACAATTCATTCTCTCTCCAGTAATCAGTACCTTCTTGCCAAATACTAACTTTACTGGTTGCAAAGTGACAATCAGTCTGATTTCAAATTGTTTAAATAACTTATATATCATTCCCACAGGATAACACATACATCTTTGGCATAACCCTCGTACTTTGCAGCTGACCCAATACATAATGTAGAAGCAAATGAAATGTTCCTAGCAGTCAATTTACCATTTTGTAAAATGAACTATGAAACAAAATTCCCCACAGCTCCATCATTCTACATTAACTGGTAAAAACACTCTTGTTGGCTGTAGTACCATTAATTTGAGGCAGTAAGTGTCCTGTGTTACATGGAGCTGTTTTATATCAACTTGAACATTTTCCCGATCCATGCTGTGCTGCATCGGACGTCAAATGCTGCTGAAAGAGAACCGAAACAGACTCTGATGCTGCCCTGAACTGAACATGAATTGCACTGCTGGTGGCAGACAACACCAGACCAGCCCAGGCCACAAAGACAGCGTTCATCTGTTTCCAGCACGTGTCCGCATTGTCGATCCAGAAATCAGTTTACATACGCCATGGCCAACAACTCTGAGAACATTTAAGTGGCTGCAGAATGTGTTTGATACAGCACATGCATGTATGCAACCTGTTCACCTCCATTATCACCCATCGTAATTCAATTCTATTATAACCCTTCAAATTCTATTATAGAGCATTGCACCAGCATTTTTCCATCTGTAACAAGTTGTAAATTGTGCAGCACCCCTCTACTTGAAAGTACCCAGCAGTTCACAATTTCAAAATATCGAGCTGTGGTGACCTCATGTGAACCTACACAAATTTTCAAAATCAGTTCATCTATGTATTTTACAGTTACTATGATTGCTTCAGCACATTGTTCAAGTCCAGACTAGTATCATGACGTGTGTTGCAATATAGTGGCCGCATTTACGGGGATTTTGGAAGACCATTTCAAGAGAAATCTGGACTGTATTTACTGAACTACTGGGAATTTCATTAATACGCAAAGCCAACAGGGTAACAATACACTTTGAACTAGCCGACCACATGTGGGTGGAAAATTTAAACTCCTGGTATTCTGGGCCATTTTGGGATCTGGCACAGCCAGCCACTGGGCATTTTTTGTTTTGTTGCGCAACATATGACATGCTTGCTTAAAATTGAGGTAACTTTTTTATTTTTGCAATTCATACAAAATGATCAACATGACTTCTGTTGAGTACGACCTTCTCTACATTTCTATGTGGTTTCTTTGTCAATCTAAACAAAAACTCCTGCCCTACACCCTAACAAAGTGAATATATGGATCTCAGTCACAAATTGATCAAAACAATCAAGCCTGTCTGAATACAATTTCATGGGTACCGGTCCAGATCTTGACTTCAAAAACTGGAAATATGTGTACTGAAAATTAACATTTATTTTGTTGGGGTCCTATTTTCGTTTTTAAATGTTTTAGCCATTTACACATTTCATTAGCCAAATTTAAAAAACCTAAACATCAGACTAATTGGCTAATGGTCAGAGCTGTCCATGCTCATGGTCATACTAGACGTGTTCTCAGTATTAACCCTTAAAGTACTAACCATTGCTAAAGTTGCTTTCACATTACCATAAAACATATAACGGTTAAAAGATTCAAATTCTTCATGAAGATACCTTTCATTCAAATACCAGCAAGCCTAGTCTAAAGCAAAAACTGGCCTTAGTCAACAGCTTTCCTCGGGACACTTTGTGCACATTGCACAAAGTGTCCCAAGGAAAGCTGTTGACTCAATCTTAAATCAGCACTTTAATGATTAACAAGGTCCCCACATTACCCAGGAGTCTCCCAAATTTTGCAGGTCCCAATCATCTATCTACACGAAAATCTAACAAAAACAACATTTTTACATTACTCTTGTGCACAGTCAAACAGACTTGTGATGATCAAGATGTACATCAAAATTAACTGCAGACACCTAAAAAATGTATGTTTTATTTTGTTAAAAGCAAGGACCCTCTGAAAGACAAAGTAATAAACAGGGGAGAGCATTACCCCGGGCCATCCTGGCGTGACTTCCACTGCTTACCTTCTCACTACCACCCCCCAAACTTCAATCCCTGAAAGGTTGGCAATACTGTGTTCCATGTTCTATACATTAAAACATTACCACATACCACCTTTACAGATTGCAGGCCCTGTCAACCCCTTGGTGCAACCACAGTATACCCTTAATCTACCCTTTGGGTTAAAATGGAGTCACCAGCTTTCCTTCATATGCACTGGTTGCTCAGTACCCAACCCATACACAGGAAATCTGCTGACCTCAGACACTAATTTCAGAGGTTTTAACATTAATTTTTCATTGATGAAAAATTCACATCAAGGGTTAAATTGCATTCAGGAACAATGAAGCATTTAACATCCAGTCAGTTTTGGAGTTTGATCAGTTTGCAGGGGACAAGTTTTCGAAACTGTTTAAGCACATTCTCTGGTACTAATTCCCTATTGAAATTCTGCCTGACTCTTTTCATCACCGACAGAAGAATCAAGAAGTGCACTTCAAGGCAAATATTGGCAATGATGCAGGACCAAAATAGAGAATGACAATCCAGAGGTGAAAATACACCATGAGTACATGTATATTTTAAACACAAAGCCTCTTTTCATCATGTCCACTCCTTGCCTTTATATACACAGGGATATATATCCCTTGATTCACCAGTATAACAAAGGAGGAACTTGTCGTTTAAGGCTACCCTTCCACTGCACTGCTTTTGTCTGAAATCACATGTAATTTTTATTGACACCTAATTTACAACAGAAATTAACTTCTGGAATCCCTCAAATCCATGAAAATAGCAGTATATCTTTTTCAGTTTCCTCTTGTCAGTGGTTTTAAATCCTGTTTCACTGTGTGCACATCACCTATCAGTGGCAGGATTATTACAGTAGTCATAGTACTTCAATATTCCCAAGATAGTAACCTTTCAAAATTGAATTGGCCTTCTGTAAAGTTTGGACCAAATTTTCTCATGTACAAAGCTCAAGTGGCACAAGCAAGATCTAAGCCTAGATTTACCAGCACCACAAGCAGCCTGGGAATCAATCTGTTCAACTAAAAGCACTTTTGTCTCTGGACACAAGGCTTGTCTGTTATACCTAATCTCACTAGATCCCTACACTGACCCTTACTCCTCTGTAAAATGCACAATCTACTTTTCTCTCTTCTTTTGCATGCTCTCAGTTTCCTCCATCATCGAGATAGCAAGAAATTTGCAAGTTGGAGTCATTAAAGACTACTGGCATATAAAAACTTCTGTGGGTTTTTTTTTTGTTTTTTGTTTTGCATGCATGTATCACACATTTACATTGTTTTTGAACCCGATTCCTGCTTTCTCTACATAATTTCTAGGCTCTGGTATTAAAAAATTATCTTGTCTTTTCATGCCTTAAACATAAATATCATGAACAAAATTGCAAACTGTACTATGGATTTATTATGTCCACTCCAAACTAAGCATCAACTCAAAGTTCAAATCATATGGCAGGAAATGAGTTTTAACACTGTTTTACTTTTAGTTTGCTGTAGAATTCAAAGCACAGAACAGCACATCATGGTTACCATAGCAAGAATAAAATATTTCTCTTGTGCATGGGACTCCTTTTTATTAATCAATAATAAGCAAATTAAAATAAACATTTCAAAATTTGCTGTCATTTGTTTACCAGGGAAGTGTAAATCTGATAAGACATGGGTAGGCTGGATATATTTCCTCATCATGCTGTCGAAAGAAATGAGAAAATTTCTTCTGAATATTTATTACCCACAAGTGCTGTTCTCATCATGCATTCTTTCTCCAGCATTCGAATATTTTTTTTTCTCCAAAAAAGTCCTGCTTGCAGAAGAGCATTTTTACTTAATTTTACTCAGTCGTGCTTACATTTATATCTCTTCCAGTATGACTGAATGCAGAGTCTGAATTTGGAATTTGTTCTGAAAACGGGAAATACAAGAATGCAAAATGCAGCCCAAGCCTGTGCTGTGTCCAAACCTGAAACTAACAGTACAAAAACATTATAAAATTTTGCATGCATCCTGATTCTTATTCTGTTGGAAATTTTGTAATCTGCATGATCTGAATACTATCTGCTACTATTTCCTTAACACAGAGGTTAACTTCTGCTAAAAACTAGACTATCGTTTAAACATGGTACATTTCTTGTAACAAAATTTTCATCCCTGGAAGAGGAAAGGTTAATGAGGGCCCAGCCAATACTGGCCTAGCCCTTATAAGGTCCTACAATCTTGCTGTGGCAGGGATGTGTTCATCTCAGCCCCTTGGAGGCTGCCATTAATTGTAACAGATGTCAAATTCGACCTGGCAAGGAGCACACTTCCCTGTGCAGCCCACTTCAAAGTGGATGTAGCCTAATGGATTAGCCCATCTGCATACAAATGGAATAAATCTACATACAAAATCTTTATTTGTTTCAATTTTAGAGCACAACTGCCAAGGTCTCATCAGGTGGATGCTGTAACAATTTTTTCATGATGCCTGAAGTAATGTTAGTCTTCTATCATATATCTAATTTTGCTTTGTCAAAGACTTTTTTTTTTTACATAATACAGATGACAACAGATAATAATGGAAATGTGATCCATACACAGCTTTATCTAATTTTACAAGGGCTACTGTCTTATTACATGAATTACTTGCTCAAATGCCTAGCATCTTTATTTGTGCCAGCCAATCAAGAGTGCCCCCTAGATCACGCCAGCCAATCAAGAGTGCCCCCTAGACCATGCTAGCCAATCAAGAGTGTCTCCTAGACTATATCAGCCAATCAGGAGTACCTCCTGGACTACACCTGCCAAATGAAAGTGCTTACTGAACTATGATTGCTGATTAAAAGTGCCTCACAGATTGTGCCCACCAATGAAGCACCTCAGCATATGCCAATCAAAAACACCTCCATACTGGCCAATCACAAGCACCTCTTGCACTGTACCAACCAATCAAAAGCACTGGTTGTATTGCACCAGCCTATTGAGCTCAATACCTCCTGGACATTGTGAGTCAATTAAATCCTCTTGGTCTAAAAATAAGACAATGAAAACTGTTTCTTGAACTGTGCTATCTGATGTTATGATTGAAAGAAAACAAAACAAAACAAAAATACCGTTCAAAGAATGCAGTACCCTTTGGCCCCCTTTGATTTCTAGATGCACAATGTCACTCAGCAAACTTGTGACCCGTGTGTGACCTTGAAAATTAGGTCAAGGTCAATTTTAGTGGTGTACTATCATATGCAATTTGAAAGTCCTGTCTCAAAAGCTTCTGAAGCTATAGTGGTAAACAAAATTTCAATGATTAGGTCACTGTGACCCAGATACTTGACCTAATGACCTACTTTTGATTCATGACACATTTTTCGGTTATGAGACATGTGTGTATAAAATTTCATGTAACTGACTTAAATACTTACTTACTTATACCAATACCACCAGTTTGCACTTGACCTTTCACCTCAAAAAATAGGTCAAATATACAGCTGTGACCTCGCTTTTCAACAGGATTCTAGATCACTCTATGAAGCTTCTTGTGTGTAAGGTTTAGATTGCTAGATGCAAACTTTCAATAGTTAGAGCGGTAATGTTGCTTAGCACATGTGATCACTGTGTGACCTTTAGAATTACATCAAGGTCAGCTATGCTTGCACACAGAGTAGGCCATACAGGAGTGTAATATCATGTGCAATTTGAAAGTCCTGTCTCAAAAAATTTCTGAAGTTATGGTGGTATAAACCATGGGACAGACTGACTGACTGACGGACGGACGGTGCAGGGTACGACAATACTTATCGGCCTCATAAGGCCGAAGGGTATCAAAACAAAAAACAAAATAAAAAACAAACAAATTGCACAGGTTCAAGCAAAAGTCTTGAAAATTAGGTGTACTGGCAGCATTGAAATGGTATTAGTATCTGTCCATGCTTCTGACATACTTTTTCCACATTATTTTACAACTAGCATATTCATAACCATTAGTTTGTTTTACAGTTTCTTTTGGAACCTGAAACAAATCTGCTGTCACTTCTGGCTTTCTATGGATAATTGAAAAGTTTGGTTGTTGAGGCTCAGAAAGAATCTTGTGTCTCTGACGGCAGACTTGCTGCTACAATGTATGGAGCTTGCTGTAACCACTCATGTTATTGGCCCTTGCAGTAGCTGACAGCAGCCAATCAGTATCATTTTAACAGACCATTTTAAAACTGATTTACTTCTGCAACTCGCTAATGTATAGATGAGTTCTTTTCTTTTTTGCATGATCAAGATGTTTATACTTAATCAATAATTTGGATTGATCTATGTCACTGAAAAAATAGTGTGATGATTTTGTCTTCTTCAGTCAACTTGTTCTACCACTAGCGACAGGCAATCCAAAGTCCCTCTTGGACTGTGCTAGCCAATCACAAAAGCCTTTTTGGCATTGCAAACACAACTCCATATTGAAAAAGAATCTGACAACAAATGAGTAACTGTGCATTTAAAGGCCATTATGTCACAACCTATGGTGATGTGTACATAACTCAACACAGATCCCAACACACCAACATTCTTGTGGACAAGGCTTGTGGTCATGTACTCATATTAAACTGATGTTCACAGAATATTACAATAAAGTCATAAACCAAAGTATGCTTTGCCACTACAATTTATTTGAGTGTTTGTGTATACACTCCCATTGACCATGAAATTTGATTGTTCATACACGTACTGTTCTGGCTCTGAATTGTGGTGGAAAAAATAAGCATTTGCGGCAAGAAAATAATGCCCAATGTACAAACCACACAGCACCCTTAACTTTAACCCTGTTCAACTTAAAACATGCCAAATTTGGCTGGTGGTCAAATATCATCTGCTTCACTGTTTTTGACTAATTTCAACGGTAATGAAAACCAATTTGAATGAGAGTTGTACATGATATCAATCAAGACAACATGCCCCAGGTCCACTTTACTTGGCATGACTAGGCCCTGAGTGGCCAACCTACACCAAGAAAAGCTGCTCATTCCTTCTTAATGCAAGAGGCAAAGGGTTAAATACATATTATTCTATTGTCTCTTAAATTTCACTTTCTTGTAGCAGTTTTTATTTATTGATTTCAAGCAATGCAATCTGTGCATAAGTTCACCATGCGGGGAAAGCCCCACAGCGGTTCCATTACAAAAGTGAAGCATGCCGGCTGATTTCTTTGCTACCAGATGGCGTGCTGTGCACCTTCTCGAAAGTGAGAAGGACATGTCAAGGTCACGATAATGCATGATGGCTGACACTTATCTTGTCCCTCTCAACATGAGTAGAAATACAGGAAATAAACTAAATGCAGGAGGTGCATGGAAGCTTACCATCATAGATTGTTGGCGGCGGAAGTATTGAAAGCATTGATAGTTAGAACGTTGAGTGACATAGCGAATTATCATGGTAAACGACCATTATTGTGTAGTGGGTTGTAATGCTGATACCAGGAAGATACGCCAAGTCCTTTCCAACTCCCAAATTATTGGCTTTGAACGCAATGTCCACCAATGTCGCTTTATTCCTTCCACCAACTCATATTCCTTGTTCTTTTAAATACTGCTTTGGCCTTGACAGATTCTGTTTTTTGAAGAAATGAAGGTCCATGTTTCACTCCTTGTTACTTGCTATACTGAATACAATGGTGGCACTGTGTGGTAAGATTGAGTGGCCCGCAAATTACCCAGAAACCCATGCACACCTTGCTCTGATATCGGAACTGCCGCTGGGTTTTCCCCGATTGGTGAACTTATGCACAGAGTGTATTGAACATAGGAATTTTCTCCTCTTCAATCAAGACAGGATCCCAGCTGGCTCATACTGAAATAATATACTGTAGTTCTAGAAATTTTTGCACTCGATTTAATTTCGTGCTTTTCAGGCTACCACTCAAAGCGCGAAATTAAAATGCATGAAAACAACTTACATTGTATTTCACTATATTGTATGGCATTGGATTGCGCCAAATTAAAATGTGCGAAAATTCTGTAATTTGAGTTAAATTTAGTTTGCTCGAAATTAAACATACAAAAATTTCTAGAACTACAGTAAACTATGGGGGAATTTAAGCCAGACAATCTATCCCTTTGTCAGGTGCTATAGAGTGATGGAATATGAAGATCCAAGTACAAAAGCTGGACATATTAGAAGTAGAGTATCAATTTTATTGACAATAGCAGACATATATGTTTCACCATATGCACAGCCATACATCTGCAGTTACAAGCAAGGTCTTACAAAAGTCTTACATAGAAACATAATCACACAAAATGTCAACCTCTTTCAGACAAATCTTTCTCAAGTGCATCTGAAATGATTTTTAAAAAGTGGCCATGTGACCTTGAAAATACGTCAAAGTCACCCATCTACAATCCCAACCTAGTTGGTATTATGGAACATAAACAAGCAAAATTCCAACCTCCTAAGTCAAATCCTTGCAGACTTGTTGCATGGGTCAATTTAACATGACATGCCCACGTGACTTTGAAAAATATGTCAAGGTCAGCCATCTGCAATCCCAAGCAAGATCATATATAGGAACATCTTCATATCAAATTTCAACTTCCCAAGTCAAATCTTTCTTGAGTTATCATGTCCACATTGATTTTAGACGAAAGGCCCACGTGACCTTGAAAAATAGGTCAAGGTCATACATCTGCAGTTACAAGCAAGGTCTTACAAAAGTCTTACATAGAACATAATCACACAAAATTTCAACCTCTTGAAGTCATATCTTTCATGAGTGCATCTGCAATGATTTTTAAAAAGTAGCCATGTGACCTTGAAAATAGGTCAAGGTCACCCATCTACAATCCCAACCTAGTTCATAATTTGGTACACATCCATGCAAAATTTCAACCTTTTAAGTCAAATCCTTGCGAAGTTATTGCGTCCGCGTCAATTTAACATGACATGCTCATGTGACCTTGAAAAATACGTCAAGGTCACCCATCTGCAATCCCCAGCAAGGATTTATATAGGAATATCTTCACAAAAAATTTCCACTTCCTATGTCAAATCTTTCTCGAGTTATTGCGTCTGCAACGCACACAACAAAGTGTTGAAGAAGAACAAGAAGAAGATGATGATGAAGCGGAAGAAACAGACACAAAAACAATATGTCCCCCCTTTGCACGGGGAGACATAATAAAGGTAGCTCCATGCTGCCCCTGATCACATACATGTAGGTGTTGACAATTCAGAGGAAAACCAGGCTGCCTTCTATCAACTGTATGATGTTACTTTAAAATGTATCCCATGATGATGATGATGATGATGATGATGATGATGATTGACTGAACAATCAATCAAACAAATCCATGAAAATAATGCTAAAACTCAAAAGTACCAACTCAAAAGTACCACACAACGTGAAAAATTCCCAACCTGTTGGAAAAGATGACAATGTCCAGGTCCTTTGTATCATGTAATGTGAAAAATATTAAATACAAAAGATCATATTGTTTTCAACTTTATTTCTTGTGGTTTTATTTCTATTGATTTGATGATGGTCCTAAGTGACAAAAATGCATGGAAAAAATGGAGAACCAAATTTCATAAACTGTGTTCAAAACAGTCAATTTAAAGCTTCAGATAAGATGCTGGGTTTCAGTTCTAATACTGCCAAGTACAGTATCTATGATGGGAATTAACTTGTACACATACACTGTGACAAGTCTGTTTAGCTGTCCTAGCATGCCTAGACTGGCCAGCATAAGTGATACAGAAAAGTGTCACATACCCCATCTCACCATAGGACCTTGACCTTCAACAATGTGAAACAAGAGGGCTGTGTGAATAGCCCATGCTCACCTTACCTAAGCTTGTTCACAAAATCAAAAATCTTTTTGTGAAAATATGTGAAAATGTAGCAGCTTGGTCCAATGATCTTTGTGTGCATAGAACTTGTTTACCAACATTACGGACAAGAGACCTGCACATGGCATCGGAACAATGATTTTAATTGGACACTGAGTGGCACGTGATCAAAGCTAATTTATAATGAGGTAAATGTTGTTTCCATGGCCATTTTTGGCTACTTTTTGGAGGGATACCCCAGGAATATTTTTTTCTTAGCCAATAAGAGCGCTTGTCACATAGACAGACGAAAATCTGAAGATTCCTCCAGTATAAAATATACTGGCGGACAGTGCAAAACATAGTGACTGAAAAGGTACAAAGTCACTAAGTTTGGGGGTAAATTCTGAACTTGTATCATTCAAAAAGTCGCAAAAAAGCAGACAGTTGTTTTATTTTTTATCCATTTAACAAGAATATACTTTTTAAAACTGCATTTAAGATGCTGGAATGTATGTGACACGCATGCACACACAATATAAATATATATATATTATATATGGTGCAGGCACCATCACCAATACGACACTTGACCTATATTTTTATACACTTGGTAATTCCTGAAAGATACATGGGCCTACCTTGAACACTGTGCAGTGTATTACATTCACAAGCAGAAAGTTTACTATTGAACGAAGCAAAGGACAGATGAGAGACTGGCAGGACAGATGAAAGTGATCATAAAAGTTCTGTGACCTATGCCCAAGAGAAGTGTTCTCCAACAGATGTAATCTTTATATCAATCCCTGACATGTCTGAAATGCAAAAACTGTAAAAGTCTATACACCCAAAAATAAATACACATGGACATAAGGTCCCCTAGTGTTATCATCTCACTGTAATCAAAATTCTTATGAAAGCTCATGGATCTTTCAAAGAGATATTTTTTCAGACTACTCCACAGACAGTCACCAGAGCTGGGTTCCACTATACTTTAGTGGAAACCCCACCCACATCTTTGACATTTTTACCGTTATCCTGCTGAGCATCCACACTGCACACTTCAAGTTGTCTGACACAGCTCTACAATGATAGACCCCTGTCTGGAGAAATTGTGTTCATGTCATCTTGTAGTGTGTGGTAAATACAACAACATCTGTAGTAAGACACCACCGGGTTTTCTGCTGCCAGTTTAGGGTTTGCCAGAAGGGTGGTGATGCAAGTTTTTGTAGCTGGTTTATTCCTTGAACCAGCTGAAACATGGTGGCAAGACTCTTAGCTATCCAGCCCAGTTCTCCACAGTTCTACTCTCTTAACAAAACAGTAGCCTCAATGCATTGCACCACAAAACCTAGTTTCTTTAGTGAGCCTTTTTCCCCCCTTGCAAAAATAATTTGCCACCGAAGAAACCCCATGCAGGGTGAACCATTACCCTCCTGTCAATCTGTGAGGCCCAGATACATTGCAACAAAGACTGGTCCCTGTGTTCAGCATGGCAAGCTATAATAACAGTCATCACTTCTAGACATTTAATCCTCTGGGAGTCTCTTAAGCAGTGAGCTTTAGAAATCATCACAACTGGCCCAAAATAAACATCTCAGGTCCCATGAATTTTGTATTAACAGCCAGAACGAACCCTCCCAGATTTCCGTCATTTCTTATGCAACTTCTTTCAACCTCACATAAACAGCCCACTGGAATGTAAAATCAAGTTGTGCCCTGTGACAGACACGTCCATAGATCTAGAAGAACACTAGTCAAGCATCAAAATGTGCCACTGTTGACACTTTGGACACTTGAACAAGTTAGTTCCATTTTTTGCCACCAGGGTGCAAGCTCTTTCAGATTATTATGACACAGTTTGGCACATCTCCTGTTCAGTCATGTTAAACAGTAGCCACGGAAAACTCGAATTAGTTCATCAAATGAGCTCACATAATTACCTCCCTATGTATCATTCATGAACTTTGAATTGACAAGCAACATTACGAGGTATTGTCCAAAATCAATACAAAGTTTGACTTCGGAACAGCAATAAGCAAGCCATATGTCATAGTAAGATACATTAACAATAACATACCAGTTTATATATTGTGCTGAGAAAGCTGCCCGAATAGCTTGTGTTAATTTGGTGACCAGCTCTGATCCACTTCACACAGACACAATTTTGCTGCAGTCTTGTTTTATTCATGTCTGGTGAGGGAGCCACATCAGTTAGAAGGACAACATTCCCATATGTGCATTGCTGAAAAATTCTGTCTCCCAATAGATGCTCTATTCTACTTAACCCTTTGCCTCTTCAGTTCAGGCTGAATCAACAGCTTTCCTTAGCATGGGATGGGCCCTGTGCCAAAGAAAGTTGCTGACCTGGATTAAGTTTTTTAGATAGGTCTCATCTTCAATTCTCACTCAAATTGTGTTTCACTATACAGTGTAGTTAAATTAGGTCAGAAACACTGAAGCAGATGACATTAGCCCACAATTCAAGTTAAGCAGGAAAAGGTTAACAAGAAACTTATTATCCACATATGGCATGCTTTTTGTTCCAGCCTCAAACTCAATCTTTCTTACTGTATAGAATTCCAATGAAATCAGAGTCCACTGTAAGGTTAAAAAGCTTGTATAACCAACTTCCAATTTCACAGAAACATTTAACTCATTTGAAGGGCAAGTACTGAAACTTACATCCTGCATAATTATACTTAAATGTGCATGAAAGTTAAACTGTCATAATTTTTATTTAATTTTGTTGAACTTTTATCCTGAAAATCTAGCTATATGGGACCAATATAACCTAGAAACATAATCTACTGTACTCTCTGATTTATGCTCTTTATACTGAGTAATGCATGAACATTATTGACACAATATGTCTTTACACAGTGAAGTAATTTCCTCAAAGGAAGAAAATCTTAATCACATAAATCTACTTTTGATGTTACTAAAAATGCTCTTCTATTTTCAAAACATACATGCATAATTTAGGTATATTGCACTTTGATTTTTCAATGCATAATATACTTGTGTAATCAACCATCTTTTAAATAAGGTGATCACATAATCCTGGATGCCAATCATCTGACCTCCAAATATATTTCAAAAATTTAACAAACAAAAAAAAACAAACAAACAACCCCCCCACACACACACACAATGTTTTTTGCCTAAAGGTGAAAACCATTATGCCCCCCCCCCCCCCACCCCCTTCCATACATCTGCTAACATTGAGAAGCAAATTTTCAGTGTTCTACTCTCGCTCAAATGGCCACTCACTCCAGGTCAAATTTATCCACACCAATTGAAAGCACATAGGGTATATTCTTTGACCTGGGTACTTCACATAGTGATCTAATTTTGTTACAGGACACATCTTTATGCCATGATATGTATTTGTGTGTGTGAAGTTTCTTGAAAGCAAAGCTTAAAGGAATTAAATTACAGTGCTGACACTATCTTTTACAATGCTAAATCACTGACCCAGATACTTGACCTGCTGTCCTTCCCACTGACCCAGATACTTGACCTGGTGCCCTTTTTTTGTGCATGACACATCCCTATGACCAGATATATGTGTATAAAGCTTAATGATTCTAAGTCAGAAGGCAATTTACAGTTAAGGTCCAGACATGCAGTGCATTTCAGTTTTACATGACTGTATTACCAATCACCCACATACTTGACCTATGAACTATTTTGTTACTAGACAGACCTTTAGGTCAACTTATCTGTGTGTGTGTGTGTGTGTGTGTGTGTGTGTGTGTATGTGTGTGTGTGTCTGTGTCTGTGTGTGTGTGTGTGTGTGTGTGTGTGTGTGTGTGTGTGTGTGTGTGTGTGTGTGTGTGTGTGTGTCATGAAACTTAGGTAAATATTAAAGGCATTACGGTGCAGACATTATTTTACAAGCACATATCACTGTGACCCAGATACTTCACCTAATAACCTACTTTTCATGCACAAAACACCCTTGAGCCGAGATGCACATTGTTGTAAAGTTTCATGATTGTAAGTCACAGGACATAAAAGTTCAAGCACTGACACACAATGCGCTGACATGTCAGTTTAACCTGAAGCCTGACCTTTCATTGCCTGCAAAGCAGACCAAGTTCCATGTTACTACACTTGGTCTGCCCTTCTTTGACAGATTTTATTTATAGTAAAGGAAACAGAAATATACTGTGATCCTCCCCCCTAGGCTGAGACACTAATCAGGAACTTCATCATTATCACCTACACCAGTAGCAACCTCTGGTCCCTAGTGAACTGAAGCCTGTTACCATAGTAACCATGCTCAGCCAATTAGAAACTGAGTCACTTTTCCAATGCTAAAACAGTGACCTGTCAAAGAAGGGCAGACCCAGCAGAGTAGACAAAACATGCAGCTTGGGTCTGCTTTGGAGGCAAGACCTTTCAATGCCTTCAGAGATATCCATCTGTAACTGAACAGTTCTTTTCCATTATGGTTAATATTACAGTGATATCTGACTACATACAATATAGTGTTACAATCATATCTAAAATGACGCGGTCTTCCAATTTCAGAGTAAAATGATCCTATTAAAAAATATCATTTTGCACTTTCAATGATTAATTTTGAAAGCAAGGCCTTCCAATTTCATAGCAAAATGTCCTTGTTGACATATCTTACTTTACACTTTCCAGGGAATTAATTTGAAGTCCAGGATTTCCATTTTGTGAAGCTAAAACTGTGAAATAGGTCTCAATTACTATGCTGAAAATGTCAAAAAAACTTTCTCTGCAGTTTGAACCAAGTACACACATGATGATTCACTTTTGCTGTACATTATTTTTGTTTTACATATTCTGCTGAATATGATGCATATTTTTAAGAAAAACAATACAATGTGTCATTAAAAAGATGCTTCTGCCACCTGATGATTTTCTGTTTTGGCAGAAAAAATAACAGAAAAATGATTTTCACATGAAAATTTCCAAAGAAAATGAAACAAAATCAAACACAGGAACAAATAAAGTAGAAATTTGGTACATTCTTTCATTACAATGGTAAACTTCATGCCTAAAACTAGCCTTATCAACTCATTTACAATCATGATAAGGTTTATCAACAGTGCTGCAATTATTAATTTCGCACTTTGAGACTCTTGCGGTAGCTTTTGTTTCCATGAAAAAGAGCATCAAGGCTGTCATGTAACATATACAAGCTAATGATGACACTGTATTGTCTGTACTATTCCATTGCACCCTTAGTTAAGCACTCTCCCCTTCTGAATTCTTGAGAAAGGGCCCTGTAATGAATGACTCTGGCTGCACCTATGTTATTCTGGCTTCATACAAGGGTTTTCTCAACGTAAATTGAAGCTGGTATTGAGGTTGCCTGGTGTGGGAAGTTATTAGTTTCAGACAGTGTGGCAGTCAAACGCAAGTTTTCCTATTCAGGTAGATATATCAAAAGAAGTGTCCAATGGGCTTAATGCTCTGCTGACCACCATCACAAAAAATCATTTTCTGAAATGTATTCAATCAACAAACTTGAAAAATTAATCAAGGTTAGCCATATAGTATAATATCCAACGTCCACATGATACACATTTGTGGTACATTAGGTATCATTTGCCTTATTCTTTATCAATATATTGAATTAAAAGTCCTTTTCTTAAGTGCTTAATGACCTTGAAAATAGGCCAAGGTCACACAATCATTGGGTCAAGGTAACCCAAAGCATAGGTTACCAAGTAGAGTTTTATATACAATGTACTCAAGTGCAATTTTGATCTAGAGACTTAATTCATTTTGCCACTGGTGTTCACACTACACACTACCATTACAAAACCATGTCTTACAACTTAACAGGTCTGGTGACCTTACAAAAATAGGTCCATGTCACTCATCTTACATAATATATTAGCATTGGACATGATCTATATATTCTATCAATTTGGCATGTCTAATTCAATTATTTTTTGAGATATGAAATTTTTATGTTTCATAACATTTCAACACAAAATTTCCATCCAATTATAGGGGGCACCACTAGTATCACAACTGACCAAACTTTTTACCTCTTCTACAATCCTCCTGAATTTCATAAAGATCCATCAAAAATTAAGGATGCTGGACTAGTCGCAAGATTTTCACATTTTGACCTGCATATTAATACCATAGGTAGTGTCACCAACAATCATGGGGATGAAGATTTTCATACACTTTTATAAGTTCTAAAAGTTATAGGGGCCAAACTCAAAAATTGTGGGGTGCAGGCATTTACAAGATAACCCCAATATTCAGACTGGCCATATGACCTTGACCTCAACTTGCATTAAAAACTGTCACTGCTCAAAATGTGTACCCCCACCTCCAGCTTTCCATACTTGGTCTGTTTATTCAGGTGAGGTAATAACTTTTTGAGTCACTGAAAAAAAAAACCAAAAAACTTGGAAAACAGCCAAACTCGATAATTATAGTCACTGTGACCCCAAAAGTTGGTTACCAAGTACAGTTTCATGTACAATGTAATCAAGTGCAATTTTGATCTGGAGGCTCAATTTTCTTTGTCATTGATACCCAAACTACACCCTACCATTACAAAATCACCTGTTCCAACTTGACAGGTCTGGTGACCTCACAGAAATAGGTCAATGTCACTGATGCTTGATAACATATAAGCATTGGCTATGATTTATATATCCTATAAATTTGGAATGTTTAATTTGATTGTTTTTCAAAATATGGAATTTTGTATCTCTCATGACATTTTACATCATAATCTAGATCAAATTATAGGTGGTTCAACTAGGACTGTAACTGACCGAGATTTTGACCTGTTCTACAATCCCGCTTAATTTCATAAAGATCCATCAAACATTAAGGATGATGGACTGGTCACAAGATTTTCACATTTTGACTTGTATATTTCTTACTATATATTAATATGTACAGAACACTAAAAGCTATGTTAAAAGACTCATACAAGGGTGGGAAGAATAAGCACAAAGCTCTTGACAGAAAAATGTCTTCTAGGATAATTAGCCACTCAAAGCTGGGACTTTTAATAGTGAATATTTTCTACTATAATACCTGAAAGTATTTGTACGTAACCTCTATTTAGGACAGGTGCTATAATATGGTGTAACTCCACCAACAATAATAAGAGGAAGCTGGTTTTCAGTGGGAACGTGTTCCATTATAATGTGCATCTCTAATACAAATTTGGTGAAGGTGCAATGGATCCTTGTTGAGATATTATGGTAACGTCAGCCCCTTATGCACCACTTAGACGGACTTAAAATGAATACTTCAAAGTTTCATAAAATCTTTATAAACACACAGACAGACGGACGATGCAGGGGATGCCAATAACCTCCAGCACTTTATGTGCCGAGGGTAAAAACCCTTGAAAAGAAAACAGTAAATCACCTCTACTGCATGTGAATTTGAGCAAAAGCCACTGAAGAGTAAATTCAAAACTTCATTGAAATGATAGATTTACAGAAACTATAGAAAGAGATGTACTCAGGAGGGCATCATTTAACCAAAATAAATTATCTTTTTAGGAGATAGGCCTATTGTGATACAACTTCATAATTAATTGCCTCCTCTAAGCTACATGTAAGCATCAACCATGAACATATGCTAGGGCTATCCATTAGCTACATAGCCATTGGCTAAAAAAATTGTGATATGAATAACCAAAATTGAGTTAGTTTCAGAAAAAATAGTTCAAGATATTTCATAATTTATTCAACTTTTGAAGCACATATTCATGGTATTTTAGTTAACTATTTAGATTTATTGAGCATAATTTTAGTATACAGGATTCTGCTCATGGTTTCGGCCACATAATGAGCAGCTTGCTAAAGAGGTTAATGTTACTGTAACCAAATTGACTTCAGTTGTAACATTCCTAAAGCCAGCCCAGGATACTTACCACCTTCTGGGTGGCAAACTTCCCATAAGCATAACAACAGTAACCCCTTGGCTCTCAGGCTCTGGAATGTCATTCTCCATTAACCTCAACACACTGAAATTCTAATTCAGGCAGGTAAAAATTCAAAACGTTTGCCCTGGGGCCAACCAAAATAAAAATTTTGTTTCCACTGATAGGCTGTGAATGAATGGGTAAGTGGCCTAAGAGTAGGGGCAAGTTGTATTTCCCAAGAAATTTGCCTGCAGACAAGAGAACAAAAGAATTACATGTACCATCACCTGAGGATTAACCTTTGCTGTCAGTATCAATTGAACACTTTTAGGTGTGCATGCTTGTGTTATTATAACTGTAATTTGGCCTGCCACTGCAAGTTGATCTGAACTATCCAGTTTGCATCATACATTACATTTCCACCCAAAATTGAGTTTATTTCAAAATACGAGTGACAGGCTGGGCCTGGAGGCCAGTCTATGGCTGTTACCACGTTGTCTAAGGTTTCACAGACACCTGTGGTCCATGAATTCCCATACAAGCCACCTGTAGAATGCCTATCCACGCCACCTGCAGCACTCCGAATACTGCCACCTGTCTGGAACACTCAATGCACACAGCATGCATCTTTCTTCATCCAGAAAGTAGAAAAGGTGACAAGTAACACTTCACAAGATTGATCAGAGGCTGCACTGAGCAAACTGGGACTTTGCATACTCGACGTTTTTGGCTACCCGATTCTGCCTGCACGTGCTCCTTCACAAAAAAATACTGATCAACAGTAGCAAAATGGAATTGGATTTCATGCCACAGTTAACATGTAACATTTTCAATGTGGCCACAGTACATGGGCATTTAGCAAATCTGTTTAGGGAATTCACAAGGAGACGTCCCGGGAACAAAATTTAATATTGTGACTACTGAGTGGGCAACCTGAAGCCGCCTGGCTCATAGGTATGCAGTGTAAGCCGCCAAGTGGACAGTGAAGATGAAATCAAATTTGCATAGGGCTCAAAACACATACGGACAAGAAAGCTGCAATTGTAAGTTGGACCAGGGCAGTTCACAGTGTGACCACACATGTTTTTTTTTTTAATTCCTATCAACAATTTGTATGCCGTGCACATCCCCAATGAATATGCTTTAGAGAAAGAAATCTAAATCACATTAGGGCATAATCAACTGCAGCAAGCTCAACACAGGTGAATGCATTTGTTCAACTCTCTGCGACCCAACAGCCAACACTGGAGAGCTCAATACATACCTGTCCACAGACTGCAAATTTCTCGCCTGCCTAATTCATTCCACATGAACTACCTATGCATTTTTCCTTGCAGTATCCAGAAAATTCACAATGATACTATTTTCATTAATAATTGTGCATCATTTGAAAACTGATGCAATGTCTCAGGAACACTTCTTGCCTCAAAATCAGCATGCACACAAAGGAAGGACTTGATGCAGAATTAACCCACAAACAAAATGGGTACTTTTGACAGCAAGAAACAATACCAGGCACTCCAGACCAGTAACTATATATCTGCATGGATAGATTAAATAGATCAAGTCAACCCTGAGCCACCTTGAATTAAGATTGAGTTGACAGCTCTCCTTGGTGGAAGTTGGGCACTGAGCATCCAAGGACAGCCTTTGACCCTGGGCATGTTCTCCTGATTAGTCTTACAACTTTTTAATTCAATGTGTTTTTCAGTAGTGTTAAAGTTAGTCCAATATGTGAAGCAGGCAACCTTTGACCACCAGCCAGTTTTGACCAGTTTTAGGAGAAAAGGGTTAAATCATCAACCCTATATTCATTTGCAGGCCACCTTGGTCAAACAGATACCCCATCATCAAGATGGAACTTTGGAATGACTGTTTGACTAGTCATCAACCCATTGACTTCAGCTGTTTTTGGCAAAAGAACTGGTATTACCATTACCTGGACAATGGATGTTCCAGAGCTTTGCACTCATGCCAGGTTGGTTTCTTTGAATAGAATTCCAAATGTAAATGTCTGTGTAAACACAACACGCACATATGTGAATAGGGGCACCTGATATGCCATCAAATGCTTGTCATAGTGGGAAATGTGGCAATACAAAGTCTTATTACAAAGCATTTTTTGCTAAGTTCTCAGAAGTTGAAAGTAGTGAAAACAAACAAAAAAATCATTTAAACAAAACAGAAAAATCTCAACCCTACGTGTTGAACAAATTGAGGTCTAGGGGTACCTAGAAGTTTCTGTCTCTGTACAATTTCAAAGCAATTGGCCTGGCGGCTTGGTTGATTTTTTCAGATTTGATCAAAAGCTGAACAAAAAACTCATTTATACGTGTACTCCAAAAATCACATGAGTGTGACCATTTGTACAAAGTTGGTAGAACCCCATGTAAGGTACATTCCCACCACGTCAGAAGTGAATCTGGTGAATGGTTTTGTTGGAGAAGTCAAAAATGTCAATTGTGGAGAAGGACCAGACGATGGATGGCCACTGAACTAAGACCCATCACATAACCTCAGCTGACTGACAAGCCAGCTGAGGTAAAATCATACCAGAAGCCAATCATTAACTGAAAAACTCCTCGGCCAGGCTGGACAGACAGACAGACAGACAGACAGACAGACAGACAGACAGACAGACAGACAGACAGACAGACAGACAGACAGACAGACAGACAGACCGATGCATAGGTGACGACGATACCCTTGGGTAGGTCAAGGTTATTTCTGTTTGACCTAATGACAAAGCTTTGGTGCAAATGCAATGAGCACAGACATCATGGCAAGGCTATTTTTCTTTAATGCAGCACTGTGACCTAAATGTGACCCAGTGACCTAGTTTTCACTAGGTGTCTGAGGTATCCTTAGGACCAACAGTCAGAAATAACTGGTGCAGCTACAATGAGAAAATTAAGATTTGAAGATATCATGCTACCACCCTTTTTCTTCAATGCAGCACTGTGACCTAAATATGTGACCCAGTGACCTAGTTTTTGATAGGCTTCTGAGGCATCCTTAGGACCAACTGTCATCCATAATTGATGAAGCTACATTCAATGTTTTTTTTAGATATTATGTTGATGCTGTTTTTCCTTTAATGTAGTATTGTGACCTAAATAAGTGACCAAGTGACCTACTTTTCAATAGGCAGCTGAAACACCTCAATGGCCCCCTGTGATTAAAATTTGGTATCTGTAAAGTGAGTAGTTCTGGAGATATGACATTAACAAAGCGTGGACGGACGCGTAGATGACGACAAAACCTCTTGGGCCTAGAGGGCCGAGGGGTAAATAACAGACAACTTATATCTGGGCACTTTTGCGCAATTTGAGCAGAAATGGGTTAATATGACAAACAATAATTGTTGTGAGGTAAACAGGCTGAATGGATCAAAATTTAACAATCTGCTTTCAAGCATCATGATGCACTGGCATTTCATCAGTGGCGACATCCCATTTAGCAGTTGTGAATTACTCAGTCATAACTGCATATAAATACGCTCACCGCTGCAAATTTGCCTGTGTACACAATATTCAATCACCATGCCATCTTAATGGAATAGTCTGTGAGGGCAGGTAAAATTGGACTAAAACATGTGGCTGGGGTACTACGACCTGTCCCTTCTGACAGGTACAGTAGATCCACAGCAGAGGTGCGTGCATGAACTGGTTTATGATATGGAAAATGATTTCCATGAAACCACCACAAATCTCATCAGGGTAACACCAGTCAATTTCATATTTCCACATCACTCTAAAATTTTCTATCAGCCTTGCTACCAATATGCTTTCAGCAGGTGCAATATTGTTGCCTTTGTTATACTATTGTGTCTGCACATGTACTTCAAAAGAGAGGTAGATGAGATACATGGTATAAAACTATGGCCATTACATGTAATTTCAAATGGATGATCAATTGAAGTATATCTCTTCATATATCAGGTGGGTTATGCTTTAAAATTTTATGGCAAAACAAAATGTGTTACCACACACACACACACACACACACACACACACACGTGTCAACATAACCCACACAAACTGCAGGCACAAATAATACATGTACCACAGGTGTCCCGCAGAAAAGTATATGCATGTGTTGTCATGCTTACAGGAAATGAATCATAACACAATATCTTCATTCACATTTGCTGCTCAATATTAAAACATGGCTTGTGTGATCCATGTCTAGCAACTTGGACAAACCACTTTCTGATATCAGACACTTTTTCAACAATGCAAAAGCTCTCCTGATCTCAGAAGACCAGTTTTAGACCCTCCTTAGCGACTGTGCCACGAGGCAGGTTTCACTGTATTTTACTGTACCATAGGCAGACTATAAAGACAGCTTCCTGTGAGCAAGGCCCTCCACAGAACAATGCTTAAGCTGTTCAATATGATAACAATCAGTTCTTCTGTGTGTTCTCATTGGTAATATGAAGGGTTGCCCTCTTCCTGGTTGTTACAATCATAAAGAACTATCTTCCTGAATCACTTGAGATTTTCAACTTGAAGAAGCAATTCCCATCAATACCACAGCGTGCCTGACTGGCCTCTCTCATTTCGTGCTCCAAGCACTCCCCAGCTTATTTCTCCTCTACATGTGCAGTTCAGTTTGGGATTGCTCACGATCTACAAAACCAAAAGGAACCACACCATCTATGCTCAAATGCTACATCCACATGCCTGACTTCGCCAATTTTGCCTCCAGGCCTGTTGAGCAATTGTTTTTTCTCTCACAAAGGACCGCCGGCACATTAGGCCCTTGCCTATCCAGTTACCTTTGATCGGGACAAACTTTCTGCAGATTGCGCTAGGTAATGAGGGAGGCTGTTTGTTGCCAGACCCAGTCTTACCTAACACGTGTATAATGGCCAAGGTAGCGCTGTTTAGATACATCACATGTACAGGTGCAAGCATTCAGCAAGCTGAAAATCAATATATTTCACAACAACTGCCTATCTAACCCTACTCTTGTGGACAATGTTTTTCTCCATTTTCCATTTTGTCAACCAACAATCTTCCACACTGAAAACTGGAAAAGCCTTAGATAAAATATTTGCAAGCACCCATATACCTAATCTGTTCTTTGTGATCTCAGAATAATTTCTTGGTATTTATATGTGTCCAAATTCAACTCATCAAAGTGGTTTTGGAGTAATTTTGTCTGAACAAACAAATTTGTACTTTTTTCAGGTATTAATTTCCGGATACATATACAAAAATCCTCCTGTGCTACAGTGCCCTGTCTAAGGCCACCCTGTCTGCAACATCACAGATCCTAATTTCCCATCAAATTCACTTTGTTTCAGACTGGACCCCCTGGTGCTGCATTGTATATATATATATATATATATATATATATATATATATATATATATATGGAGCCCTCACATAGGTGTGTGCTACTTAAGTCTTATTTTTTGTCTACACACCTTTGTTTCCCGTGGAGCAAGTACAAGTTTGGTCTCTATCCATAGCATTCCAATCATAAGACTCTTTCTGTTTTAACCCTTTTAACAGCCTTGTTAAACACCATACGCCAGAATATGTACTTCTACCTGAAGACTTTTAAATGGCCATCTGCTATCAAGATTTTGCATCGGCATGAAAGTCAGTATACATGGGCAAGTGTGACTGTTCTGCATACAAAGGTGGATCCAAGAATTCATCACTGAAACTGCTGCCAATATTCTGAAAATCTGTTGAATGAATGGTGTAAAATTGCAGCAATACCTACAGAAGCTGATAATTGGACCATTCTCTTTTTGGCTGCATCTGAAAACACAGTGGGGACTGGAGAAAATGTGACCATGAAGATTCATGCAGGGACTGCCAGTGCCGTTAACAGCCAAACAGCCAAATTTTAATGTTTACATTCACTTGGCTAAATAAATCTGCAAAAAGGTTATACATTTTAACATGAACTATCGAAGAGTTAGGTCAAATTCTGCAATGAATATGGGCTTATTTCCCAGCTCTGTCCTTGTTCCTGGATATGCCTCCCTCATTCTCCCACCCACACCCCAGCCCCATCTCACACCTGTGTCAATCTGCCCACTTCATCTGACCTCATGCCCGTACTGATGTGCACTGGCAGTACAGTCCATGACCCAGTACTTGGTGGTGGTAGAACTGGCTGGTACTTGGGGTGCCTATGCTAATAACTTTGTGAGATAAGCTGCTATCAAGACAACACATGCCTTCGTCCAGTGAATGGCATTTGAACCTCCAAAGACAGTCTGGTGACCCATATTGGACAGGATTACATGGGAAAAAAATTTTAATTGGTGAGTTGGCTAATGTGCTCTCTCTCTCTCTCTCTCTCTCTCTCTCTCTCTCTCTCTCTCTCTCTCTCTCTCTCTCTCTCTCTCTCTGCGCTTTTTGGCACAAGTTTACTGATTTGGTCAATGATCTAAGTTAAAGTAAACTGTTATACCATTATGCTAGCCACTCATGCTGGTATAGTCAAACTCTCAGCAGAAGTAAACTGTTATTACAGCAAACCAGCCATACACACCGGTATAGTCAGTGTCAGAAGCTAGCCACACATACTGGCACTGTCAATGCCAACAGACAGTATTACACTGTCGTAACTTTACACTAGCCACACAGACTGGTGTAGTCATTGTGTCAGTAGAAGTAAACTGCTGTAACAGTACACTAGCCACAAATACTGGTATGGTCATCATGTTAGTAGAAGTAAACTGTTGTAACAGTATACTAGCCACACATACTGGTATGGTCATCATGTTGGTAGAAGTAAACTGTTGTAACAGTAAGCTAGCAACATTAACTGTTACATGTACTGTACGAATGTTCTTGTCCAAGTGTACACTGTAAATTGCTTTTATTGCGCTGTATTTCTTTTTTCGCTTATTTCGCTGATGGCACAAAACCATCAAAATAAAAATAGTGACATATTACTTTAACACTGATTTGATAAGAATTATATTCAAAAATAGCGAAATTAAAAATTCTGTGAAATGCCTGACATGCAAAACCGTGGAAATTTATACACACAAAAACAAGTACATTTACAGTATCACAAACACATCCTTCATACCTTAACTTGTACAGGGTAAAGTTTTAACCCATTCCAAGTCAGAGGACAACTGAATCACTAGCCTTCCTTGGTACTGACTGGGCGCATTGCACCCAACTAGCACCAAAGAATTTAGCTACATGTATTGATCTAGGATGTGGCATCATGAATGTTTTTACCTACATCAATCTCATAAAACTGTTTCCTGGTAACAAGAAATTTAAGTAAAAACATTAAGGCTGATGATAATTTACATTCGGGTGCTTTTGGGCGATTTGAGTGGGAAAGGGTTAACTGAATCAACAATTTTTTCCTCATCAAGATTTTGGGTGCTATGTGCCCAAAGCATGCAGAGGAAAGCTGTTGTCTTGGACTATTTTCATGTTTGCTAAAACTATAGGCATGCTGGTACTTGAATGAAAGGTCAGTTTCAGGTAATATAGGAACCTGGTATCATCATGTTAATTCAAAGCACATTGACTTTGGTCCAAATTGGCAATGTAAGTCAGAAGGCAGTTAAGCATCACACCCAGTCATACATACAGATATCATGGCTGTGCTAGACTTGGTTCTTGCATAGCAGACCAAGCTCTGTATCATCTCTACTACATGACTGGAGTGTAGAAAACAGATATTCAGTGGTCTCTGCAGGTTTTCACAAGGGCAGAGCAGTTTGATTTGAAAAGGGCAACTGGTCAACATGGTTAGGGACCACATAGGGCACCTCAAAAGTAAAGTACTGGATAAAATAGTGTATCTTTCATGCAAAACGGAAGAAATTGTCAATAACGGTATCCAAAATTATGGTGAAAATACAGCTTTTGATATATTTTTTTTTCAAATTCAGCTTACAGACTGAAGATTTGTTGTCAAAATTTAAAGAAATATGCCATAAATCATCAAAACATAATCTATATATCACAGAAAAGGGGGCAGGGAGTAAAATAAAAAGGCAGGGACCAAAGAAAAAGGGCAGGGTAAATCTCCCTTCTACTTTAAGCTGCACAGACAACTGTATATCGGTCTGTTTAGCGGGCAAAAAGCCTTGGGCTTAGTGATTGGTTACATCTTACAATTCACTTTTAGTATTTGATCAACAGTCTGACTGCAATTTTCTGTCATCCATTTTGTTTTGTTAAATGTTTACCCCCCTTACAAAATTTCCATTTTGTGGTTGACAAACAATACAAATCAGGGCAAGGTAAATTTTCAAAACCACACATGGCAACCGGGTGCAAGCGGATATATTGAAAATCACTTAAGCCAACTTGGCCCCAAAATTACTAGCTATGAAAATCAATGTTTTAACAAGTACATACACAGACAGGGCTCACATCTTCTTTGTAACACGCTAGTACTCTTAGCAATCCGTTTTGACATTACATGTATTTTGGTTGTCTCTTCCCTCTCTCCCCCATGCCCCTCCCTGAACTGATTTGACTATCCATCCAGACATCTTTTTTTTTGAAAAGCAAATTTTCACATTGTGCCCAGCACCAGGACTTGTGCTTAGAAATATATGCTTGCCCTGACTGGGATTTCACTTATCCCAGACTATTTGACATTTGAATTGGTAAGCCCTGCAAATACTACTGCCAATCTAAGTTTTGATAACAAATATAGCAGTAAATACACACACTTCACAATATGGCAGTCACAATAGGTAGGTGAAACTTCATAACCATCCAAACCTATTTTTGCCCACTAGATGGCACCACAAGTAAATTTGGTTTTGAAAAATCATGATTGTTCAACTCCTTCCCAGAGTTGCACACCAAACCTACTGTCATATGTTTGATTAATAATCAATAATAAATCATGCTGACGTACTGATTAGGAGACATGCAAAATTGCAGTGATTTCCAACACAACAACATTCCCTTTTTTTCTTAGTCTACAGGCATACATGTGCATAAAGTGTCCCATATACTTATTGTACTTAATAAGGTCAAATATTGTCGACTCACCAAACCAATTCTGTTAAATTACAGTAATCTCCTCCTAATTTGAAAAGGGACCACTTTGTACTTGTAACTGACCATGTTATTAATGACAGGCCAGACCCAGCAAAACAGGCTACGTAAAATATGTACTCAAGAGTCTGGTACCACTGGCCAGAAAATATGTACTCAGAGTCTGGTATCACTGGCTGGAAAAGACCTCAACCCACTCACCAAAAACACAGCCAGTGCAGGCACACTTGAAGTGGGACATACTTCTACAAGAAACAGAAGTACCCTTTAACCCCTTCCCTCTTGAGTTAAAACTGAGCTGAGACAAATTTACATGAAACGCAAAAAATATTTAACCCAAATTGCTCCAGGCACAAAGTGAGTAGTGCTTCTGCACAGCTGCGAGTTTGCTAAACAGGCAAGCCAGCGACTGACCTGATAATTAATCAGTGCTACTGTTTCTTTGTTTTATTGAATTTTGGTTAGGGATGGTTCAACATTTTCATCATTTTTAAATTAGTACTTACAGTATACAAGGAAGGAGGGGGTTAAATGGGTCTGTACACTTTCACAAAATATGGAAAGTGATGGTCAGTTTTTGGCCTGTTTTGTGCAATTTTGCTATGATCTTTTGGGAAAATCATCATTTTTAAAGTACTAATTGGGGGGGGGGGGGAGGGGGGTCATGAAATTTAGTACCGTAAGTACTAATTAAAAATGATGATAATGTTGAACCATCCCTTAAATACATTACCAAATGGCCAAAAAATTTCAAAATGAACTATTCAAGCTGGGCTGACTCTTGAATTTTACTACTGTACTATTATTGGACCAAGATGTAAAATTTTCACATCATATTTTCACCAAAAAGACTTCCACCGAACAAACCAAGACACAGATAAAGGCACAAGTGAAAATTCCTTACAAAAGGCAAGCAAAATACACAGATTAGTGTAGGGTCATACATGGAGGAAGCAAAGATTTGCGTAAACTCGATGTGTTGTTGATCGCAGTCTCCGATGCGCCACGTCGTTATTGGTGTACTTTAACAAAATTTTGTTCTTTCGATTTTTTTTTAAATGTTTGAATGGAACAAATCTGTATGACAGAACAAGATAAAAATGAAATTCATGATCGAAGGCTGGAAAAAAATATACGTAAATAGTGGAAAACAAAGCCTGGGTGCCTGCCTGTGAACACTCGCTTGTGCTGCACGGCCCGTATGATGTTGCTTGCTAAAAAGTGACTGCACTTAAGATCTGACTCTTGACACCTACTATACCGCATCCATTTTTTCAGATAAATTGAAATAGAAAGTGCACAGAACTATAAATCATGTAATTTCTGACCATTTCATCATGTAGAAAGAATCGCAAAAATAACAGAGTCAGGGCATGTTCAATCATGTATGCGGCTTGTTGCGCAAATTAGTAAAAAACTGCCCAGTGGCACACAGTGTGCGATACCAGATACTGGCTCAGTGGCAGCATGCTAAGAGTAAAGCCCCCCTCACAAACCATGTTTTGTTAGACCAGGGACCTGTTATAGACTTAGTCCTAATAGCAGGTCCCTGGGTTGACTGGATCCATACTTGGTACAATCAACAAACTTTTAGACATTAAACTCTTTTACAATGCCATATTGGTAACTTTTTGTTCAATCTTAGTTACAATTATGATTTGCCTGCATGAGCATATAGACCCAATGTTATGTTCTTTTCTAGGCTTACGCTATCTGCATGTATTATCTATTTATCATTTTTAAGTAAACTCATATATCACTGTATGTTGATTATACCAAATAAAATCAATCAATCAAATCACACCAAATGGAGTCGAGTTTGCACAATTTCAGACTAGACCCATCCATTCAGTCCATGGGCCCACTATTTTCCCTGAAAAAGAAGATGGGTCCAACGGACCCATACTGCAAAATCCTTAATGTTACCCCTGGTACATGGAGGCCATATAAAATGATGTGTATGTATGTATGTATGTGTGTGTATGTATATATATATATATATATATATATATATATATATTTGTGTGTGTGTGTGTCACTTTATTTCATAAGGGGCTCAGTGAATCATCAACGATCTCTCTTGAAGCTCTCACAAAATACAGCTAGAGTTTCAATACACACTACAAGATACAGACAAAAATAAGTGATATTGTGTGCTTACTGTGATAAGACAGTATTAACATGGATATAATGATCTACACCTCAAGAGCCTTTGGTTACTTCTAGGCACAAGAACACAAAGTCTTGAGATTTTGTTTCTTTACTGTAGAACATCAGTGGGCTCTTAGTCAGTCAGTGATTGCAGGGTGGGTTTTGGGCACTTTCCTCAGTACGCTTATGCATAATACACTCAGCAGTCTGTTGAATGATTACAGAGTAATTATACCTTTCTTTTATTTTTTTTGCAAGTTTTAAAAGCACTTTTCAGCAATAAGTTCCATCTTTGAAGCCCTGATTAACAAATTAAATCTACGAATATTGAAATGACGGTGTGTTGCAGGTAATTTTTTTTCCTTTTTTTCCCAGGTGAAAAAAGAACAGTGAGAATTATATAATGCATGAGCAGTGTTCATTTTCTCCACTTTTATTCTAATTTTGTCATGGATATAAATTATTTTTCTCTTAGATCTGATAATTTATGGGCCATACAATCATCAAAGGGTAACTGAAAAACTCCAAATTCATGCCATTCAATCCCACAACCAAACCATACTAGATACGGTATAACCACCAATCACTAATAAGTTCCTATTCCAGGGACCCTGTTTCTCATATTTATATTTTGTCTGTGCACATGTTAATTCTGCCCTTTTTCCCCCATTCACATTTCACTACTTCCAACTTCAATACACGGTCTAAGCCTAAATAGCTATCTCTTCCTGCCGCATGTGTTTAACAGATGCCAAATCCACTGGCACATACATGTCCAGATAAATGTACTGTGCAACCTAACAATTTGTACTCATACTGGTACACTGAATTCAAAATGGTTTGATAGACATGTAAACTTCAGCCTTTTCTCTATTGCCACATTATTTGGTTGACAAATAAACAGTAACTGTCATCCGGCTGATCTGTTCTGAGATCAAAACTACTGTCTTACAGCATCATCACCTAGAGGGGTGTTTACCAGCGAATACAGCTGGGTTCATTTGCTTCTAAAGATGGTGGCACGCTTGTTGTCATGCAGCTTGGTAGCATGTCTAAAAAGTACTGTAATATTCAAAGGGAGAGAGTAGACTTCACAAAATTATTAGCAGAAATAGGAATTTCAACTGGATATCTCTGCTTGCATGTAATCTGAGACAAAAAGCCCCATATTTGGTATTGTCAGCCTTATTTCTCAACATGTAAAATTTAGTGTCCTTTACAAGGTCCTTGAGGACCTTGAAAAATAGGCCAAGGTTACCAAAAATTTTAACTGATCATTGGCTTAATATATATTTGGTGTAAACTTAGAAGTTTCATCTCAATTTATATTCAAAATAATGAATTTTATGCACTTTCAATACCTATGATGCTAGTTCCACTTAATACCACTGGTGGTGCCACTGTGACTCCACAATGACTCCACACGTCATCTACTTTTATCTGTCAAATACCACTGTAATGGTACACTGATACATGTATGTGCACAAGTTCAGACAAAATGACCATTACAAAAAGATCATTTCCTGAAATGTATTCTCTCCATGACCTTGAGAAAGTACGTCAAGGTCATCCATATAACACAATATGAAATATCCATATATGGCACATATTTGTGGTGCATTTGATATCATAAGCCTCTCTCAACGTCCTGACTTTTAACCCTCCCTCTGCTATTCATTTTCCTGGTTAATTGTCTATCACACTGATTTTATCTTGGGATCTCCACATAAACACGATCATCAGGGCATCCACATGGACCTTTATTCACATAAGCAAAGACATTGTATACTCATTTCCGGTCAATCAAACCTTGTTCTTTTAGAAACTTATTCATACAGACCTGAAAATAAACATCTAATCAATTGATTTTGGTACAGTTGCCGATAAAAATCTGAAAAACCGCAGTAAAATTGCATATTTTGAGGCCTCGAAGTTTGGCCAATTCTCTTGCTGGTCCCGGGCATGTTTGGTATCAATGGTAAAGTCAGAACCTCGTCAATATCATAATGCTGCTTTCCTATTGGCTTAATTTTTTTATTCCTGCCCACCAAACGTCATAAATTTACTATCTCGAAGTTAAAAATCTAAGAACAGCAGGAAGCAAAATTCTTGCCCTGCTTCAGGGTGCTGATTGGCTCACAGGTCATGCAAATAAGTTTGCCAAGTCTCAGCATGTAATCAAGTAGATAATTTGAAAACATTCAGAATGTTCCTGGTGAACCACTGAAAGAAATACACAGTGGGAACTACGCAATCAATGTTAAAATGGGAAACTTGTGACCCAATATGCCTGGTCAACCAATCTCCATAATGGTCTGTACATAATAAAATCTCTGTGTGTTGTATTTTCCAGATTTACCGCAATATTTATATAATTTTGGCACTACTGCTCAATAGTTATAGTGGAAACCATTTAGTATGCGGGTGAATGGGCCATGTTGCCATACGTTGGTAATTATGTGCACTGAAAGTTGATCTTCGGCATGTGCTACTTTGATTAAGCAGATCAACTCGCCTGTAGCATAATGAAGAAGCAAGTATCTTTGGGCGAGTTTTCTCGCCTGCAGCAGAGGAAGGGTTAATGTGCTTTTAACACATTTTCGTCCATACTTTTTGTAATATTGTAGGTGGCACCACCAAATGTCAATGTGTTTTTTGTCTTTTAGCCCGACTGACATAACTGCCAAGTTTCATGATCATTCATTAAAATCTCTTCCAAAATTAGCCCTTTCAAAATTTTTGTATCTTGGCCCATATACATGTATCACATAATTCATTAGCAGGCCTTCACATCTAAAAATTGTCGGTGAGCTGAAAAAAGCTCACCTGAAACCATTTTAGGTGAGCTTTTGCTATAGTTAAGAGTACTTAAACGCAAGATTGAGGTGTGCTTTTAGGAGCTCACCTCAATTATTTTAGGGGAGCTTTTCAGGCAAGTGAAAAATCACACTCTTCAAACACAATGGCCTGCATTAGGTGGAACCACAATACTAAACTTGACCTAGATTTGTGCTTGGTAAGTCCTGAAAGTTACCTAGGGCTGATTTGAAAACTGTTGACTGTATCACATCCACAGGCAAATGTTTACAGCCAAATGGACAGAAAGACAGACATCAGTAATCGCAGAAGCTACTGGACCTACGGTGAGCAGAGTTCAAAAGGAGGTGAAGTTTTGCACTGCAATACATCTGGTCCTCCAAATTGCAAAGTTGCATGGAGTGACAACAAAACAATATAATTTGAGGTCTGAAAAGACCATCAGCCAAGGTGATAGAATCAAAGGTCAAAGTCACAGTGACCTTATTTTGGTATGAGACACACTCGTATCCCAAGAATTATCCACACCAAGTTCAGTACCTCTAAGCAGTATGGTTTGGGATGAAAACTTGTTCTCTAAACTCACTGGAATAAACTAACAATTTTTACTGACAATGTACTGTAACCTTTCCCTTGCATGACAGTGTTAGGTCTGGACTGCCATGCCACTAAACTCTCATGTCTGGCTACAAACTGAACAGACTTCATGCTCACCTAGAATCTGATTAGTCCACATCACACTGTCAAGATGAAGTTTCGTGCAAAGATTACAAAAAATTTATCACAGCTTTTCCCCACTAGTAACTGAGGTGAAATGGAAATACCAAATCCTGTAGCATACTTTGAGGTATTTAGTGAGACAGCATGTGACAGATCTTGTCGAACAAGATGGTCGCAAAATACAAGCCGCATCTGAGGCCGTGGTTTATCGACAGAGGTTTTACTGTGCGCAGGAGTATGAAACTAGTTGTTTCTGGGACGCGAACAGCAAGCCTGAACACTTCATCGGCCACCTGCTGTATACACAGGATTGCACAATTCCAGCTTGAATGCAGTTACATTACAGTAGATTCCCCTGGTACAATAATCAATAGAAAACAAATATTCCTCACCCCACCTGCTCTTTGACAGTCACATCTAATATATTTTGATACAGGTACACACTGATGCCTGTCTTAACCCTTTGCCCCCAGAAAACACTGCCTCGCATTATATGTCATCTGCTTTAGCTTTTTTTTTCACATCAATTTTTTCCATTAATGGAATTACTAAGAACTTGGATTGTGAATAAAATTTAATAGCATGCTCCAGATTAATTTTATGCACAATAACAATGTACACTGAAGTGCATGGAAAGGGAAGCTGTTGACTAACACTTCATTCATGGGAAGTAAAGGGTTAACCATGTATTATGTAAAACACCCCAATATCTCACAGAGCTGGAGAATATAAATAACAAATCAACAATTCTCATACACTATGGAACCCCTGATATTACTTTCAATGTGAACTGCAAGAACGCACATTTTGATTCACATGTTCCCAATGACAAACTCAACAAAATTAGAATACCAATTCTCTACACACGATGCCAATGCCGTTCCTTCACATTTAAATTACACACCACTCCTGAGGAAACCAACCAGATGTACTTCCCATCCTTCCGTTTCTTAACACATATAAATCATTTTATAATACTGTGTCACGTTTCCTGTGCCGTTAATAAGACTTTCTTCAGTATGAGTAATGCAGTGATACCTAAAATAAGTGCACTGGGCTATCATAAACATTATGTTGTCTTTGAGGATAACTGTTTGGTTTTGTTCCTGCTGTTTTCATGGTCATTTCTCCACAAAAATCCATAACTCCACTGCATGCTGCCAGACAGGGCCTAGTTGAGGGAATTTCATGTCACAAGTAGCCCGTCAGTTTCTCCTCTGACTGCAAAAGTTATAGTAATGCACATTTTCCAAAACGGACTATAATATTTGAATATGGGTAGGCACTTTTGCCACTGGAGATTTTCAGTGAATTATGTCTGGCAAGATGCTTTAACAATGCACTACCCCCCCCCCCTAAAAAAAAAAGAAATAAAACTGGTAAAAAATTCTGCACTCACAAATTTATGATCTTCGGATAAGACCACTCAAATGCCTGAGATAACAACAGACTATTTTCCAAGAACAGAAGCACAGAATAATTGGTAACAATAGACCTATCTTATTTTTAAAAACTCTAGGAATAAAAAAATCACAGAGGGGGAAAAATCCTTCATCAGGTTGTGTGCAAAAAATTGCTTGCAAATGTGTCAATATAGCCCGACGACGGACTGCATCACGCTACAAATTACAAGTGTACCATGAAATGAACTGACCATTATTTCAAATTGAACTGGATCCTCCTGCTTGGGCCACCGTGAGGACACCACAATAATGGCTAAGTCCCTGTGTAGTTAGGACACAGTGTGCATCTGCAAGCACTGTTGTATGTACAAAATACACAATAAGCATGAGCCTTCATTTCCCAAACAATTTGCTGAGTAAATTTAGCCTAAAACTATTGTATAGATCCTTGGATGTAATACTAGTTGTCACGCTCAAATGGCAAGTTTCTGTGTGGGGGAGTATCACTGTTCATAGCTTGTTGCCACGCTTGTTCGTGCTTTCAGATCTGTAAATATCCTTCCAGCATTTTCCATCCATGATTCAACTGTGTTTGCTTCATTTTGAAATAACTCATTCCAGCATGCACAGTTAATCTTACTTTTCCTTAGTCTTCTGGGGGGTGGGTTGTTTGGGGGGAGGGTATTATCTTATAGTAAAACTGGTGGCAAAATGGTGACCTGTATTGACATTTATAGCTTGTTGTAGCTGTATCACCCCTGTATCAGCCCCAAGCACTCGTATCATCACGAGACCAAAGGTCCAGTGACAATACGGGTGCAAGGGGCTGATACAGGGATGATACACCTACAACCGTGTGATACCCTTTGTGTTTCCATTTGGTGTAAATAATAGGCCCAGCCTCACCCAGATATCCTCCAATACTATTAAATTTGGACAAAAGAGAGCCACGTTCATAATCCTGTCACCCTCAAACTGGTTGCTAAGGCCAGGCATTCAGTTCCTGTGCTCGTGACAATCAGAGAACACAATTCTCACAGACCCCCTAATTATGTATTCATGAATATCAACCTGAAGATGGATGCCACAGGGTAAACATGAGGCTCATGGGCCTAATGCTCTGCTGGCACTGTGGCAATATTGCACCTTCTCATTTCAAAGTTGCGAGTCTTCAAGTGCCTTCTGAACATAAAAGGCTTATGTAAATTTAGTGTATAAACTGTCCACCAGATGGTACTATGCTCCACATGTAATCATAGTTTATTTGTGCAAATCCTGTGATGGATAATTTTGCATGTGCCAAGAGTGAGTCCTTAACTTTGTGTTCTCAGTGACCGTGGGACAGAAGATCAAGGTCACCCAGATAATGTACTACACGAGGCCCATTGGCCTTGTGCTGTGCTGACATTACCACTGATGTCCAAGCGACACCCTGCCATTAAAAAGTCACCATTTTAACTTGACAGGCATGGTGATCCCACAAAAAAGGTCAAAGTCACTGATATTACATATAACAATCTACCTTTGGGCATGGTCTATATATCTTATAAATTTGGCAAGTCTAGTCCAATTACTTTTCCAAATATGGAATTCTATATCTTAAAACACATTTTGGCTCACAATTTCCGTCAAATTATAGGTGCATGGCGAAACTGGTATCATTAGTAACTTAGACTTTGACCTCCAGCACAATCCCGCCAAGTTTGGTGAAGGTCCACCAAAAATTACAGATGCTAGAGTGTTTACAAGATTTTCACATTTTGACCCCTATATTACATAATATCTTAGGTGGTGCCACCAATATCAAAAGGATCCTAGATTTTTTATCCACCCTATAAGCTTTGAAAGTTATATTGGGCTAACATCAAAACTTTTCAAAATATCCCGCTCACAACCTGAAACTTTACGGATGGACAAACAGAATGACAGAGGGATGGACATGAGCGATGCTATAAGCTCTGCAAGCTTAGGTCAACAGAGCTTAAAAAAACTGTAGGGATATAATAAGACATACTTGTTTCAAGCAAATGACACTAGAACAAGGAATATCCATTGCAAAATTGGAAATGAATGGAAGGACAGACAGTAAATATATCCATTGTAAATTCTGAAAAGTGGACTTTGGCATGACCCAAGCAGCTTGCATCTTTATGTTATTACAACAATGACAAAAATCTTACCTTGCTTGTTGGTTTTATTTCACCTTCAACATATATTTATTCAATGTGAGCCAACGCATGAAAAGGATCCAATATAAACATGGACCATCATGGGGGACTGTGGACAGAGACATAAAAATTGGTATAATTACAATGATCTATTCGGAGTATTTTAACATAAACATGGATGCAGTTTTTTACAAAACGTGTTCATTCAGTGTGTTAATCACTGTGTGAGCAGTTACCTGTGAATGTTCTGCCATCTAATTGCCCAGCTAGAGTATTTTAAACTAAACACCGCAATATAAATCCACAGAATACTTTCGAGCACAATTACTGGAGAGATGCAAATTTTTTGCGGTCTATTTTTCTTGGCCCAAATTTTTTACTGTTAATTCTAATTTTCTTGGCCCAAAATTTTCGTTTTTATTTTATTTTACTTCTGCCTATGAATTAGGGTTAAAGTTGTTTGCAAACAACAGCTGGGACATGGTAACATGTAAAAGCATGACATGGCTGTGCATGTACATGACAAATTGATTTACTCACAACAAGCTATCAGACAGACTCTATGGAGTTCATCCAAACTGGCCATATTTTATAACACAAATGGTACCACTCATACACATGACCACCACTCCAAAGCTACAAGTTCATTGTCCAGTCCACCAGAGCCCCATCTGCCCCACCTTTACCCTGCCAATACCTTTGTTACTTAGAGATCCTTAAATATAAGGTTGTTTTTCCCCAAGTACATCTGTGAATCTGTTAGCATCTGGTAAATACGTGGTAAGTAGAATGACCTTATGTCCCCACATGTTAACCCATAAAAACCTGACGACTCACAACTGAGAATCAGACATATCCGTGAAGAACTTAAAAGGTGGACCTAATAAAGATCGAATCCCTTAAGTGCAGGCTTACAACAATGCACCAATGTGCACCTATGTATTATTACGATCTCTCTTTTCCCTGAAGTTCCTCAGTAAGGAGATTATCTGTGTGCAGGAAGTGTGACATTTTTATGAAATGGTCAACACAAAGAGACAATCCCTCACACCAAATCACCTGGTCACACCAGGACTGGCCCTGTCAAATGGAAGAAGCCATGACTGATCTGCTGCCAACTTTGTCATTTCAAGATGTTCGGACACATGGACAATAAAACTAAAGTTATGGTGCCCAATATACCAGTGCTTCATAAAATTTCCCTCCAAAGGTTGCCACTGGTACACTTCAGTGAACAGCAGCAGCAAATTGCACTATTTTTTCCTACTCGTGACATGTAGTCCCCACAGTACATCTATTGTCACTCCATTTTTTTTTTACATACAATATTAAACCCCTAAGTTTACAGCATATAACACCACGAACATTTCATATCTAAAAGTCTTTCATCCTTTTTAACTCGCATATCCCATCATGGCATGACCCCTGCTCCTCCTTATGAGCAGTCCCTGCAAAAATACCAGATTTGCCAGCATAGAAGCTTTTAAGTCACCTGTGGTGCAGCTGAGAAAGTGAAGAAACACTGAGGCAAATTCAGCATAAACCTGCACTCACAATTGACCAAACCGACAGTGTAATCTACACATAAACTTCCCTGGCTCTAGTCTAGCCACTTTTATTTCAAACACATGCATGCAAAGTTCTAATATTTCCAAATAAAGCATGCAAAAACAACATAAACAAGTCATCAATTTTCTTTGAAAATCCAGTTCCCCCCAAAAAAAGAAAATATGGCCAAGAAATCAAAAACAGATCTGGAAAAATATTCTAGTCTCGGTGAATTTTTAATTGATGGCTAATGTTGCAAGATACAAGCAGATATATAACTGTGGCTAAGTTTCACCCCCAAGGTATACCCTTGAGTGCACGTAGGCCTACATCTGGAAAACACACCTCCACCCTAATCACATATTTCACATCAGACTCTCTGCAAGAATAGTTTTAATGTTACTGGATGACATATCCATACATAAAACCACAGGAATAAAATTGGTACCACAGGCAGAGATCCAGTCACTGGGTCCTACATTGACATAACTGTTACCATGGAAACAGGGGTCATACCAGCTAAGATGGTATGTTGGCATGTTCCAAGGATCTCAACGCAACTTTTCAATGTCTCACATATTTTGCCTTCAAAGTGCAGTTTTTAAATGGAATTTGAGTCTGTTTTATTTCCATCCAAAGAGAAACAGCTAAAAACAAGAATGAAAGTCTTGTGGTAAATGTGCAGCACTGTCACTATTCTATCATTGCAAGGTTTTCCACTTCAGCTTTAAAAATGATATAGTATTCAAAAATAAGCATTTTCACCTGACTGTGAAACACATATTTTGCACTTCCAACACCACTTCTGCCTCAAAGACAGCAACTGCGTTAAGAATAGATTAAGATTAAGACACCAATATGCATAAATTTACATTGCAATCCCTACATAACAAACCACTGATGCCCTGAAAGCAAACATAGCGCCAACTGTAGGATAGGACAGGTCTGGTTGTCATTCAGACAGCCAGCATGTGCCACATTAAAAATGGTCGCTCACCCCAAATACCACACCACCCTTCACCAAATTTATGTGAAACTACACAAAACATCACTTGGTTTTGCTTCTCATAAGGAAAAAAAATAATCTACGAGATTTCTTTTAAAATCAGAGTAACATCAATCTACGGTTATCCTTAGCAGCTTCTGTCTCACGAAAGGGCACACTGTAATACCTGTAGTATCGCTGGGACCACTGGTGCCATTAGCCAATTGCTAATGTTTCGCAGGGTTGGGACAATATATCGAAATACCGTGATACTCACCCTGTACCGAACCGTATCCTGATACGATCCTTGTGTATCAAATTTTCATGATATGATTTAAAAACTTCAATTTTATAACTTAGGAATTTTATATGAAAACATTTAAAAAAACAAAAAACGTTTCACTCTTATGCCAATCTGATCCTGCGCCTTGTTCTTCCCTGCCTGGCATTTTTTATTCGACACCTCACTTTTGACACAGAAGATTGGAATAGAACATTGATCTTAGACACACCAAGTACAACTTCCAATATTATTGTGATCCAAGATGCTTATTTACTTTACTTCGCCAGGAAGTCGTAGCACAAATAATGCTACTGTAACTTTCATGTTTTCCGCAATTTTTTTTGTCCACATGTCAAACATGATTGTGACTTGGTATACCTAATCAAAACATGTCAAACCACATGCATCACTGCAGAGTTCACCAAAGTTACAACCAAGTAATTTGTGCCCAAATGCAAATTAATAAATGGCAAATTCAAGTGTGCACTGGCAAGATACTGGGAGCTTATTTAATTGATTTCTCATGATTAACAATGAACTTGACATAACTGAGCATGCAGATTAAGATCAAGACAGTAAGTAATGTATTCAGAATATTTTTGTGACCATTCAGTTACTTTTTAATGCTAAACAAAGACTCGCTAGTAAATGGCACCCCCACCCCCCGGGCACCACACGCACAAGGTGCCGGCTAGTTGAACTTCAACGCAAAAAACGAGAATCTGGCATGTTCCAAGTCGTGATGCACTTCAGATAAATTATGATTGTTTGAAATAAAGTTTGAAACACACGAGAATTATGTTAGTTGAATGAATGACAGTTTTATGTTTTGTATTGAGATCAAATTGGAGTACGAAGTGTCAGTGTTAATCCTTTCAGTCATGTGCTACCGATTGCAATGTGCGCTACTGTCGATAAAACATTAGTCCCGTTGGGACCGCCATGCTTTATCGGGTCACACTATCAGAAGTGCAACCTGATTGGTCAACAAACGCATAGCTCATTAATAATTTATCATTTTGACTGACTGGAGAGCAAGGCAAACTCTATTGGCCAAAAGGCCCTAGCTACATTATCATGTTGATCATGTTAATTAACACAATTGCGTAATGGAAACAATAATCAGCCGATGACCGACAAACCCTGGCAAAGGCCCACATCAGTGAACGAATTAATGAGTCAGGTGGACACATTGGAGGAAAGATGTCACTGTACTGCTTTCTTTCTCTTGTAATTAAATTTAAAATGACTTTCAGGGTACTTCTAGGGATGACCTTAACAATAATCATTTCATGAACTTGACACTGAGCAGCAAGTCAGAAAGAAAAAAAAAAAAAAACAAGAAAGTCAGATTCACTTTTTGAATTGTTTTAGTTGCATACAAGTAGAGTAGAACCTCATTATAATGACACTCCGATATCCAACATATTCATTATAATGACACAAGTTTGGAATGGCAAAAGTTCACTGTCTCTGTTGTTTGATTAATTTATCTGACATATTCAGTTATCTGACACATTTCTGAGGGAACAGTTAGTGTCATTATAAAGGGTTTTCACTGTATAAGTCTTTACTTCAATGTAAAACCTAACACACACACACAGATGTCAATGTCCTGTAATGTCGCATTATCTGTCCCATAAACCCTACCTCTTACTTAAATACATATTTTCATCAAGTGTGATCAGCTTTTATTGACTCCTAAAAATCATTACACAGATGTCAATTTCCTCTCAACAGTCCTTGAGCAACAGAGTGGGTCAGGGCCATTCATATACAATCCCATGCAAAGTGTTACACAGACATTAAAACCTGGCAATGTTTGATCAGCTTTGGTTGAATCCTTCTGAGTTATGGCATGGACACATATTTCCTTCAAACAGCCATGTGACCTATTTCCTTCAAAGAGCCATACATGTGACCTAGAGAATGTGGTCATGGCTATTCACATACACTCCAATGCAAAGTGTTATAATGTGACCATCTTTGATCAACTTTTGGTTGAGTCCTTTTCATGGCATGCCATGGACACATATTTCCTTCAAAAAGCCATGGGACATAGAGAAAGAATAACAATAACACGTACTGTATTCATTCCAATAAGAGCACATACTCTAATAAGGTCACACCCCATTATTTACCAGAAAAGAAACCTTGGTTTTCATAGACATAGGTCAATTTTCAGTCTCAATTCTAGTCCATTACCTGTTCTTTAGGCATATTTTCCAATTAAATTTTCCTAAGGGCACTGTGCTCTTATTGGAAGGAATACAGTATTTATTGTCACCCATCTGCCATACCAAGCAAGATCCCACCTACAGACCCGTGACCTTTACAATGAGGTCTTGCTTTCGTGTTCATGCTGCAAGACCAGTTTGTAATCAAACAACAATGACTTGTGAACAACCAGAACTAGGACTGGTGTTTTTCTGTATTTATCTGCCCATCATTTACATTTGTATCAGATATTTCAATTTTTTCCCCTTCTTCTTTTTCAGGAGTGTCCAGTTTTGCCTTTTTCCCTTTGCTTCTTAATTATTTGGAATATGCTGGGACTATGGTCCATTGTTTTCTTCTATTACGGGTCTGTGAGCTGCTCTCCAGTGCAGGAATCTTAGATCACACAAGATTTGTGAGATTAATGACAGTGCCCTTGCTTATGAAACTTAGAATGCCCCATAACCAAAGCCCAGCTCAAGATTGTTAAAGCGTCAGTGGATGGATACGTACAAATGGAACTGCACTCTACTTGTTACCTTATACGAATTCATGTTGGTGACATGAATTTTACCATTTTCCATGGAATTCAATGGCAAAATGATCTTTCTGCATTTGGGGGGTTATTCTGTGAATGTGGCAGCTTTCATCAATTATCCAGGGTTAGAAAAGAAATGTGTGCAAAAAGAACACCCCACCCACCCTACCAAAGATGGAAGACACAATAAAGATGCTTTACTCAAAGATAAAGATGTAAATTTAGAAGGGTTTATGGCCAGTTCATGTCAAATGATTGTTCAACTGTGTTGCTGATGATAATTTGTGAAGGTGTGGGATGCCACAGTGGCGGCTTGTTGCTCACGCCATGCAATTTACCTACATGGGCATCCCACACAGGAGAGATCAAAATTACCAGTTATCTGTGTATTTCCATTGGATTGCATGTTGAATTAACCTCAAATTAAAAGACAAATTTTAAAGCTGCAAGAATAAAATTTACATTAACATTTCAATTTTGTACATAATGTTACCTAACAAATTTTGTTGTTTCTGCAACATGTGGTTTTAAAGTTATTAAGCTGTAAATTACAATGAAAAGTAATGGGAGTAGACAACTCTAGCCCTGAATGACTAAAATGCTCTCTACAGGATAGCAGTAGAAGCTTCTGTTCTTGCTCTTCCCTATTCAGAAGAAGTAAAAATGGAAATCTTGGCATGAAAATGCCACTTTCATGATTTCTTTAGTCTTAAAAACAGCACCATCTTGGGTGGTCAAAATAGGACAATGGAAAGCAGGAGTACAGTGAGGCATCACACACTGGGTGAACATGTGCTAAATATGAGTGAACATTGACACACTGGCCAAGTCCATGGTCATTTTTGGTGTCATCTTGTTCTAAAAAGTATCTTTCCCCTCCCCTCCTCCTTTACCATTGAGATTGTATAGTATTCAATAAAGACAGTTTGGCCACGAGATGTGTTGTAACTTGAAGCTTAAGGCCACACACTTACAGATGTAGTCATTATACCAGTCAAATCAGTCAACTATTGTGACAGGCAATTAAATCCAATGTATACCTGTAATATAGCCAATGAATGAGGCAGCTATCACACTACTCTTATCTAATTGTACATCAACAGCCAAGTGCTTCATGCCCTTCATTATGAGAAAGACAATTATCATAGCTCAGTCATATACACAGTGGCAAAGATAATGCTCAACCCCCCACCCACCCACCAAAAAAACAAGCAAACAAACGAACAAAAGGCCAAAGGGCCTAATACTATGCCGACATTTACAATCTGATGACCATCACCAAAAATCATTTCCTGAAATGCAGTACATCTGGTATTGTTTGCCTTATTCTTTATCAACATACATGTATTGAATTAAGTGTCCTTTTTGCAAGTGCTTAACGAAAGTGCTTGAAAAACACATCAAGGTCACTCATATTCCAAAAATTGATCATTGGCTTAAAGCATATTTGGAGTAAATGTAGTAGTTCCATCTCAATTTATTAGCACAAAAATGAATTTAATATGGTTTGATACCTATGATTGTTAGCTCCAATAGTTACAATCAATGACACCACAATTATGCCATATCACCAACTTTTGTTTGTGTCATGTTCTTGCAATGGTACATGCATGCATGAACACAAGTTATGGTGTAACGACCATCATAAAAAAAATAATTTCATGAAACACATTTCCTCTGTAACCTTGAGAAAGTGGTTAAGGTCATCCATATTATGCAATATCAGTTTTACATGCATGATAAACATTTGCTGCATACCTGGTATGTTAGCCTTCTTCTCAACATCTGAAATTTAATGTCTTGTACCACAATGATTAATGACCTTGACAAATAGGTCAAGTTCACTAGTGGCACCAGCATTACTAGGAGCATAAGAATGAATTTAATCCACGCCTTCTCGTTTGAGAGTGTGGTTTTTCACTCACCTTGAAAGCTCGCATAAAAAAATTCAGGTGAGCTCTTCAAAGCACACCTCAATCTTGCATTTCAGTACTCTGACTATAGCAATAGCTAACCTACAGCTCACCTAGAATGATTTCAGGTGAGCTTTTTCAGCTCACCAACAATTTTAAATGTGAAGGCCTGTTAATGTGTTTCTGTTACCCATGACATTAGTTCCAATAATTACCACCAGTGGCACCATCATGACTCAATGTCATAGACTTTGTCAGTATACTGTAGATTGCTTTATTTTCGGATGTATAAATTTTCACGAGTTTGTATTTTTGACATTTCACTGTACATGTAGTTTTAATTTCACCGTTTTGGACATAATTCCCATTCAAACAATGTGAAAATACTATTTCACTGTGGTTTTTATTTTCACGGTTTTGTGCTAGCAGCAAAACAAGCGAAGAATACAGCCAAATTAAAGCAATTTATAGTAATATTCATGTAATGGTATAACAGGATATATGTCAAGAAGTTCAGATGTAATGACCCTCCACCTCCCCCCCCCCCCCAAAAAAAAGGGGACCACCTTAAAGTTGTTGACACTATGGTTATGACAAGCAATTGTTTCCGGCCAGATAGATGTAATGACAGATGGACAGACATGAGTGATTGCATAATTTATATATGCTCTGTGACCTATGGTCAGCAGAGCTAAAACCGTTGTTCAGCGAGTTGTCTTTTCATGTGTACGTCTTAATCAGAAGGTTCTACTGTGTTTTGCACAAGAATGATGAACACAATTTGACTGACTATCTTTTGACCTACCTCCTTTCGAATGAGGTTTTATATGAAGCGTGACTGGAGGTCCACGGGTATTAGGTTGAGGTCCACCACTAAGCAGGTTGACAACATGAACTTCAGCAGAGGTAGAGGTGTTCTCTTGACTTACACAACCTGCTGCTACCGTCGGGTGTTCCAGCAGAGGTGTAGCGTATGGCGAGTTGAAGGGAGTGGTGATGCGGCAAGCTTCATAATATGTAGCAGATACTGAAAGCAAAAATTACTTGTTTGAAAATATATGATAACCTTCGTAATATGAACATAGTGGATACTGAAAAACAGAAATTTGGTGCTTTATGATGGCAAGCTACATACTGAAAAAAACACAAAAAAAAACAGACCCCATAATTTTCAAAATGGTAAGCAATGGATCACAAAGGAGCAGTAACAGCAAGCTTCACAGTATGTGACAGATACAGTGGTCCCTGTCTTGAATGGCCACTCCAATGAGAGGCCACCTGGCTTGAAAGACCACATTTTACAGGTCCCTGCTATTTTTCACATTATTCTGCATCTAATGAGAGGCCACCTGTCTTGACAGACCACTTTTGGCTTGCCCTTCTGGTGGCCTCTCACGACAGGGACCGCTGTACTGAAAACAAAAATAGGGTTTTTTTATTATCTTATAGTGCTCCCCCCCCCCCCTTAAAAACAAGCAAAAAAACCAAAACAAGAAGGCTGTGTTAACAGCCCATGCTTAGCTGACCTAGAGATTCATCACACTTGTGGCTGTGAACTTGGGATAGGATCAAGGTCACCCATTTACTAAATTTAGTAAATCTAATCTTAACGGAAGACTACTAACATGTGTAACATCAAGTTCCCATTTCAAGTAGTTCCCAGGTTATAGTGAAGAGTAAAATTGATGCATGTTGCAGAAATGAGGTCAAAGTCACTCATGTACTGTCTAAGTTTAAGTTATAATCATTACAAGAAATTCTCATGTTAAACTGTCATGTTAAAACTTGTTAAAAGATTTCTTTTAAAATTCATAAACGATTCAAAAATCACTGGAGCATGACCATTTTAACAAAATTGGTAGAGGCCAACTTAAGATACATTGCTATTAAGCTTGAAGTGAATCTGGACGACCATTTTAGAGAAGAAATTGAAAAAGTGAATTGTAAATGGACAAATGATCCAATAAGTTCAGCTGGCTGACAAGTCAGCTGAGCTAAAACCATACTTTTCACAGAAAATTGCTGAAACATGATGGTTTGGGCTCCATCCATCCCTGCAGAACTACCCTTGCAGGGCCAGAAATTTTGTAAAATTTTGCAAAAATCTACTTGGATTTTTGTCAATCAGTGGTCTTTTTAAAGAAAGACAAGTTTAGGAGAATCTTTACGAGAACAGATTCTTGCTGAAATTCTGGCCATGCCTTGTTTTGTCTTTTTGTGTCCCATCACTTTCCTTGATCATAAGCTTCAGTGTTACAAACAGCCACTGTCTGTTTTAAAGTTCCACCCCAGCAACAAGTTTAGTTATGTATATGAAACCTTGCCATGTGGTTCACATGTTTACCACAGGAGTGGCCAGGGTTTGTTGCATTTATTCTGCTGTCAGTGGTACCCTGTAATTCACGCTTTAAAGGGATATGCTGTGTACTCCCATTCTATATTATAAGGATACTTCCCTCTTGACTTCCATCAGTTTATGTACTGCTCGGTACTACATGTTACTTTATTTTCCATCCTGCCCAGCAAGTTTCACATCAACATGAGTAATCTTGATCGTATATTCTACATGACAGAGATCTATGATACTTGTTCAGTGACCTATTCATAAACCTATATTACTTCAGTAAATACTTGTCAATCAACTGATCCAACATTATAACACTCTACATAAGCTTGCATACACCAATATCCATGCACCTTTGCAGTAACTTCGAAAAGTGTACTTTACTACAAACACTATTACGTTTATTGAAAGTATTAACATTCCACCTTTACTCTGGTAAACATGCCGTTGTCAACTTTGCTACGTGTATCTATGCACACAACATGTACAACTCCAGGCCCATATGGCATCAAAGTCCCATGTACTGATGCCATTGTTTGTCCAAAAAAAAAAAAAAAACAATTTGACACACCACTGAGACATGCAGAAAACTCAAAACTGAATTTTATACTGTTATTTAAGCATTTAAAAAGTTGACAGAGCCCGAGTGTAATCACAAGCTGTCATTTAGGGACAGATACAATGTATACACATGTACATTGACACAGCTTTATGTCTTGAGTTTGTAGACCAATGTTTTATTTCTTGCAATGTGAAGACCAAGTCCTCCCCTCTGGTTTTCCTTACCCTGAGACCTTTGAGCAATAAAAAAAAAAAAAAAAAAAAAAAAAAACATTCCATAACAAAACTTCCCCGAGTTGCTGACCATGGCCCGCAGACACACAGATGTCAAGTCACATGAGTCACACACCATTCTGCCACTTTTTTCATTCAAACTTGTCTTATCTTATGCAAACAAAGTAACATATCCGCAAGTTGACATGTTTATGGGATGTGTCCAGCATAAGTCTCACGCTTTGAACAGAGAGTACCTCACACAACATCGGTCAATGGGATTATCATATGGTTTCCATCACAGTTGTTTTTCATGTATGTATACACTCATAAATATACAAGATCTCTTGTCCTTTTTTTCCCTGCCAAAATGGGGTTGTGGGTTGGTGCCACAGTGGTTGCTTTTGCACAGGAATAGAGTGAGAAAGATCCAACAATGAAATATATCTTCACAATAAACCCTCAAGTTGATATCAAAAGAGCTACATGTATTGGGCAGATTGATATCAAAATAGGTATTGGGCAGGACAAGAAAATTTTTAAAACTCCACGTGCCCACAATGTTAGCGGATGTTGAAAAGCACTAGCACCCATGAAAACAAATTGATGCCAAAATTACAAGCAGAAGTTTAATGTTTTAACATGTGCAAAATGGGCTTATACAATTTTTTCCCTTGTAGACAAGGTATTTCGAAAAATTGGCTGCCCCATGTTCTGACTTATTTGACCTTACATCCATCAATCAACTGTAATTTGTGAAAGCAAATGTTGTGGTTTCCCCATGGCTGCTGCTTTTAAGTTTTTTCTTGCTCTGCCTGGCATTTTACTTGTCTGTGGCTAGTGGACATATGAACTGGTGAGCCCTATTGCAGCAAATGAATATAACTTAGTCACAGTCCCATACAAATCATAGCAGTCCAAACTTGAGGCAAAGTCAAGAGTTAAAGATGCACAGATATGTCACTGTAGTTAATTGTCCACATTTACCTCAGTCCACCAAATAAACTTTTGAAGCGCCAGTGGAAGTGGCTACTACCTTTAGTGTCCTTTAACCATTTCCCTCTCAAATCAGGCAAAAGTGCCTAGATGTACACTGTCATCTGCCTCCATCTTTTTGCTTAAATTTCTCCCTGATAGAAAACATGTTTGGTAAGAACTGTAGATAAAACCTATAATGATAGTATACCCAAGGTCAATGACTTTGTTTGGATTAGGTTGGCCACATTACACCCACACTGTGCTGAGGATAGCAGTGCACTCAGTCCTGGTCTCACCAGCAAACGGTTAACTCATTCAATACCAGTCCCTGCTTTTTCTGTATATTTACCTACATTTAAGAAGACAACTGCATATTTAAACTAAAACAGGCTGATTTTCAAACAGAAAATCAAATGTCTCCCCATACGCCCTTACTATTGTCACCCTTATTTTTATAAATAGGCATACCGATTCCAATGATCTACAGATATGGTGAAGGTACACTCTTTATTTCAAAATGTTGATTTTAGAAGAAATGCCCACGTGACCTTGAAAAATAGGTCAAGGTCATACATCTGCAGTTACAAGCAAGGTCTTACAAAAGTCTTACATAGAAACATAATCACACAAAATATCAACCTCTTGAAGTCAAATCTTTCTCAAAAGAACCTGCAATTACTTTTAAAAGTGGCCATGTGACCTTGAAAATAGGTCAAGGTTACCCATCTACAATCCCGACTTAGTTCATAATTTGGTACATAATCATGCAAAGTTTCAACCTCCTAAGTCAAATCCTTGCGGAGTTATTGCGTCTGCTTCAATTTTACATGACATGCCCATGTGACCTTATAAAATAGGTCAAGGTCACTCATCTGCAATCCCAAGCAAGGTTTTATATAGGAACATCTTCACAACAAATTTCAACTTCCCAAGTCGCAACGCACACAACAATGTGTTGAAGAAGAAGAAGAAGCGGAAAAAACAGAAGCAAAAACAATATCCCCCCCCCCCCTTGCACGGGGAGACACAATTCTTCATAAAAATAGTTTTCATTCAAGTACCAACATAATTCTTCATGAAAATAGTTTTCATTCAAGTACCAACATGCCTCTAGTCTTAAGTCAGTGGTTCTGGCACTGACCAAGGCCTGTGCCCATAGTATGTAAAGAGTTAATGTGATATGATGACCCACATCATCCAGTTGCCTGCATATCGTGAATCATTATTATTTTGTAAATAGCACATTTCCATGATACCTTGGTGACATATTGGTGCACTGCTATGGGTAAGATTACTTTTCCCAGTTCTTACAATAAAATTTGCATTCACATGTGGTAAAACTGTAACAGCAAATGAGGAAAATGTGTAAATAAAACCTGTCAAATAAGTCTTTTTTGCATGTATATTTACCCAGTTTTTGCAGCAATCTTTGGACTTAAAACACCAACTTACACCCCCACCCCCCACCCCCCATTCAGACTGAGTCTCGGGCATGTTATCTTCATAGTTCTCTTCTACAATTTTCATCCATATTTTTTGTCCTTACTGTTAAAGATAGTCCAAACCACTGAAGCAGCCAACATTTGACCAGCAGCCAGCTTTGGCTTGTTTGCAGGGTACAAGGTTAAAACAGGCATCTGATACTTTTCCACATTCATACAACAGTTAATACCATGTGGTACTGGGTGACTGTCAATTCAGAGGTTAACCTGAGCATGATGGCTGACAGTCCCTCAGTCCCAACATTACGCTGTTATAATGCTTGTGACTGGTTTGGGGGGAGGGGGGGGGGTGGCAGCAAGCACAGTGGGAACTTCCAAGCACAGTAGGAGCTCACATGGATCAAGCACAATAATATCTAACAGCTCACAAAAGTCTTCAGAATTACAGTGGTCCATTAAAAAGTAGTTCATTATTTTAATCCTATAATGGTCCTCATTCTGGCTTTGATGCTGTTCAAGTCTAATGTTGACATTCATAATCCTCATTGTTTGAGGAATATTTACAGGATTAAAGATATAACAATAATCCTTTCAGTACTTCAGTGGAAGCTAAAAACTCATTGCGATCCTTCTTAGCTGATGGATCTTAACTGCTAACGTCACCTGTCCCGTTTTTTCATCTGTCTTCTGAAATCCATCCTACAGTAGTATAGGCCTTTGCCAGTGCTTTTTGAACAGCCTGGCGAGTCAAGCTACTGCACAACCCAACAAGGCAACACTGACACTGGTCAAAGCTTGTTGTCATACATGATATATGTACATGTCTATATATTTGCAATTACTTGAATTAAGAATTTAACATGCACAGATAAACCAGGGACTGCAGGAGTTAAATCATGGTTACAAACATAATCACATTATGTTCATTAATAACCTGATAAATATATTACAAACACAGCACCTAGCTACGTTCTTCAATCCTCAGTCCTTCTGAGGTTCCTATCATCAGGGGCTCACTTGTAGCATTGTCTAAAAGAGTTTCCATATTTCAGTGGCAAATGAGTAACTGAAATGTATCGTAGCACTTCTGTTTTAAACAAAAGAACTAATTTTACATTGATACACATCTACAGCATTATTAATTGACTCATTAAGGGTGCACCCACTGGCATTTTGCAGGACAAAACCTGTTGTCAGAGTGTGCCAATTATTTTCCACTAGGCCCCACTCTGTAACATATCAAGTCCTTGTGAAAATTCTCTTCTACTAGGCCCTATTCTTGTTCTCACATTATGTCCTTTTAACATTTTACATCCGGGTAATACCTTCCGAAACATGTTCTGAGTAGTTACCCACTGAAGACCCTTTAATTTATTTGGGCTAATGCAGTCTATGTCAAAATTTTTCAGAGGAACGTGTACAATATGGACAATAGTACTTCCATATGTATATACGTTAGACAGGGACAGGTTAGCTTATGGAGAGTAAAGAGTTTGGACTGCGGTATACGGTAATGACTACTAAAAAGTGGTTCTGGGCAAAAAGACACAAATACAATCCCCCTTTACATACCACTTTGTTAGTCACTCATACAAATTCTGCTCTAAACTTTGAAAAATTGAGGTTGCCCCTTCCCTTGGGAAATTCCTTTGATTGGTTGTTTATGTGCACCTGTTTTATTAAATTCATTTAATTTGTTAAATTGTCTTTGACTCTTTGTCGAGCACTATGTCTGTATGTAACCATACCATGTATGTTGGTGTATGTCAGCTAAGTATTCTGCATATATGTGCAGGGCTGGCTGCATGCACTGGAATTAGTTTTGACGGTAAAGTGTAAATCATCTCAGGCTGGCTGTATGTGCTGGAATTAGTTTTGACTCTAAAAGTGTAAATCATTTCGAACTACAGCCAATCATTGTAATCTGGCTATTACCCACTTTCTCCTCTTTCACAGATTAGATTATCCAAAAGTTATCTTCAAAAATTATCAGGAAGTTCAGCTGCTATGCAGCCACACATACACCTCCCACACAATGTTTCATAACCTACATTTAGGCACCATTTAAGATGTGAACTGTCCACCTTCACAACCTGGGAAACTCCTGCTTTTTAGCTAATAGGAAATTAAATCTGACTAAATTTTGGTTACAAATTTGGTAGCTATATGTTAGTCTACACACATTTCAGTCAAGCCCTCAATGTCCACCCACCCACTTCCACTCCAACATTAGGGATCAATATTTTGCACACATCCATTAGTTATGTGTGGAAGTTACCTGTAATGAGATCTAGTTTTCATGCCTATTGAGCTCAAATCTACGATTTTGTATGACCTGTACACGCACTGCCCGGAACTACTGCCAAAGGTAGCTTTATATCTTTGTTTGCCATCTACCCAAACTATTTGGTGGGGGCCACAAACATTACAACCAATAAAGGTACACCCATCCAGTTTTATACATGTGTGGGCGCCCTACTCTACACCTAGATTCTAATTGTAAGTTCACAGGTGGAATTTCGTCCAATAACAAGCTTGATTAACATAATGACTGGTACTTCTTTGATCACTATACAAGCAGGGTCGCCGCCAAGTTGTATTGGCACAGTTACAACACTAGCATGGTACACAGTGAATACAGGTACTACGGTCAAGGAGAAGTCAAGGTTCATCACGTGGCAGTAATGCTCTAATGTTATCTCACATTGAATGATGAAGACCCTTAATGCGCACTCTCCCAACATGAAGCTACATGCCTGGTACATTTAAGTTTGTCACTAGTTTATACATTGGCAGCAATATAAAATGAGCTTACGAAAGTGCATTGTCATTAAAATTAGATGCACAAATTTAGGTAGTTCAAGATCTAGCTGACTTGTCAGGGCTCGGCAAGCCCAATTATCCAGAACACATACATTTTCAGACTGGATGCGTTGACCTTTTCAGCTCAATAGAGATTTTACACACTAATTTTACAAATTTTAGACCAAAGTGCTCTAGGACAAGTAACAAATTTTAGCTCTGCATGTCGCTTACATACATGTATATGTATAGCAAAACTGATCAGCAAAGTAAACCATTTCTGGGTTGCACTAGGAATTTTTACCCCTTAGCCAATTTGGCTAAAACTACAAATTTCTTTTAGCCAAATGGAATCTTCTTTGGCCAAATTTTAGTCCAATAAATCTGACACATATAAAGTCAAAACGCACCCCTCCCCCAGCCCGCCCGCCTGAAAGACCATAAAAATGTTTTGTCAAACACACAACCATACATACTTACATTGTTATTAAAATAAGTAAATTTTCTTTTTTTTTTCTTCATTAACACTTTTTTTTCTAAAATAAAGTTTCAAGTCATGAAACTTGGACATATGATAAGGTTAGTGACCAAGACATGTCAGAACTTAATTTATGATTTAATTTATAATCCTAGTTTTAAATAAGAGGGCTGTGTGAACAGCCCGTGCCTCAGCTGATCTTGACATTCATCACACTTGCAGCTCTTTGAACTTGGGTAAGGATCAAGGGCACCCATGTTCTGAGTAAGTGTGACCTTTATAGAAGAACACTTACATGTGCAACATCAAAGTTCAAGAAGTTCTCAAATTATAATGAAGAGTAAAATTCATGTATGTTGCACTGTGACCCCACAAACGAGGTCAAGGTCATTCATGTACTGTCTCAGCATAACCTTCATACAGAATAATTAACATGTGCAGCTAACTCAAAACAGATCTCAAGTCATCAAGTAAACAGTAAATTTCGTGTCAGTTGTCCTATGAATTAACGATAGCACACCTATTGACTTACATAGTAATCAATAGGAAAACTGCATTGAACGATAAGTATCCGAATTGAAAATCCTTCAAAATCAGGAATCCAAAGCAGTGCCACCTAGTGAACAACTGTTTGACCCTTCCACATCAACATATCCATCACATTTCAGCTTAATCTGAGAGACAGTTCTGAGAACAAGTGAAAAATAGCAAAACCATACAAAAAAAATTCATAAGAAAATTGCAGTGCACCTGGTGAACAAATTGGGAACTAGGTGTCCCCGGGAGTGTCTATGTACGATATCAAAGCAATTGGGTGAGCGGTTTCAGAGGAGAAGAATTTTTAAGGTTTGCCCCCAAAAAGAACAAAAAAATTCATCAAAAATCCAAAAATCAATAGAGCGTGACCATTTGTCCAAACTTGGTAGAGATCCACCCAAGGCACATCCCCACCAAGTTTGAAGTAAATCATGCCAATATTATTTAGGTTATGACAATTACAAGAAATTCCCATGCTAAACTTTCATATTAAAACTTTTGTAGAGATTTTTGAAAAAAAATCATAAAAAAATCCAAAATTCTTTAGAGCATGACCATTTGAACAAACCTGGTAGACACCCACCCAAGGTACATCCCCACCAAGTTTGAAGTAAATCTGGATGATGGTTTTGGAGAAGAAGTCGAAAATGTAAATAAGCACTAAAATGCCCATTGACTTCCATAGTTATCAATAGGAAAGCTGCATTGACCGATAAGTACCCGAATTGAAAAAAAAATCGTTAAAAATCAGGAATCTGCAGCATTCCCACACAGTGAACAACTTTGTTTGACCCTTCTACAAGGAACATATCCACCAAGTTTCAGCTTAATCTGAGTGACGGTTCTGGAGAAGAAGTCGAAAATAGCTATAACACACAAAAATTCATTAAAAATTAGAAAAAAATTGCAGCACCACCTGGTGAACAAATTAAGAACTACGAGTCCCAGGGAGTGTTCCTGTGTGATATCAAAGCAATTGGGCGAGTGGTTTCGGAGAAGAATAATTTTTAAGATTTGCCCACAAAAGAAAAAAAAAATTCATTAAAAATCCAAAAATCACTGGACCGTGACCATTTGAACAAACTTGGTAGAGACCCACCCAAGGCACATCTCCGCCAAGTTTGAAGTAGATCTGGCGGATGGTTTTTGAGAAGAAGTCGAAAATGTGAATTGTTGACAGACGGACGACGGACCCTCACAAAAAAATCAGCTGACTGACAAGTCAGCTGAGGTAAAAAATTGCACTTTTTGAGCCAATTTTATGAAAATTTGTTCAGATAATGGTTATGATACTTTGATTATCATCATAAATTAAGTCAACAGAGAGATATTTAAATCACTGCTGGTATATTTATCATAGCTAAATTTAGAGATAAAATATTAAAAGGAAACATTAATTTTCAAGATAACTTTTAATAATTTTCTTTTGGAAAAAACATATCAGCTCATTCCAGAAAAGTTTTTCCTTTTCTTTGTCTTTCCTTTTTTCTTTCTTTTTTTTAAATAACTGGAGTTGACAGTGGTAAATAATGCTTGTAGTAAGGAGTTATTAAAATATGAAAAAAATTAAAACATTAGATATAAAAAAGTAAGAAAATATGTGTATATTGCATTATGTTCATCTTGACAACAAACAAAATACTGTGTAGGTGTACTAAACCATTAAACAGGCCAGTCAATGGGTAGGCCTAATATCTATTGAGAATCTGCAGATATTATACAGTTTTAAAAATCTTGGCTGCTTGAATCAATATTATTACTTCCTTTAAGTCAATGTCACCCGAAATAAACTTAAAATATCAAACTTCTGATAAAAAAAAAAAATGCTTGTTAATTTAAAATCTGCAAAAGATAAAAATACATGTACCAAATTTGGTGCCCATGTTTGAAGGAACAAGAGTGTTTTTCATTTTTGTCAATAGATGGCAGGACTGCTACACGTGTGCCAATGTCAAGGTCAATCAAAAAGAGCATGGCACCCGCGAATTTTTCACTTGTTTATTTCAATGAATTTCTTCACTACAAGGCATTTGTGAATCATGACAACTCTGACTGTGGTCATTAGTGGATAGATACAAAGTTTTGACAAGGAATCCTATAATATGAAGACCTAAACTGGGAGCTGGAAGTCACGATATGACCTTGATCAAGTATGTATTTTGGACAGCTTGTTTACGCGTGCCAAGTCAAAAAGCCATTTTGAGATTGACAAAGAAGAACATCGATTCATTAATGCCTGAGCAAAGCAACTAGACATAATATTATATGTCTCTGAATGTATTTTCTTATTCTCTGAAGTCCACTTTGAAGTTGAATAAAGTTTTCTTTCCATTATTTTGATAATGCACGTCCGTTTTTTCACCAGAATATCCCAGAACAAAACCTGTCCCGGAAAATTTTATCTTTGCCAAATTGGCGAACTTATTCGAATTTTCTTTCGCCAGGTCCCCTTTTTTCTCGCCAGTGACGAATTGACAATGGCTAGCGCGAGCCCAGCATTTGAGTGTTCTTCATTACAATAGTTGCACTTACCTGAATTCTACTGATACTACCCTGAGTTCCTCATGTATATAGTAAAACCTGTTTCGAGAAACCACTTTAATGAAGGACCTACTGTCTTTAAAGACCGTATTTGCAAAGTCGCTTTTGCTATCTCTTCCATGTTATTGCACCTCCATTGACTGACCACCTGCCTTATATGACCACTCTTTGGTATGCTGTTGGGATGGTCTCTCAAAACAGGTTTTAGTGTAATATTAACATGATAAACAGCATGCTCAGTATTAACTTAGCTGTTCTTAAGAAAGTAAATGGTCTGCCACAACATCTTTCCCCATTGCATTTTGGTCACCCTGTGCCCACACTGCCCCAGGTACATCATTACCAAGGGGCCTATCTTACCAGCACTCCTTTCTTTGCTTTTCCCAAAAAGTTTAACTGCCCCCTCTATGATCATCCACTTATTATTTCAATATCTATTTTCTATTTTGCATTAAATACTGCACAATCATTATCTAAAATTTAGACTAAAGGTACTTTTATAAACGTTTAAATGTACAGAAAGACATTAATTCAATGGTCTTCCACTACAGAGGGAAAGCGGGTATCCTGCTAAAATGTCTCTCTTCAAGCTGTATCCTGCCCGCTCTTCACACCCCCGTCAATCTTAGCTGGGGGACTGCCGAAAGGCATCACCAATGTACCCAAAGTGCTCCAAGGAAAACTGTTGATTCAGCCTGGAAATTAGATTATGATTTACGGGTTCAGTTCATTTGACAGAATTTTCCAAGCATCCTGGGGGCTATTCATACACAATACAAAATGTTGGAGAAATGAAAAACATTTTCAGTAATACAGGATGGAAATGGCAAACCCATGAGGTTTTGCCTAAGACTCACTTAACTGCCCCGATGCTTTAAATGTACTCCAGCAGCATGTTATGTCCATAGTACATGCAAATTACATGCCAGAATTTATTTACAACATAATTACAGGCTACAGCTAATTATGTGTCACAAAATTTGCTCTGCTCCACCAATTTACCAGTACATTTTTCTCCTTCATGAATGACAACCAATCCACTCACTGGAGTATTTATCACCACAGTCCCCCATGTTTAGATGACCTTGTTTGGCCATTTGAACCATCTAATGCTACACAGGACCTAAATCATTCATTTGTTGAAACCATGCTGTGTCCAAGGTTTAAACTCAAACTGCAACACTCTCCTTTTCCTACGTTTTTTTTTACTCAAACACACACTTTTATGGAAGCAGGATTTGCATTTTTGTATCGCCCCTTTTAATTTCATTCAGTGAAATTTCGGTCAAAATAAGATTAACCCCTGTAGCCAAATGCTGATGATGTTAGCCAAACCCATAAGAAAAACACAAAATTTTTAAATTATGCTTACTAAATCTGAATAATTAAGTAAGATATCATGAGTACATGTATCTAATTTTTAATCATATTTTGCCCAAATATCTGAAAAAACATTACACATTCAAGTATAATCACAGTGCCTCAAAAAAAAAAAAAAAACATGTTCCGGTATCCAAGTGCCACTCATTGCATAAAGATGCTGAAATGTTTTAATTTTTACAGTTTGACCAATAGGTTACATAAAACTGTAGATGGCACCACAAGCATTGAACCTGACCAAGATTTTTATACACTTGAGGCAGTCCCGAAAGTCATATATGGGTCCTTGACCAGTCACCTCATTCAGCTTTACAGCAACAGTGACCTGGAATATGTAAGTCAAAGTCACCCATATTGAATAATATATCTGTACCTGATGTGATCTACTTCTATAAATTCGGCATTCTCAACACACTATGGCCCAGACATTGTCAAAATGTAGGTGGTGCCACTGGTATTGCCATCAATTGAGATTTAGAACTCCACATTCCCATAAAATTCTATAAGGATCCAGAAAAGATTAATAGGTACTAGAGTGTTCACCTGTCACAAACTGCTCTTTGAATCTCTTAAGTTTACCTTTACCTGACACAAACAGCTTTTCCATATCAGGATAGCATGAACACAAATTTTATACAAACAATACAGGATGGACAGGGTGGTAGTCCCTTTCTCTTCCTTGTTATTCTGGGATCAAAGATATCTAGTCAGCCTTTCAGTTAACATGGATTCAAATTTCTATGTTTGATGTCAAAAGCTATTTGTGCTGCACATGTCAAGGAGGCGAAAATTTGAGTGACCAATAAACATTTACTTCTGACCTAGTTCTCCCTGCAAAGGGGAACCTTGCACAGGAAATGTACATAATAACAAAATATTTAAAGAGCAAATGTGGATTTAGATGGGGCTTGCAGCCAAAGTTTGAATACACACAATCACCGTAACCAAACACACACTTTAGAGGCAGGATTTGCCAATCAATCATGAGATAACTCTTCACATTGTCATACTTACCATATGAACCCGACATATCCCTAAAAGTACTTGCTCACCATCCTCACAGCTATGCTCATATTGCTAGAGGTCTACGAAGCTTACAGGAAAAAGAGTAACCGCACCATGGCGCAACCATGTGGCGCAACAAAATAAGAGGGAGAAGCAATTATTTTCAATGATTTCTACCACTGAAAGCAATAGACTCTGTGATTTTTTAATAATATGGGTCTTTTGGCCACTGAGATTTGTTTCAGTAAGACCAAAATCTTATCTGGTGTGCAACTGAACTCTATCAATTACCATTCCAAGTTGGTCATATGTTAACTCCTACAGGCTGTGCAAACTGTTCTTCTACCCCCAATGTGTACAGACAGCAGCAAATACCATATATCAGTTAGGCCAGCCTTAAAAATATTCTTGTTTCCAGTAACACAAATTTTGTGAAGTCAAAGAGTAGGGAGCAAATTTTTTTTTTACACTCCTGATAAAAAACAGGAGGGAGGGAGGATTTTTTTTTTTTTTAGCCTGCTGACAAAAACCATGAGGGACACTCGGCATTATTTTTTTCTCGCAGTGTTCACATTCAACCTCCTGTGGGTAAATATTTGGGTACATTTACAGTATCCATGTCTTTGGAGACCAAGGGCAGGTCTCTTGTTAGAGCATGGAGGAATAAACTAGAGTTTATTCCTCCATGGTTAGAGTAAAGAAACATGGAAAAGATGGTCAGAAAACGTGGGAAAATGGCGGCAATGCAGTTAGAAACAACTTCAGGAGGAACGAAGCTGTGCAGTGATGCCGATGCATTGATCATCATTTGGAATGCGTTCCGTGACCTTGACTGAGAAGAGTCCGGCTCGACACAGCTGTCAATATCATCAGCTAGCTCCGACGGCCCTTCTTCCGTGAAGTAAAAGGTTATTTCATTCAAAGATTTGTCAAAATCTGTTATGGTTGCAACTGTTTCCTCCAATCCGACGTGGTATGGTGTGTTTTTGGAGCCCGCTCTAGCGCTGCATGAAAGTTGAACATCAGAGACATTGTCAAACTCGCCGTCTTCAAGACCGTCACTGCCATCACCGGGCCAAAACTGTTGGAGTATCTGTTTGAATGTAGAAGCTCTATTCACTCTAATTAGCTTGTTTCTCAGTTTACATTTGGTAGTTCTGCTGTTTTCTATGACCGTCATCATGGTCATGAGAAAACAGTTGTTGCGGGCGTTGCGTCTTCTTGCATTGCCGCCATTTTCCCACATTTTCTGGGACAGGGGATCATTCGTTAAATATTTCAAGTTCGCATTTTCATCAATAGATGGCGCGGACAACCGCATCAATATTTTTTTTTGGCTTGCATGGAAATTACAACCGCACTTTTTGGTACCGTTTTCAGCCCATACGGCCGCATTACCGGTAACAAGAGTATTTTAAGGCTGGCCTTATACCTGTCTAAGCATGCTCAGTCTGGCGTACCCTTTACATCTTGTCTTTAAATTTCTGGATCAAGTACTGCACCACTGGTCTCCACTGTCAAGTACAATTTCAGTTTATGAATCGCTTGTGTTATATTTATTAATGTTTCACAATCTGAGAGATATACATGACTTCAGTTTATTGTTTATTTGCATAATTTTTTGACATTATGTTGCAATTGCATTTAATGGTATTAATTTTTTATTAAACAATTGCCGTAGAGTTTGCCCCCCCCCCCCTTTAATTGCTATCAATCAGAAGGGGGTAGCCAACTAGCTTTACCAGCCTGCATTCAGGTTGAATAGGTTTGCGCTCTAATGCTGAGCTTAAAATATATAACTAATAATGCCTTAATATGACTTGCTTTTATCAATAAGCTTGCGGTTGACTTGCAGCTGGACTTGTAAATTGAGAATGAGATAACTGCTTATCCCTTCTAGCATAGTGCGCCATGCCATTGTGCAGTTACTTTTTCCTGTAAGCTGGTCTTGATGCTGTAGAGCAGTACTGAAAACTGTGTAAACTGGCGAACACAAGAATATTCAAGGAAAAGATTTCACTGACATGTGTCGCGCAATCCAAACACTTTCCTCGTGGTCCCTGCACTGTGGATGCACCCTTTCCACAAAACTCATATGTTGGAAATTGAATTCATGCCACAACATAAACCAAACTGTACATTCTCAAAAGTGCAGTTTTATTTTATGTGAAACTTTATTCAATTCCTAAGAATACTTAAGTAACTTTCATCACAAGCATAGAAATTTGTGTTCTGACTCAAAACCATACTCTACTGGGTGTTTTTTTTTTCAGGCAGTATACTTTGCATGGTCTTGTGTCGAAAATATGGGTAAAAAGTGAGCATTTATATGTGATGGTCAAATAAGGCACAACATGTGTTTCATACTTCATAAGAAAAACATAGGTAACAAGACACGTAACAGATGCGCCCCTTCGGTCATTATGTTCACCCTCATTACCCTGCTGATAGAACTAAATGGGGCACCCATGACCTTGGAAAGTGGATGCACAATCCAAGTTCACTTAAGTGGCCTAGTGACCTTGGCAATTAGGTCAAGGTCACCCTCTGAAGTTGATCTAGCCCTAACAGAGGACTATAAACATCTATAAAATAATAGCTCTGGCACAAAAAATTGTGCAGTGTGTTCATCATGGCTTCTGCCCAGTGAACATGTGTGAATCTGCCATAATTTAATGGAGGGAACACACATACGATAAACTTTGTTTATATTGCAGAATGCAAAAATACAAATTCCTGTGTTTATAGCAACAGTTATTTGGAGTCACAGGCAAAGGTAGGGGATAGAGGGAACTGCGGAATGTGTCCAAAATCAGTCCATGAGATCATGCTCAGTTCACCACAGATCCACTCCACAATGTCACTTGCTTGTGACTGGCATTTGTGTGCTGTCAGCTGCTGTTGTTGCCTGGGACGTCCTCTCATGGCACCTATACATGATGTTTATTTTTCCAACACTGTTAGAACCCACCGATAAATGGCATTTGATGTTAATTTGCAGGAGAATTTTCATGCAAATTTTAATATTTTTTTATCTGCTTTTGACATCATTGGGGCAGACCAGACTGATGGCGAGTTGCTGTGGCCCCACTCCATAAGCCAATAACTACCTGTACCTACTTTGATCTTGTAGTAATCGTATGCATGCTAGACGGACAGGGAAAATATCTGCTTGTTTTGACAGATCACAAACTGTCCTGATGACTACAACTGCTGACCAAGTAACTGTTTAAAACTAGAATGTTTAATACTAATTAGGGATTATCATCAACTATTGGCACCCCATGCACATGCCTGCATTGGTGTATTCACCACACTTGTACCGCAGTAATTGCTCACATATCGCGAGTTGCGAAAGCTCTGACTGGACCCCAGTAGTTCTTCAGCATACACACAGTGCTCTGACTTCACACGCTGACTGTTATGACAACAGATTATCGCCACCTTCTCCTGCCCCCTTGCCAGCCTTGCAAATGAACACACTTGTCACTGGGTCATGAAAACTTCACAAATAGGAGTTCCCAGTGAAACTAGAACCCGGTTAGTGACCACAAAACCCCTCAGCCAGGATGGAGGGACAGACAGGCGGACAGACATGTAGGTGACGACAATGCCCCTCCAGTAGGTCAGGTTACTTCTGTTTAACCTAATGACAAAGCTTTGGTGTGAATGCAATGAGCATAGATATCATGGCAAGGTCATTTTTTTCAATGCAGTACCGTGACCTAAATATGTGACCCAGTGACCTAGTTTTCAATAGGCACCTGAGGCATCCCTACAACAAACTGTCATAAATAATTGATGAAGCTACACTCAATATTTTTAGATAATGTGTTAACGGGGTTTTTTCTTCAATGTACTACCATGACCTAAATATATGACCTAGTGACCTACTTTTCGAGAGGCACCTGAAGCACCTCAATTACCTTCTGTGATAAAAATGTGGTCTCTGTAAAGTGAGTATTTTTTGAGATATAGCGTGGCCAGGCCATTTTTCTTCAATGCAGCACTCTGACCTAAATATGTGACCCAGTGACCTAGTTTTTACTAGGTGTCTGAGGCATCCTTAGACAAACTGTCATAAATAATTGGTGCAGCTACAATGAGTATTTTAATATCTGAAGATATCATGGCAAGGCCATTTTTCTTCAATGCAGCACAGTGACCTAAAAATATGACACAGTGACCTAGTTTTCAATAGGCATCTGGGGCATCTTTAGTTCCAACTGTCACAAAAAATTATTGATGAAGGTACATTCAATATTTTTTAGATTTTGTGTTACTGCCGTTTTTTTGCAATGTGGTACTTTGACCTAAAAATGAGACCCAGTGACCTACTTTTCCACAGGCACCCAAACACCTCAATAACCCCGTGATGAAAATTTGGTCTCTGTAAAGACAGTACTTTTGGAGATATGGCATTCACAAGGGATGGAAGGAGGGACGTCTCTATTATGATACACTTACGTAGAAAAACATGACTTGTATTCATAAATATATTAAACCCATCAATGACAGCAAAGAGATTCCAGAGTTACCAAAGCATCAACATTCATTTTCCAATACCAATGTGGAGAAACAAATTTCACTCCTGACTTGAGACAGGCAGTCACCAACAAAAGGCAACTGGTGGTTTTACATCGGTCCTCTCAACCTTTGAAATATAGGGCCTGTATTTTTTCGTTTTTAATGGAAACGGAACGGAATAATGAATTTTTGTCACCTCTGAAATGGAATTTGCTGTTTTGCCATAATGTGTTTTACATACAAAGAGAACTACTGAAACAGAATTTGGAAATTTCTGGCTGGTGAAACGGAATTTCTAGTTTTTTGAAACGAAAAAATACAGGCCCTAGAAATATTCTTCATTTGATACCGACTATAGTGTTTGCAATATGTACAGGCCCAGCCACTCTAAATCCAAATTTTATCACTTCTGCCATAAATAAAAAGAGAATTGGTAGGCCTATCACATTTTCGGTTCTTCTGACAAGTTCGGACGTACGCGTAGGTGACGACAATACCCCTCCGGCCTTATGGGCCAAGGGGTAAAAAAATTGGTTGCTCAAAAGAGCAAGTACTTATTAATCTTAACTTGCCCAAGATTAAATCTGACTTGTTCCGGACAATCGGCCACGCAAATTGTCGGGCCCGGATATTGAAATCATAACTTAAATTTTGAGTACACAAAACCAAGTTCACTAAAATGCCCTTTTGCCATTTCAATGTAGTTCAAGGCCACCCATATTCAAACTTGACCCAGCCCTGAATAAGGAGTATAATCCTGTGCACTATACAGGTCCTATCATAAAAACCTTTCTAGTTATCGTGTGGAAACCAAAAGTTACTATATAACCTTTGTGACCTTGGAAATAGGGCCAAGGTCAACCACCTTCATACTTCACCTAGCCATTATATAGGAGTATACACCTGGCTACTATCAAAGTCCTGTCTCAAAATCTTCTTTCAAAGATATGGTGCGGAAACCACAGTCTTTCTCCTGACAGCCCAACATGAGCAAAGCCGTATGCCTATCCTTCTTCAAAGAGGGGCATAAAAACTGAATATTTGTAAACAATATCTACAAAGTACACATGAGCACTTTATGATTAGTTCAAAACGCTGAAATGCAAGTGCCACTTAAACTTACACTTGACAGTTCCATGTTTACTTTTCATGTGAATAAACAATGATCTTCCTTTGATGTGTCAATTAGCAAACAAAAAGCAAGAAACCTGTGTACATTAACCAACCTACACATGAATGTGTTCTAAGACCTTTTTGGTATGCACTGTGACATCTCTTCTTTCTCAAACTTAATTTTGACAATGAGTTAAGTCAAATACATAAAAAGCCCTAATAAATTTTATCAGACCATACAAAATTTAACAAAGTGCTATTACAAAACAAACCAGAGCACTGTCACAGTCCTCTACTCAGTTGATCCCACATGCACAGACTGCAGCACCCAAAGTGCACTAAGGAAAACTATTGACCTGGGCTATTGTGTAACTACAGACATGCTGGTACTTGAACGAACAGTCTCCTTTCAAGGAACATGAATCTAGAAAGTTGTTATGATTCAAAGCAGTTCATTCAAGTGGTTTGACTTAAGTCACAGTTGGCACTGAAAGGGTTACAAGGCCACCCAAAGTGCATTAGAAGTGTAGCCTTATCAGAGAGGTAGGTGGCATCTCAGGGTGGGGGGTGGGGGGAAAAATTAAAATACTATACTTACTACATGGGGAAAGGACCATCATATTAAGGAGGCCTCTTAAGAGGGGGCTGTTGTACCAAGCTTCCATTATCAAATGCAGGTATGATGGAATGCAGAGGTGAAGACAGACTCATTCCAAATTATGTACAGTCCACAGTAACAGAGAAAGGACTCGGTGAATATCATGCATTATCCCAAGTTTGCATTAACCTGACAAAATACAAAGCCAAGATCCAAATATCATATCTCGTAAGCTTTATCCAATCTTTGCATTGTTGCTTTTCCTTATATGGCACATTATCCAGGTCATCTACCCTCATGGAAACTAACACTGGACTTTTCTATACTCTGAACCAGAACTTTTTAATGCTGATTTTATCGCCTGCACGTATAGAAAACCACCACTAGGCCTATGCAGTTGAGTGGTCATCGTAATATTGTCAGTGTCAACAATTATGCTACTGTCTCTCATAATCAACAACCATATGATGTGCAACATCTTAACAAATCCTGGATGTTCTCAAGCCAGCTGAAGGGGTGTTGCATTGAAACCACGCCCTGCTTTGATATCTGCCGAAAACATGGCTATCTTGCTTTCCAAAACAGCTCATCAGCTCATGTTTGAAACACCATGACACTGATGTCCCGTGCCAATAACTTTACGTAAATGTCTGGTATGATAGCAGGAGCACGTTTTAATGGAGCAGTAACAATCACTGTCAATGTGGCTGAATTACAGAAAAAATGCACGTGTTCTCAGCCTGTCCAGAGTCTTCCATGACCATGTTTCCTCACTCTGTCATGAAACAGGACAGAGTGTCAATGGTATTTATACCCTCCTGTTTACTGCTTTCATCTTTTGTCAGTGAGGTTCCACATTAGTAAAGTTAATTTTCAAAATCCTCTGGTTTGTTTCTTTTTTATCTTGGCACTAACAGCACAGCTTCATTTTCAAACTGTGATGCCCAATCACTTTTAGAAGACTTGAATTCTTCCACCCTTGGAGCTGTGAACAAGACCAATTTACACTACCATGTCAGTATTTTTGCACAAGCACTCTCTTAAATTTTTGCCTATTCTGCATTTTAATCTGAGATGAATAGAATCACCACCTTGTAACTGGATACAGGTTCACAGATGAGACTCGTAAGTTTCTGTTGTGCAATACATTACTCCCCCTTCGGTGGCATAGTGTATTGCTCAAACTGAACTAGCTCATCACATTTGTGGTTCCTCTATCTGGTTATGAAATAGAGATTCTCTATGAATCCATGCGGAAGTTAATCCAACACATACCCAGGCAGCAGCCGCCATGCACATTATCTTCAAATGTGTCCCCTTAACAATCACTTTTCAAATTTAACATTCACAATTTTTTTAGAAACTTTGCATTGCCGATTGTACATTAAACAAGACTGGCCTTTTTTGGAGAGAGAGTTAGCAGTCCTTAGGGCACATTGTTTTGACATATCACTTGCCCCCCTATTCTAACTCCCTTGTCCATCCAATCCAACTTTTTTTTTAGTAAAAACGACTTTTTGGTTGCCCCCAGGACAACTGCTTTAAAATGTTTGCTTGCCCTGACTGAAACTTCACTCAACCCCAGCTGGAGGTCATGTGAATTGGTGCAATGGGATCAAATGTCAGTATCCCCTGCCTGGATACACATGAGACTTATACCACTTTGATGTAATGTTGTGTTTATGAGTGGTCCACTGACACAGTCAAGCAGCCCGAGTCAAGAGTCTGAAAGGTACCAGACTGTTTCAACAGCAACACACTTGTTTTCAATGTTTACCACTTTTAATTGAGACTTTCATCTAAGATTGAGGATACTGTCAAACAAAATGTTCAGTTTGAGTAATCCAGCACCCAGGAACACACAGTCCCACTTCCTGTTTGTCTGACCATTATCACAAAACAGTACACATCACAGAATAAGGGAGCGGCTTCTGACCTCCTCTTGCTGTGAAATGGATCAAGCATACAGCTTACAACGCACAGGTTCACAATCAAAATACAGACAAAAATGTACCTTTTTCTCATTTATAATAATTTGTTGCAAGTGGACATGCCAACATCGATCCAGAAAACTGGAAAAATTAACACATGTACATGCAGGGAAAGAAGATTTTAGCAGTACTTAGCATATTGCACACACTTTGCCTCAAGGAGAATGATAAGCCCTGCAAGGGAATGTGGAGGAGAAAACAATTATGTATATAATGGCACATCCATGGGGGCCAATACCTTGGAGTACATAGGAATTAAACCATATAATTACAGGGTAACATGGCCCTTAGATACCTGCTCATCAGAAAAGTTTTGGACCCTCCTACACAACTGCATCACCGACTATACTGCATAGAAAAAGTTAAGCCTCCCTCCCCCCCCCCCGGGGTGGAGGTGGGGGGCTTAACTTTTTTGCACAGTACAGTAGTTCCTGTTGTATGTAGCCACCCCTTCTGCCAAGAAAGTGGCCACATAGAGCAGGAGACCTGTCACCACAGGTAAATTTTACAAAGAAATTGACTCCCATGTCCGAGCTTAGTGACCAGAAGAAGCAATGAGGCTACTCAAGATACTGGCTGCATACAACAGGTACCACTGTATATAGATATATGGATGGTCTATGACTTCTTGTACCAAGGGTATAAATAAACCATTGCGGCCAATCAGGTACAGGTTACTGTAGTAAATACTTCTTGGTTTCCTTGCGCTCACACCCTTGGGAGCCATTTACCTGTAATTAGCCCACTGTTTCATGCAGAATATTGCATGAAGTTATTAGCCTGTTTGTTTTGTTTGGTTTCACATATATTTTTTCCATCAATGAATTTTTTATACAGAGGATGAATCACATATTCAAACACTGACATTATGCTGGCAAGCCATGCTCAGAGCACATGTTTCCCAGCTATGACAGATAAACACTGGCATAAACTTTGATGTTATCTGTAGACTTCCCTTTTTTATCTTGCATGTTTTCAATGAAAGGTGTCTGTGCACAATACCAATAACATACTTTATTTTAAAAAGCGACGCAATAAAAGTTGTAATATGTCTTTATGGTAATATGGAAATATACAGTAAACATAATTGTGGTTTTAGCCCTGAGTGTTACTGGGAGGAGCAGCAGCACATAAAAGGTAACTGTAGACACAGCAACATAAAAAACAATACACTGAGGCACACAGATATCAGTACTATACTTGTAAGTAAAGTACTGTAAATTGCTATATTTTTGCATGTACACCCCATACAAATTTTCACGGTTTTTATATTTTTGATACTGCACTGTAGTTTTAACTTCACTGTTTTGGATATAATTCCTATTCAAACAATATTAAATACTATTTCACTGGGTTTAATTTTCGAAATAAGCGAAAATAAGAGCACAGTGAAATTTACGTAATTTACAGTACACATAACTAAGCTTACATATATATGTTTCCACGTCTGTAGCAGGACCGCCAGTTAAGACCAGCCACAAGCCAAATTCTCATAGAAATTGTGGTTTCTTAAGTGTTATTTTCTCCTAAACCATTTGTGTTTTATTTTCATTGAGAAACTTTGAAATAAAACTAGCTCTCTAGTCACTGTGCCATTTCATAAACACCAGGACATGAAACAAATGACCCATCCAAGGTATACAGTCTGTTACCTGCTATTAAGACCACCCCTAGTGCCATACAAAATTGTCATATATAGCAGATAGTCTTAAATTGGTAGTAAATTAACAAAGAAATGCAAGTCCAATATCTTAACAGAAGAGTCTCAAAAACGTATGCAGTCTCTGATGTACGGTGGTCTTTCCAACAGGTACCACTATATCTTTGTTTGATGACATTCTCGCCAAAAGGTTCGGCAAAAACTATACATGCTTGCATCTGCATTGATCGGCATTCCTATAAAATACTTGTGATGCATGTATTCTTACCAATCAATAATGTAACCTTTTTTTTAAAAAAATCATTCAACAAGAGGCCCATGGGTCTGATGCTCTGCTGGCACCACAACTATATTGCACTTTCATCTTCATTTTAAAGATGCGAGTCCTCAACAACTCACTTCCACATGTCTGATATATGTTTGTCGTAAATTTGGTAAAATTAGCCTTATTTTATCGAGATGATGAATTCCGTACACTGCTGGTATGATTTCCACTCTATACTATTTTACTGATGGTATATATGGGTACACAGAAAACTTTTAATATATTAGTGTCTGACTTACCCACCTGACAACACTTTCCTCCATATGTAATCATAGCTTATTTGTGCAATTAGTGATGGATATTATTGCATGTGCCAAGACAACATAGAGCGATTCCTTAACGTTATGTCCTCAGTGACCTCGGGACAGAAGATTAAGGTCACCCAGATTATGTAATATAAAAAAACTCACATGGTAACCATTTATAATGAATGCAAATCTAGAATCATCATAGTCTCATCCTTTCTGATGATAATGAATAATTATACTTGTCTCAAAAAACATTTCCTGATATTTTGTGCTGACTTACAGGTGGCGCCACCAGTATCACACCACTTCCTACATTTGCCCCCCCCCCCCACATTCTCACCACTTTTCATCAAGTTCCATGATTTAACATTTACAACCCTGAAAATCTTTATTTTAAAAAAAAAAAAAAAAAACTCTCATCTATGTGCTGAAAGATGTGTTTCGCAACTTGTAAATGTTTGCCGGTCTTGATTTTTTTCATTTTCCCCATTAATCTCAGTGGACCTGATGCATTAAATGGTACGGGGCCTTTGCTTGCAAAGCAATCAGCTTTAGAAACTGCCGTAAAAAAATTTTGATGATATAACTTAATGTCTTAACTTCATTCTACACATTTAGTGGAGCCTAACTCACCGTAATTCACAAGTTATGAATCAAAATAAGACCAAGCATTTTCCCATTGCCACCAAATTTGTTTGGCCGTCGTGTTGACCTCGCTCTGCTCCACGGGAAAAATGGATCGGGAGTATGCCACATTTACTATCATTGCATTGGAAAGATCCGACGCTCATCAGAATTTCACTTTAGGAGGATTGAAAACTGCCTGATCAAATAAATATACTTGTTATGAAGAAGAAAATCTACTATAGAAAGATATCCTTTCTTGTTTGCGCTCAATAAATTCGACAAGATCTATGTAAATATTTTAACAATGGCTGAGTATGTATATATGGGGATTTTTTCTTAGCTTGTCAAACCCCCATTCAAAACTAGTTTGTCCATAGCAATGGGGAGGCTTGTAGAAATGGATCTAGGCTTTATTTCTAACACTTTTTTTTTTTTCTTTTTAATTCCCGAGCCTATTTCTCATGACATGGTTTGTTCCACTGACAACAGAACGCTTATTCTGTGTTTTAACGGATCGCACCTTCTTTAATGGAAATAATATTATTTCCCATGGATGTGGAGGACACAATCATTCAGGTGAACTCTCCCATACATATTCAGGACAATTGATTATTCATACAATCCATAACATATGCAATATGGACTACATTCAATAAGAACTCCATCTTATTCAAACCAAAGGCAAAACTGTACTATCCTTGGTTACAAGCATTTACACTCAGGCCACGTGACGTCACATTTGGCCAGACTCACGTGTCACCTGCACCACTGCTCTACGTACACAGTAAACAGTTGTTGACTCAAATTTACTGAGCGTCACAACCCTACGTGATCTACGTTACTAGGGCCAGTGTTACCGTACAGTATATAAAGAGTTGACGCATCCGTTAAATTCAGTCTCTGAAGAGACCAGTAACAGGGCGAAACCGGTCAGACTGTAATAAATAACAAACCGGCACATCTGCCTCCAGGGCACTCGCCTGGTCTTACATTTATTTCTAACACTGATGTCCATATTCGGATTCCACATATTGTAACCGTCCAAAACGTTTCCACCAAATTTCATAAATATCCATTACAAATCACGGACAACAAAGTGTTTTAAATCATTTCACTTTTTGGCCTGTGTTACGAAATCCTGTAGGTGGCGCCACCAACAATGAAAGGAGCCTAGATTTTCATTCATACAACATGTCCAAAAATTTCAAGAGGCTATCAAACTTTAAACTGTGATACCTTGTTGACAAGCAAAATTTTAACAGCCAGCCAGACGAGTGATCGCGAAAGCTCTGCGACCTATGGTCAGCAGAGCTAAAAATTGGGAAATTGACACAACCAGTGAACAGTTAGATGGAGTGAAGTTACATCGGATCCCTTAAAGTTAAAAAAGAATCCAGTACACAGTTACCCAGGCATTAAAAACACTAAAATACTTTATTTATAAAAATAGCAGTAACCCTGATCAATGTGATCTATCTGTACACAAAAGTATCTTTATGCAATTTTTAAGCAATTGACCAAGGTGTTTAAGAAGACTTCACCTAATAATCCACCAAAAAAAAAAAAAATGTAAACAATTTCAAAACACAATAGACCATGACCATTAAGACACAGAACTAATATGGTACATACATCCCTATCATGTTTGAAGAGGATACAGCCGGTGGCTTCTGAGAAGTAATAAAACACTCAGCTGTGACCTGATGACTCATGAAATACCATCTGTATGTTCCACAATGCAAATGTGATTAATTTTACTTTTCCAAGATTTTGACTCCCCTCAAAGTTCTACACACTGGATAAACATTGCTTCAGTTTGTTTTTTTTTTCTCTAAAAGTATGAGGTATGACACAAATAAAGATAATATTATGGCACACATATATATTAGGCCTATCACAGAAAATTTGGTTCTTCAGCCCTCTTTTTTTGGGACACATCGTCCCATTTTAGTGTAATATTATCAAGAGTGGAGTATGGTGTTTCTGTTGTATTTTCTTTCTACTGAAACCAGCCCCATGATCGAGGCCACTTTTGTTCTTTTACATAGGATGACCTTATTAAAGAGGGTCCACTGTGCATACATAGATCTCTTGGTACACATCATGTGCTAGCCTGCCTAGCTGGTAACAGTTTCAAGCTTACTACACAGTATTGGTTTAGGACCCATGGTGGGGTATGAAACAAACCTCCCGCTTCTGAAATTGTACTTCTCTGCCCCAAATACATGATTTACCATGCATGCAAAATATCAGTGGATATTTCTTTTCCACACATGTCACTTTTCTATGTGATAGCTAAATGTCAGGACTGAACATGAGCTTGGTGTTCCAAATAAACACAGCAGATTATATTGACCGTTACATACTCAACACTGAGAAGATAACAGATGCATAACCATCAGATAGGGTGACCTACATATAATACAAACCAGCATCCACATATAATCATAGGAACATGTCCACAGAATCGTGCATGTGTAATAATCTGATTACAACAACCAATATGGGTTCCAAATGTGACCACTGAAGATTTAAAATTGCATCTAAAAAGTTTGGCTCAATTAACTTCCAACTCTCATCTTCCCAAAAGCCAAATTTCCTGAGGGCATGCTCATTACATTTTCATGTTGCCACACAATACTTTTAATGCAAAAAAAAAAAAAAAAAAAAACCTTATTATTTTCCATACAATTTTGCTTGACATATGAAAGTTCAAGTTATAAAGTCAAATGATGATACATAAGTAATTTTTTTTGGGGGGGGGGGGGGGGGGGGGGGGGGGGAAGAGACAGAGTTTGCTGACTTTAGCCACAAATTGGTTGTCCAGGTGAACACACAAGTCGTGTAATTCAGCTTTACGCTCAGGTCTGCTTCAGTTGAACATGGGAGTCCATAGTAATTATGCAAAATCACCTGCAATGGGATACTAGCAAATTTGCAACCTGATCCAAATACGTATTGGTTCCTGATTGCCAGGGATGTGCACAAAGATACTCTCACTGGATTGTAAATATGCACTTTTGACTACTGCGAGTTAGGGAGACCAAACAAGATGCAACCTTGGGGAAAATGTTATCACTCCATAGCAATCCCTATCCACCAAAAATCACATTAGTTTTGAGCTTTTCACACAAAATCCATACACAGCAGAACATTTTTACAAAGCACAGAGGACTCTGACAGTCCTGAAGTTACCTGACTTGGCATCCAGAAACTTTGCATATATGACTCTGTGAAAGTATTGTATTCCTGTAAAAGCTAGCTTTAAAACTTTTAAAGTTATAATCAAGAAATAAGATACAGAATTGCTCTGTGACCTTGGGAATCAGGTTAAGGCTGTTCATTTTCGAACTTAAACTAGACCTCATAGGGCACAGTATCTCGTGTAAAATTAAAAACAAAAGCACTCACTTGAGTTTTTATGGATATGGCTCTTCATTTGCTCTAGTGACCAAACTTATGGGACACAAGGCCAAAATTTGAATTTGGCCATTTTCTTACAATCTGTGGTGGTTTCATTCGAGTGAGTCTCAACATATATAAAGCTTTATTTAAAAAGGGCGACGAACATCAATAAAAGTGACAGCGAGAAGATAAATCTAGGACTTGTAAACTGATCATGAACTTAGTAATGTGACGACATCGGTGTCACACAACAGATCACTGACATTTATGCACGAACGGAAAGTTTACCTTTGCTAAACCCAACAAAATATGCATTTTGAACAAAATAGTAAATTTTGATTCATCAACCATGTATCTTTTAACTCCTAGCACGCCAGTTTCAAGTGTACTCAAACAGCAGGTCATAACTTATTGCCACCAGTTTCGAGTATACTCAAACTTTTGAAGTGGCTGATTCAAGGCTTTCTCAAATTTCTGGTGTTGTTTATTTACACGCAAGCATGCACATTTTATTGTGGAAAAATGTCAGTTCTTGCAAATGGCTATTTTGATTTTGCATTAAAAATAAACATTGTCCTACAATGATTGTTTGTGACAGTTTGAATGATGTAACTTTGCAAAACAGGGTGATTCCATCATCGCGGTCTCGATCTTTTCTTCTGTCTACCTGCCATGTTCTTCACATCCTAAGAATGCTGAGAACCTTGTCTAATTTAAGAACAAGCTCTCCCACTGGCTGAAACAAAAGTATTTTAGGGGAAAACCCACCAAAACTGCTTTTATTTCAAACAGATACGTCCTTGTTTTAGTTGGAAACTACCGCAGATGATTCTGTGAAATATTCTAGGTCAGTCAGGGGGCCAGAATCAACATGATGTTCCCCGTCCAATCAAACGCATCGTTTTTCTGCCAATGATTCGTTCGGGAATACTCACTATCTCGTGTCGTGAAGTCTGGCTTGAAAGGTGGGCGACATTTGTATTGACACAAGTGGCGATTACAGATAATTTATTAAAGTAAGAAACAAAATTTAATGGCGTGAATTGGTCATGATGATATACTACCAGTCTTTGTGTACAATTGAGCAGAGGGTCCAAAATTTCACAGAAACAGAGTAAAATACACCAGCCGCAGGTAAACATGGGTCGCGTGAAAATACCAGATTGCACTTCCATCCGCATGTAATCATAGCCTTATTTGCGCAATTCGTGTGACAGATATTGTTGCATGTGCCAAGACAACAGTGACCTTGAGTCAGAAGATAAAGGTTACCTAGATTATGTTTTTTTTTTTTTTTTTTTTTTTTTTTACAACCGAGGACGAGGGGGTTACAGAAACCAGAGGGGAAGACCACAGAACCGCTCATACAGAGGGAAGCGATATTAGATTCAGAATTTTCTGAATCTACATGTACAAATGTTACTTCATTTGAGACAAACAGTTCCAGTTTATTTACAAGTTCAAGTTCAAGTCAACGTTTGTTGTGTTCTTCATTTTTACCAATCTTCAGTGCATCAAAAAATGATCAAGACAAACTTTTATCTCCCATATTGGGAATACACACACCCAGTGTTCAAAACAAGTCACATGGGAATGGCTCCAGTCCACTGAGCCAATCAACACATACCTGGGACACTCAGGTAAGTGAAGTCTTAACTCCTACTGATCATTCTAGACTCAGGAAGAGTATTTTTTCACAATTTATTGTTACTTGCCATAGCAATATCAATGTAAACAACAATAGTGAGGTTCTCATCCCAGACAATTTGGTTGTCAATCTGTCAGATTATGTTCTTTCTGAGCCACAGAAAAAACTATTGAGCAAGGGTCTTAACTTCTGCCCGACACCGGGGGAACCAAACATGGGGGAGATTTTTAGTGACATGGAAAGATTTTTCAGGTCACTTAAACTAAAAGCTCACTTCCACACTAATCCAGTGCCCACTGGGTCCTCAAATACTAACATTGATACACAAGACAATGTTAACACATCAAGCACTGAAACTGATACAGAGCAGGGGGGAGCAGTCCCTCCATTTGAACATAAATCCTTCAAAATGCCCAGCACTTTCACACCAAGTGAAATGCAACTGGGAGATCCCAATATAGAAGCATTTTGCAGGACAGTAAAGCATGAACTTGCACAGTACCAACCACGCAATTCACACATAGAGAACATCTCTATAGAAGAAAGATTTGGTTTGAAAGCACTCAAATCAAACCATGATATAGTGATCAAACAGGCGGACAAGGGCTCAGCCATTGTTATCATGAACACTCATGATTATATAGCTGAAGCCCAAAAACTTCTGTCCAACACAGATCACTATACAAAACTGGAACAAAACTTGACAAACTGTCACAATGAGCGCATAAGGCGAGCATTATGGGACATGGTACAAAATGAAAGCATTTCTAAGAAAACATATGAGTTCTTATACATAAAAGAACCAAGAGTACCATGCTTCTACATGCTCCCCAAAATCCATAAAGGCATTCTCCCCCCACCAGGGAGACCCATACTAAGCGCTAACGAGAGCCCTACGGAAAGGATCTCCGGGTTTGTGGACTTTTTCTTAAATCCCACTGTTCCCACAATTCCAAGTTACATCAAGGACACAGGGGACTTTGTCAAAAGGATAGAAGCACTGGCTCCCCTACCGGAGAACACTCTCCTGGTAACACTTGATGTCAACTCCCTATACACAAACATTCCTATCGAGGAAGGTTTGAGAAGTGCTGCTAGAGCTCTACTACACAGTAGAGACAGATCTGCAAAACCCAGCACAGCAGAACTAACCCAATTATTGAGATTAGTCCTCACATGTAACAATTTCGAGTTTAACGGAGAGCACTTCCTACAGATCAGTGGCACCGCCATGGGCACGAAAGTAGCCCCTTCCTTTGCCAACATATTCATGGCGGAACTGGAACAAGACAGGCTACTGAAATTTCCACTACAACCTATGGTGTGGTGGAGATTCATAGACGATATTTTCAGTATATGGACTTTTGGTGAGGAACACCTGTCTGAGTTTGTAACTCACCTGAATGACTGTCACCCAACCATCAAATTCTCTGTGAATTCCTCACAGACAGAAATCTCCTTCCTCGACACAATTGTCAGAATTGGGGATGATAGGAAGGCTTACACCTCCCTGTACACCAAACCGACAGATACGCACACATATCTACACAATAGGTCGGCACACCCAAAACACTGTAAACAAAGTGGCCCCTATAGTCAACTACTCAGGGTCAAGAGAATTTGCACCCATAAGGAAGATTTTGAGATAAATGCTCAAAAAATTCTAAACTTCTTCAAAGCACGTGGCTATCCGCCAGGTAAACTACAGGAAGCACTTGTCAAAGTGCGCCTCTTAGATAGAAACTCACTCCTAACATCTCCCAGGCCAGCTCAAACAGAGGAAACCGGAAGGTTATTCCTCATTACAACATACAATCCAGCGCTACCACCTCTGAAAGACATAATTCAGAGGAACTGGGGCACTATCCGAGCAGCCAGAAATGCACCAGCGCTAGAAAACCAACAGGTGACGCTAGGCTTTAGACGCACCAAGAATCTCAAAGATGATCTCATGAGATCCAGGCTCAGGTACCCACCAACACAAAAAATAGTACCAGCGATCACTGGCATTATTGACAGCAACCCCTGCAATACACAAAATTGCAGATATTGCCCCAAGATGGACACTAGGGGCCTCGTCACGAGCACCCAAACAGGACGCTCGTACGACACTCCAATCGGAGGTTCGTGCAAACACAACAACTTGGTGTACCTACTGACATGTAAGGTATGCCACAAACAATATGTTGGCCAGACGGGCCGCACCCTGATGGACAGAATGCGTGAGCATTTCTATTACATCACCAGAAAGGACTGTACCCAACCGTTAGGGAGACATTTCCAACTCCCCAACCATGACGCCCCAGATTTGACCATTCAAATCGTGGAACATATACGCACACCTCCAACTCTAGAAAAGACACTGAGGTTGCGTCTTGCGAGAGAATCCTTTTGGATACACCAGTTGCGCACAACAGAACCGTTCGGTCTTAACATCATGGGTAGATGAACTCCTTGTTCAGTAATATGCTAAAATTTTGGTTCTGAGTTCATCTACCCCATGATGATTTGTGTTCATGAGAGGTACACTCGTGAACCAACGGCTCCCAATTTTCTCTGAATTGAGAGTCTAGCTATCAGTAGATACAAGTCTTCTCTACACTACACCTGGTATCCTCCAGGTATCTCTAAACCTGACACACCGAGGTCAGTCTACCAGTTTATTACTGCTTAGCAACAAGCAAGTTCTACGTTGTGATAGAGCAGACAGCCAATCACATCGTTTTTTTGACTTAAACGTTCACTTACGTTAGTAACGTGAATGTTATACCCTGGTATATAAGTACGTACAGGGGACCGTTGATCAGTCCTGATGAGTTGCGTCAGCAACGAAACCGGTCGACTATCCAAGGCTAAGCTGAGATACCAAGTTATCAATCAATCGCTGTTTATTCCGGACTTGTTTAGTCTAAATTACCTAGATTATGTGCTTCAAGAGGCCAATCGGCCTGCTGCTGTGCTGACACTGCCATTGATGTCCAAGCTACACCCTGCCATTACAAAATCACCTCTATCAACTTAACAGGCATGGTGACCTCACAAAAATACATCAAGGTCATTGATATTACATAACATTCTAGTTTTGGACATGTTCTATACATGTATATCCTATAATTTGACAAGTCTAATCCAATCACTTTTTCAAATATGGAATTTTACATTTTAACACTTTTTGGCTCATTATTCCCTTCAAAGTGTTGGTGGCGCCACTTGTATCATTAGCAATGTAGACTTTGACCTCCCCCACAAGCCCACCCCATTTGGTGAAGATCTGCCAAAAATTAAAGATGCTAGACGGTTCAGAAGATTTTCACATTTTGACCCTTATATTACATAATATTGTAGGTGGTGCCACCAACATTCAAAGGGACCTATATTTTCAAACACCCTGTAAGTCCTGAAAGTTATATTGGGGTAACTTTAAAACTGTGGACAGGGTCGCGCTGCTGAGCAAAAGTTTACAGGCGGACGGACAGACATGAGCGGAGGCATAAGCTCTGCGACCTTTGGTCAGCAGAGCTAAAAAAAATGGGGGATGGAGTGAATCACAGAAATACTGACAGATAACATGATAATGTAATGGGTTCCCCTCTTGAGTGGACACCCAAACATGATTGGTACTCTTCAGGGAGACCATAGCAATGAGAGACCAAAGGGCCACTTGAGTGCTGTCATGTCAAAATTACATCTGGGTAAATTTAAAGGGAGACAGAAGACAAAGACCTGATGGGGACTTCATAAAGAGGGCCTAACTATACATTTTAATCCACCATAAGTAAATTAAGAGTTTTTTTACCTCATCAGGTTTTCCAGGTAGTTGGGCACAAGTTACAATGCTGGATTGCGGTCAGAACTACACACATCCCTAGCCAGCACTGTTTAAGTGACCTCTGCTTCTCACATATATCTGAACCTTCTAATACACACTTGTGCTGCTGCAATAAATATTGTCAGCTGACAGGACCAAAACATAGGTAACTATGCAAGCTTGAGTCGATGTACAATGTTCACTTAGAAGTTTACAATGCTGAATTTTGTATGGTCACTGATCCATACAATTCCTAAGAACTCATTTAAGACAGATTTATCATGAATATTTTTCCATTTCTGTAGACGACCAGGAATAATCAACTGGTCCAGTGGATTCGATCACCAAGAGTCACTGCAGTCTACAGACCTGGTTTTTGAATTGTTTCGTGGCAGGGTGATGCCACTTCCTTGAATACTTGGTGAGGATGTGCAGCTTCCACCTTCCAACACACCCAGACCTGTTGACTTAAGCTTGACCTTAAGGAAGTTTTGTCCCCAGAAAGTAGTTTGGCATGATAGCTACATGTAAATATCAACCATTTTGAACTAACACAAACAAAAATTTAAAAAAAAAAAAAAAAAAAAAAAAAAAAAAAAAAAAATTGAGAAATACCCAAATCTAATGTGTTTGCCTTAGTTTTTTAGTTAAATGTCTGTTGATTGGTGAGAACTGTAAATACGACTCATTATGACAACATGCCCCAGGTCAACAACTTTCCTGTACCAAGGGAAGCTGTTGACTCAGTCTCATTCTAACCAAGAAAGGGTGAAGAAAATTTCAGCAGTATTTCATGATATGTTTAAAGCCACTTTTATGCAGATTTTCTTGCCAAGTACAGAATTTTAAATACAGGTAGGGTGGAACGGGGTGATGTCACTCCCCCTCCATATTTTTCTGACTGACTTGGCTTAGCTCATATGTTTCAATAGAAGATAGCAGTCCACAACATCAGCCTTCTACAAAAGCAAAAAACCATTTGAAACTGGCACCTTAAATCTCAGGCCATAAACCCAAAGTAATTAGGCAAATATTCCTCCTAAAACTGGTGCCTACCTTTGTCAGTGAGACTTCCGACTGTTTAAAAACTTAAAAGAAACCTCTGTTGCTATTATGTTTATACAAGGCAGCAAAGAGCTCCACATAACACGACATATTCACATTATTAGATGGTCAAGTGGGATGAAATGCCTTTTTTTTCAGTTTCAGCAATTTAATCCATATGCAGTTTCATATATTTCTGCCTACAGAATACTTCATGGGCAGTGAATGTTACCAATGCAGACTGTGCTGGTTTGTACATTTTAGAAGCCCAATGCCATTTATAAAAATGCTGCATCTAAAATACAGGTAGGAGGTAACTTCCTGTCTGACATTTTGAAAAGTGGGCAAGTGTGATCACCATCACCCATAACAACAATGCTTTACCGTGGTGTTCAAAGTTTGTACCAGCCATAAATTTTAAGTTATGCAAAGGTTTCAAAATGAATTACAAGAAAAAAGGAGATCCATGGACACACTGCCCCAGGAATTTTTTTTTTTAATTTGCAGCACCCTCAAACAACAATTTTACGGTACACAAACACCATAAGATATCAAGGTACAAATTTTTTAACCATTTTATCTTCGGACAGAAACTCTACTATTATGAACTTCACTGGAATCACAAAGTTGTATAAATCTGTCAGTGTGAGTGTCTAAGTTAACTAAAGAAATATTGGTGTATGTGTAAATGTGCAATATGTCTTAATTTTCAGACTTTTTTCTTGGGGGGGGGGTGAATTTTTGTTCTTTGGTTTTTGTTTTCACCTTTCTAAAATTCCTTACTTAAAATGACAACTTAGGTGGATGTTGCCAAATTAAAATTTTTCCCAAATGCAACTCCAATAACTTATTACGCAAGTCTCTAAAAAGGTAATCCACAGATGCTGTGTGTTGGATTGACAATATATCCGGAAGCCAACACTAATAAGTGTATAGATCTACATCTTCACTTTTAAAGAAAATCTGACACTGCTTGATCTTTTATTTTATTGCATGTGATGTGTGAAACTTTAATTTTGTCCCACGTGACTATGTTTGAAGGAGTCTACCATCTATCCTGAGACTGTGGATGCTTCAGCTGCCTCATGCCTGGCATGCTATGTACATAGTTTGCCGGGGGATGTAACAATGAAATTAATACTGCACATTCTGCATGACATTCGCTTTCGTTGAAGATGATATTATTACCAGGAATAAATGGAAAGTATCTGTCATTCATATATTTTGTCTCACTCTTATGCCCACATTAGAAAGATACCAGTCCACCTGTCAGTGACAAACAAAACATCATGTGCACCCTTCCAAGTAACAGATTGATCCTGTCATGTAGAATTTACTGCCAGGCATATTAAACAAACTTGCCAACTTAATTATTTCATCAACTTTCCATTGACTTAATACTATTTGGCCTTCTTAAATTTTTACTGTTGGGAGAAAGTTTATGCCCAGACACATATGGAACCTACCAAACATTATTTGCACCAGCATAAATATATACAATCTCTATGTACTTCGGTGATTGTTACATTGCTACACAAGATAACTGTTAAGCAACTTCTCACTTTTCCTGTTATGGGACATTTTATCAGAGAGATCTGTACATTATCATTGGCAGGTGATCATTCCATAATATACCATAACCTATCAACAATCAGAAATAAATGGGAAATAATTTTCTGCAACTGATGTGTACGTTTAATATATATATATATATCACTATACTGAACACTTTTTTCCAGTCCCAAAGGTGTTCGGTATAGGGAGGTTTCACTATATATATATATATTACAATTCACCACCATAATAGCCTATGATGAATAGCTTACACTTGCCAATGTATTTGTAAGACAGGAACAAATATGTGTACCCTTCAACTATGGTCTCACTTAAGTTACCCTACTTCACCCTTGACTTCTCTTTCCCCCAGTAAATGGAAGCACTGTGAAGAGTTTGCTTTTCTTAAATAAAAATAAAATGATAATCGCATTGAAAATTAGGCGTTTAATGGAAGGGTAACTGGAATACAGAATTCTCTACCCAAAATACAAACCATGGTTGCCATTAAGGATGAGTCCATAAAACCTAATTATCTCCCAAAAAGTTTGAACCATACATTTAAGCTATTTGATGCTACATGGGTAATCCACATCTTATCTTGTCCTTTTATGTTATGGTCTCTCTTGGTCTTTTATTTTTTTTTTAAATCTAGCATCTTTAACACAGATACAGTCCTGACTCTTTTACCAAAACTTTGAATCAAGGGTCAAGACACTTTTTACACCATATATATTGAAAGTAATCACATTTTTCCTGTTGCATGATCAGATGGAACAAATTGCAGAGAAGGAAGAAAACAGTTTACTTTCTACATAAGTAAATTAGTGGAATTGCACAAAGAATAATTATAAACATAAATAAATACATCTTTTCTAAATTTTTACTTTTACTTTACAAAAACATTTCACTTGGTGTCTTTTCTGACGGAGAAGCAGGAAACAGTGACTTTATTTTATTTGAAGCTTCAAACAACAAATATCTAAGCTGATTACCTTTGTTGATAATAAAATTTCTCGAAACATTCAGCTATACACTTCCACTGATCATAACAAATTCAGCATATCTATACACAGCATTTGAGATTAATTTATTGTTTACAATGAGAAGTTATAGAAAAACACAGCTTCGGCCCTCTGCACTGAAGTACCCTTAACTGGATCAACAAAGAACTGCGCATGTATTGAACATAATACACAGGTTACCTGCTGAACACTTTACACAACACATATTTTCAATTCAATACATACACATGTGCACTGAATACAATACAAAACAAATGTGATGGGTCAGAATATGGAGACTGCCATGCTGTACTGACACTACTGCATATAACTCAATACACAATCTAATAGGACAAGTTGACAAGTTTATTGCAATCCAAGGTCAGTACAAGACTATTGAGGTTTGGATGCCGTAACAATTAAAAAATATGACCATGTGATTCAAAGAATAAAAAAAATATCAGATGATTATGGGTAGATGAGAGGTACACAAGGTGAATGAAAAGACAGTACATCAAGAACACTAAAAATCAATTTCACTCAGCTCATAAAACATTAAGATCAGTCGACAGCAAAAAAGTCTGATTTAAACAATCAATGACAAAAAGATCATTGATCAGAAAGGCTCGGCGTGATCAAAGATGAATTGTATACTACTTTTTTTAAAACTAAACAGGGATCGTGCATCCCAGACATCCTGAGGTAATTCATTCCAAAATTTGGTACCAATGGTACAAAATGTTTATCATTATAAGGTGTATTTTTAATATATCAAAACAGTCCAAGAAATTGATGATGTGGGTGTGTGCATTCTGACTGAACCCCACGTTTAAAACAAAACATTGAAGCTCAGAACATACCCAAGGTCTTTACTTTCAATATGTGTACAAGTTTCTGATTAACTTATTCATACATCTACTTGGAAGAACTACTCACACCCCACTGTAATATTGAATATGTGACCATGTGCAATGTATTATTCGCACCAAACAGAAAACAAATGTTAATCACAGTAAGTTTTAAACTATTTCATATAAAATTTTGAAGATGAAACACCCACCCTTTGTTAAACCTCGTAATTTATCGCATAGTAATTGATACTCAGCACGCGTGACTTTCATGCAACATGATAGAGAAGATAAAATCAAGCCTTTATCATAAAAAACGTGTTCACCCATATATACGCTACGCACTGACAATTATCCGCATCTGATACATGTTACAGCTATTAATATGGGCGAATGGTAAATTTTCAATGAAAGGAGCTAAACACCAACAACCATTGTAAATGCCTGTTTGTTTACACGTTTCTACACGCCAATGAACTGTGACCAGTCATCATGAATTTGACATCTGTATGACCTCTTAGGTCGACGTTCGTGCTGCCTGCCAAAAATAAAACGTATTTTCTTACCTAGGGCCCAACTGGCCACCAGGAATAGAACACTGTGAATCCACGTTATTGGCAGCAACATCTCCCTGTGAAGTCACAAACCCCAGGATCGGGGTGTTGTGGGAGAGGCACTTGGCACTGGCGGCAGCTCGCTGGACACCAGTGCAGGGATTGATGCGGTCCTGACCTGATCTGAAAGAGGTTAAGGGTGCAATGAACAACATGGCCGCGCTCCGCATCAAACGCTCTCTGACCAAGGCCGTGCCCTAGAGGGCAACCCAGACCGGAGGCGAAAACAGCGCTCCGAACACTGTGGTATTCCACCTAAAATCGTCCTATTCTTACTCCATTTTTAACCCAGATCGATAGATCATGATCCACTCTTATTAGTTAAACATACTTCAGAAGATTTAAGAATATTTATTCACGCATTTAAGATAAAAGAACGCAACACGTTGGCCTGACCGGGTCAATCTAAACAAACATGGCGTAGTCCACATAGGTGACCAGATGCCCCCAAATTTCTAAAATAGGCTAGCACACAAAGCACCTCTTACTGAGGGTTGACATCATCGATGTTCAAGTGTGAGCATTCTGTAGTACTTCAATAACACCCTTACATATCTTATTGTGATTTGTAGTTTGGCAAAATATCAAAATTACAAGCAAACATTTGCCTCTCTGCACTCACCTAAAACAAAAACTGAGGTACGCTTTCTCGTTTGCCAATCTGCTCGAGTCCGTTCAGATCGGCCGCAAAATATCGTCTGTGAGTCCACTACTCATTGCTATGGTTGTGTAATATATTCCTTCAAGTATTCCATCCAAATTTGAGATGTAATGTGGCACCAAATCTTTTGAAACAGTTCGCTGTTTCTCCTTCAGTTTTCGCTCATATAAAAAAGCGAGGATTTCCCTCCTGCCAATGTTATTATTGTGCTCCTCATTAGCATTGCCTAAATAAGGCCGTCTGACGTCAGAGCACGTGTATCGCAGCGCCCTCTCCCGCATGCTCCGTGCCACTTTTTACGCACTTGTGACAAGAGGTCAAAACAGTGCCATACTTTTGAAATTTGACAGGCTGTGTCTAACTATATTGTAGAAAACTTGGTGTACTTTGAACCTAGCTGCTTCGGCTAAAGGCACAAAAATAAAAAGAGTACTAGATGGAAACTCGACTGTTCAAAAAAAAAAAAAAACTCACTATTTTGTTTCCACTTTGTGTCGTCAATGTGAAACAGAAGGTGATAAAAACGCAACTGTCGATTTATTCCCCTTTTTTGTTGCATGTGAAAAAGTCTATATTAAGGTTTTATAGAAAGGTGGGATAATAGACTTAGGGTCACAAAGGCGCTGACACTTCTAAATTACTTGTTGACAACGAGCATTGTAAGTGGCAATCTGTCATGTTTTAACATTCTAATGTACTTTAATTGAAGGCGCATGAAGTATTTTCCCTCTGATCTCACAAGTGTAAAGGCAATAAATAAGCAAATAGTTTTACTTTAAGACAGTACTCTCTCTGTCCATTCATCCAGCCTTCTATCCAAATTTATCTATCTTATGGTATTAGTAATACTTTTAGCGATTATGGCATGGCAGGCAAAATCTATGAACAAAAGTTCTTTTCGGCAAGAATGCATGCATCACTGTCATAAAGTAAATGTCTTTCAGTATAAGCATACCCGTAGACCTAAGCCGACACACTTATGTTTTCTTCATCATTTCATTTCACTTTATTTTATAATCGCATTTGAAATCAATTTCCACACATTACGTCATTTTCCTATATTACACGGGCAACATTTTAGACATTGCTTTATAGTAGTAGTAGTATAACGTTTAATGCACCAATACGCCCACAAAGGGGCCAAATGCCAAATATGCTTTATTTCGCTGTTGAGCTGCGCATCAATGCATCTACACTAAGGATCAATTATTTCCATTATTCCAAAACATTGTGTATAGTAAGTTGTATGCATTTGAATGTCATTTTCAATTACATTTGATTTCAATATATGTATAAGGTAGATTGTGATAAAGTGTGACTTTGTTTTCGTCCCACTGATTTTGTTTGACTGTCCCTGCAGGGACAGTAAAAAAACTCAACCCAATAAAAACGATAGTGTCTACACTTTTCTATTTCTATTAAGTCTTAATCATGCTGTTGGCTGGAAGAGCAATGGAGCTGTGCAAAAATGAGGCTTAAAAGCAAGATAAGCCGTTCATTCAAGTGCTTAAGAAAGCATAAACATTTTCCCTAAGCTTGTCATCCTATGTAACGAAACAGAGATGTTTTTCACATCCCTTTAATTTGTGTGTTAGGTTGGAAAGTGTCAACGAATAATATCAACATTTTACATCCTGGTTCTTCACTGCCTATAGTCACGAGACATGGCATGCCCCACTTGACCAGAAAAAGCTTCATAAAGTAGGACAGTGTATTTCAGGTAAATGGGACATGTGCATGCTTCCTCCAGCCTCAAAATTTTCAGCCTGCTATTTATGATATAATGAATTAAATGACCCCTTAAATAGCTATAGTAACTATATTTACTTCGAAAAAAAAAATTACAAAGAATGCTTCCTTGCTTTATATTCCTATATGACATACAATGCCGTTGGTTCCAGCTTGATTTCAAGCACAATAATCGAAGAACTAATTCAGGAAATTCATAAAATTTAGCAGACATTTTGATGTAAACGCTTTTCTGCTATTCAAACTGGGTAGCCTTGACCCAATTCTTAAAATCATTCAGCCATTAACGTCATATATGTTTGTGCCACAACTTCGGAGAAACCTAATGGGTCTTGGTAGATAATTATGTACTCACCTGCGATAGAAGCTGGATAACCTTGATGGACTGGAAAGAGACCACTTTTATGAAAATTGTCTTATTTACCATAAATAAAGGCATTATATATATAATCCCAGATTGATTTGGCGTTACTTCAGGACTCAGGATGTATGTATGTATGTATTTACCTGGGAATGATTAAGATCTGACTGACCTTGACCGAATTCCAAAAGTCAGAGAGCCATGTGTACCTTTCAGTGAAGTTTTTTTTTTTTACACAGTAAATCAAAATGGATTTGACAAAAGTTAATGAAACTGGTGTAGATTAGATATCTTAGAAAGTACATTCGTGCAACAGAACTTGAACGACCTTGACCTAATTATCAAGGCCATGGAGACATTTTTGTAAGTTTGGTCCACTTTACCAGAGCAAAATGGCCCACTTTATATAAAGTCTGAGCCAAAGTGGGACACCTGTTTTATTAATTTTACCCACACATATAAAAATAATTTTAAGATATTCAAGGATTGTATCCATGGTGTTAAATAAAGTTGAAGTTTGCCTTGTCTTATCAGAGTGAAAAGTCGTTGGTAACGTTTGAACAACGACATGCTAGCTAATTTTCCCAAAAGTGTCCCACTTCACCTTAAGTTACCCTATCTTAATACCAGTTCTTAAAATAAAAAATAATAATAAAATAAAATAAAATAAAATAAAATAAAAGGGCATCCAACGACTTCAGGCTATCATAAGCCAACATTTGTTTGTTTTTCAGATTATTTTCTTTCATCTATCTTTGAAGGGCGTGACATGTATAATAAAAAAAATATGCACTTTTTAGTGTCGCTATCGATCCGATTGCCTACTATCGAGAGTCTACTGGGGTCTCTTTAAAAGCTTGTGGGTTGTTCAACGTAGACCATCGAGTAAAGCGAGTTCCCCTTGCCTTCTTCTTATGTTATGCTTTTCTCAGTTAAGCAAAACGTGTTTCATTAATTTGTCATGTAGATTAATCTTACGTGAAATAAATGAGATGGCAAAGAGAGTTTTTTGGGTGGTTAAGGTGGTGTTTTGTTTTGTTTTGATTTTTTTAACAAACGTTCAGTGCTAACTTTCGAAATCGTGCATAATTATACTTTCTATTGATTGATATTGTAAATGGATATCATATGGGATACGATAGTTTGTGTATTTTTTTCTGAACAAATAGGGTCTTTGTGTTATTCGCTTCTTTTGGTCACATGTAGGGTATTTTGTGGTGAAAAAATGACGTATTTAAGGCTGTGAAACGTGCTTGGTGGTTTCCCGCTGATGACCCGTTGATAAATTCAATTCATTGGGGTCTTGAAGCCTTGAGTTTTCAAGTTTTTTATTCGAACGTGATGATAGTGGTTAATAAAGGTAGATGTTTAGATACAGACGGTGACTGGATTGCTAATGGAACGTATAGAGAGAATGGATTGTGGGTTTTTTTTCCAGAACTGCGCGGAAGGTAGATGAGGCACGGTTGCACCTGTTTGTATAAATACGTTTCTGACTGGCACATCCATTTGTTAAGGCTTCAAACCATATTGTACAGTACAAAGTAGAGCTAGATAATATGACGATCAACACCCAATTTGTACTTCAGTGAAAGAAATAGTCACAAGGCTGACATATTGTTATAGATTATTTGCAGAGGTCCACCAAACTACACAAACACACAATCTGGTTGCTGTATATATAAAATTAGACGAAAATAACAGACATTTTTTTTGGGGGGGGGGGGGGGGAATATGATAACAAATTTGATCAAGAAGAATGTTTCACCTGCACGGGAAAAATGTTGAAAATTACGTTGCAAACACATGTACACTCTATCTTGATCGATATATACATTGAGTTGCATCATGCAGAGCACAACAAGAGTGCATGCAGACATTTCAGCATAACTGCTTCGTAAGATCTCAAAAATTACAAAAATTGGTAATAATAAGAAATCTAATATACTTAAATTAATTTACAGGCCTACTCTTACAAATAATAGCCAATTTTATATCTGTAGACTAATTCCCTGCATCGGTTAATACGAAATATGCACCCGACTCCTCGAATTGTGTTTCTGAAAATTTCACCTTCTTTTTATCAAATCTATAGTGTCAAGAAGAATAGTATAGATTATTCCCTGAAGTTTAGAAAATTTACCCCACGCATTACAAATATGGTACGGTAGTATGTAAATGTACACAGTCGTTTAAAGTGTTATATTTGCCAAATTAATAGATACATTTGCTACTGCTCCCTGTGGTAATAACTGTGTTCACCTCCCTCCCCTTCAATAAGATTCAAGATTCAAAACAGTTTATTAGACATATGGTTAAAGTTTGTACATGTTATTATTGACAAAACATAAAATTACAGTTTAACAGTAAGTACATAACAGATAGTGATAAAATTATATGTCAGGATGACTCCAATTAAGGATTTATGCAATCCGCTATCATTGGGGCCACCTAATATAATTCAAACTGAAAGTACACCGCATCTAAAAATGTCAAGACTCAAAGTTAAAATTAGTGAGTAATACCTTTTGTAGATTAAACATGGTCAAAAATTTAATTAGTCAGTTGTTGCATACGTAACAATTTCGAATGACACAGATTTCAGAGTACTGATTACAGAAGTACGAATTTATGTATTTAGAGAAACCATCATTTGAGTGCGTGTGAATTTTATTTTTGATACAGGGTGGCGTTTTGTTAAATAAATGTGGGACATAGTATCGAATACGATTTTTAGTAGAGTTTCTAGCTGGAATTGTTTGACGGGGAACATCACGGAATCTGGTGGTGTAAGGATGTACAACAGGCTGAGTGGTGAAGATATTTGTAAAGTATTGCGGCAACTCGGAGTGGCAATATCTGAAATAGAATTTCAGAGCTCTGGCTTGCATGATATCATTAATCTTTAATATATTTAGTTCTTTAAATAAAGGTTCGGTGTGAGCTAGGGAATTGGCAGAACATATGAGACGAATGGCTCGTTTTTGAAGCAAAAAGATGCGATCAGATGTAAAGCCCAAAGCAAGTAAACAGTAGTTGATGTGAGGTAAGAAGAGGGAATTATATATTTGCATCAGTTGCTGACGGGGAAGAAAAGTGTGAGGTCTACTTAATATGCCAGTGATTTTTGACAGTTTAGTTGAAATTTTAGAGATATGACTGTACCAATTGAGATTCTCATTCATTGTTAATCCTAAAAATTCAAATACGGTTGCTCTCCCTATAGGAGTGTTTGCGATTTGGAGATTTATCTCAAAGTTTAATTTCCGCTGGGGGAAATGAAAAATCATAAATTTTGTCTTAGAAACGTTTAAAGATAATTTGTTTGCAGAGAGCCAGTCATGTACTTTTTTCAGTTCATGGTTTATGGTATCAGAGATACTGTCGTGATTATCTTTATCATCGGTGTTAAAGACACATAGAGAGTTTATTAAAGTGGTGTCGTCCGCGTAGAGTATGGATTCGAATTTAGGGGAAGCCAAACATAAGTCATTAACGTAGATAATGAATAAAAGTGGTCCAAGAATTGAGCCTTGAGGTACGCCGGTATGAATGGGTAATGTTTTGGAACAGATTTCATCAAACTGAACATATTGCGATCTGTCATTTAAATAACTTTTAAACCACTGTAATGCCGTACCATTGACCCCGTAGTAAATCAATTTGTGGAAAAGAATGTTGTGATCTAGCGTGTAAAACGCTTTTGATAAATCGAGGAAAACGCTCACAGGTATTTCACCACAGTCAAGTAAATTAAATATTCTGTCTATAAATTCCAGAGCAGCAGTCTCAGTGGAATGTAGTTTTTTTAAAACCATGCTGACTTCTGTAAAACAGATCGTGAGAAGTGAAATATGAATAAAGCTACTGATAGACAGTCTTTTCTATGATTTTAGAGAACGCGGGAAGGAGAGATATTGGTCTATAATTATTAAGTAGGGATTTGTCGTCTTTTTTAAAGACAGGCAGGACTTTAGCGATCTTAAGTTTACCTGGGAATATTCCAGTGTTGAGTGACTGATTCACGATCAAAGCAAAGGAATCGGAAATAATACCATTTATGCTCTCGAGTAATTTCATTGAGAGATTGTTGTGCCCAGCGCTTGACTTGGGTTTGAAGTTATTAATAATCGTTGAGATATCTTCGGCAGATACATTAGAAAAAGAAAAATTTGCAACGAACTGTTGAGTGAGATAGGTAGAGAAATGTGGTAGGCTGACAGAGTTAATTTTGGCAGCTACTGTGGGGCCAATATTTGTGAAGAAAGTATTGAAACGCTCAGCGATTTCAACTTTACTAGTAATTTTTGTGTTATCAACTTTAAAGAAGAGGGGGAAATCTCTTTTGTTTTTCTTTAAATTAAGAATCGATCGGATTACATCCCATGTTTTCTTTATGTCGCTTTTAAAGCGGGTAAACTGACCGTTGTAGAAATTTTGCTTCAGTTCTCTGATGTTTTTATCAAAAATTTTGTTATATGCTTTGAGGTTCAATTTAAGATTAATATATTCTACGGTATCTTGATTTGTGCATTTTAGTTGTTTATACAGGGTATCGCGATATTTAATTGATCTAAGTACACCGTTAGTCATCCATGGCGAACGTTTGTGCTTATGTTTGTTAAATTCGACAGTTTTAGTTGGCAGATGTTTCGTCTTAGCAGTACATATGATATTTTCTAATATATTGGAATCTAAATTTGGGTTTTGATTGAGGTCAAGGTTAAGTTTTCCCATGATATCGGTGTTGCTTAGTTCCTGTATGAAATTTTGCACTGATAGTTCGTCTTTGGTCTGAATACTGATGAATTTTGGCGGACCATGAAGATCTAATTTTTGGTCTAAGCATGTGAAATATGGTAGATGGTCGGATAGGTTCGTAAAAACTATGCCAGATAAACACGTCTTTTTACAGTGGGAGAGATTACAAAAAATGTTATCTATCAGAGTTGCTCTCCGCTCCGAAAATCTTGTAGGTAAGGTTAATTTTGGCACATATCCGTTATTTAGTATAACGTCTAGGAATTCCGAATATTTATTTCTTGTGCGAATTTTTAATAAATCTATATTAAAGTCGCCTAAAATCATTTTATCGGAACGCCCATGTGATAGAGCTGCAAGAATCGGAGCCAAGTCGTTAATAAATTGTTGAATATCATCATTTCTATCACGCGGCGGTCTATAAATGTTACACAAGGTAATCTTTTGTTTGAGTTCGTCTCCGAAAATGTCGATAAATTGACCTTCCCAGTTTGTCGTTGAGGAATAAAAGTCTCGGGTATTGTATTGAAAGTTCTTATGTAGGTATACTAATAGGCCTCCGTGTGAACTACATGTAGCTTTCAGCGAAATAGAAGTGTAATTTTCGAGTTCAAACATAGATACGTCGGGGTTATCGCCTTCTAGCCAGGTTTCCTGAAAACAAATTGCACTAAATACAACATTAGTTATAGCTAACTCGTCAATTAGACTTTTTAGTTTGTCAAATTTGGTACTGAGACATTGTATATTAATACCTAGTACAGAGAAATGTTCATTAAATGATTTAAGATAATCTGCCACATTCGTGGGGTCAACATATGGTGATTCGGATACTATTGAAATTGCATTATCAAGATCTTCAGGGTTTTGTAACAATTCGTTCAGATTGTTCCTATTCACGCCACCAAAGTTTTTTAAAATGTCACTGACTGATGAACTTACGACCGTAATATAGCAGGTGTGTCAAATATGTCGATTATACGAAGCAAGGTACTCATATGATGGTATACGAAAGAGATGTAAGGTTTGAGTTCAGAAACGTCAAAAAGTAACTGAAATGAATCGGTGAAGTTGTCACAATGAAACTGTGAGCAATCAGAATTATGTAAAAGTACAAACATTTCACACTGGGTGGTTGGAAAGCAAAACACCACATCACTAAATATATATATATATATATATATATATATGTAACTATCTCATAGACTTGAGACCAAAAAGACTTCATCACTAGATATATATAGATATGTATATGTAACAATCTCACAGACTTGAGAACTTAGAGGTAGCGGGTAAGGTAGCATTAATGCACGGCCAGTCTGGCGTTGAGTGTCGCGGCACGGCCACATAAACAATCTGCATATCTGGAATGTTTCATGTATTAATTATGTGTTCACCCCTTAGCAGCTATGTCAATATATCAAACAAAAAGTGTCCTTAAAGCGATTAGATTTTACATCAAGCGATAGTAAATTGTTTGCGATTCATACATCGGAGTCATATAAAACAAAGGATCATCAATATTTTCAACAAAAGTTGAACCCAGGGAGCTGCATGCAACCGGGGTGAAAGATAAATGTTGTCATGTTTCCCATGTATTGAGCACGAGTTAACCCCATGGGGGTATATACAGCACGTATAATATCTAACACAGGTTCAGGTGCATTACTCAAGGATAAAGGGTACTTCAAGGAATATGTATCAAGTCTTAAAGTAAAACAACGTTTTTTTCTTTTGTACTTCCCCCTTTGCAAAAATTTAAATAGTGCACGAGAAATACATAGAAAGGAAAAATGACCTGCGCAAGAGGTCAATACATAAAATGCAGCGCTTAAAGTAGAAACTAGACGTACCTTCAACACAGAGAGTTGATCGAAGGGTCCGCCATTTGCTCATGGTGACACCAAAATCTAATCAGTTCATCTTGCCAAGTAATTTAAGCATATTGCCAAATTTTAGCAAAATACATGGGGGCATTCTGTGGATATCGTGGTAACGAAAAGGTGCACATCCGGACAGAGGGAAATACGGACAGACATCCGGACGGACGTCTCCTCTGAAACTAAAATGCTTCATACACTATTCCACCGTACCGACACTGGTATAAACAGGTAAAAAGTAATACAATTTTTAGCACCATAAAGTTGACTAGAGGTGTTATGAGGTAAGGTGTACTAAGGTATTACCTGGAAGCCACCTCTTCCACTATACTGGATGAAGATTGAAAAAAAAGAAATCCTGCAAAAAGTGAGTATGATCATGGTTTACCGACTTAAGACGGATTAGAGAAAATATACTTTACCCCGGGTACTTTCCCTCTTACCACTCTAAACACTTTGGGGACTATACTTTGTCATTTCAAGCTCCATCTTGACACAGTTTGACTGATGTTCTTGAGTTAGTGTTGTATTTATTAGGTATTTGGTCATATCTCTGGAAATATTTCGACAGAGTTTTGGGTAGTTGTCGTTTTTATAACCTTTGTGTTGTAGTTTTTGCAACAAAGTTCTGACTCTATTGACAAAATCGGTAAAAAGTGTGGTGTTTCTAGCAATACGTATATCTTTTCCGACACAAACTCCATATGCTTGTTTCTCTGGAATGTTTCCTGTCAGATCAGGGTAGGAGATAATATCAAATTTAAACTGGTCTCTTTTGTCAAATATTTTTGTTACATGCTGGTTGTTCTTTATTTCTATATCCAGATCAAGGAAAGTAGCTTTTGTATCACTTTCATTTTCCAGATTTAATAGTAGTTCTTTGGGATATATGCTTTTCCGATTTCCCTTTATTTCATCTCCATTGTTTAAAGCACATAGGTCATCTATAAATCTTCTTGTGTGAGAATAGGATCTTCTTGCAGCTGTAAAGTTTGTTTTTGCCAATTCCTCCATCCACTTTGATTCATAAAAATGTAAATAAAGGTTGGCAATATATGGGGCTGGACCTGTTCCCCTTGATATGCCTACTATTTGTTGATAGACTCTGGTTCCAAAGCAAAAGTATGCATTGTTGATAATGTATTCTATCATTTGAGCATACTCTTGCTTCGTGTAAGATATTCCTTTGTTCTTACCTTTATCAAATTTAGCCTCAGCACCAGATATTTTAATATACTGACATGTGCCACCTTTGAACGCTTTATCCAACATTGAAATTAACATGTTGTTTAGGTCTGTCAAAGTTGACCTTTGTACACAATGTTGAGAAATCAAAGGTATGAATTGATTTGGCACCACTCTTTTTGTTGATTTTGTCAATGTCTAGAAGAATATCACTTGTGCTATCTGTGATCCACATTCTATTCAGTCCGATGTACATTTTCGCGTTTTTGCAGCAGTTAGTATGTGGATTTTTGACAAGTTTGAGAACTTTAGTGAGTCGTTTGGCAACTTGTTTCGAAACACATTTTTTGCTGCAATGATGAACCTGAATTTAACAGGGTATTTATGCATTTTGACAATTGCATGTATAATTGGTAATTTCTTGTTCTTATTTGAGACAATGCATTTCAACTCTTTGTTTTTATCCACTTGGCCCTTGATAACAGTATCAGAGGTTCTTGCCTGTTGATAACTTTCATTATTTAATTCACTCAGTATTGTATTAATGTAGTATGGTTTACAAGTTAGTGCAGTGTTATTGCTAGCTTTGTCAATAGGTGTGATGACAAACTTGCCATGCAAGTCTTGCAATTGCTGACTACAATGTGAAGCCTGCAGCACTTGTTTAATCAGTCTCCACTTTGGAAGTGGTCCTTTTATTTTTTCATCCACTTTTCCATTATTTTAACTTTATATTCATCAAAAGCCTCGTTACAGATTCCTTTCTTATTACTATGAGTTTTTTAAGTGAAACTGTTGAGTCATCTTTTAATCTCCTTTCTTGCCTTTGTGAAGTTGATGTTATGTCTTTCTCTAAACATGTAGTTTGGTCCTCTTTGAAATAAATATATCTCTTTTTCTTGCTTTTAATGATACTTAAATCGTCCGTGATTACATGTTCGTGGTCTTTATCCATTTACTTCTTGAAATTCGTGTCACATTCACAAGTTTGGCTATTCATATTCCAGCTGTCTAAGTCCACTTCATTCATTTTTCGATTGTAGTTGAACACCTTATTATGAATACTAGAAGTGTATTTATAAGCAACTGTGACATCCTCCTCAATATAGTTGCTGACTGAATTTTCAACTTCGTGAAGTCTAAGAATACTTTGTAGATTTATGTACTCGATAGCTGGATTTCATAGTGTATTATCACAGAATTCATGTGTTTCTTTTTCTTCCTACCTTTCCATGTTTGTTCTTTCTTTGGCTTCAATTTATGTTTTATCATGTCTTGTAATAAACTGACAATCCTATCTGTTATCTTGCTGTCATTTGTTCCTTCATGATCCAGAGGTAACTTTCCCAATTGCTTGAGATCGTTTTTCTTCATTTGTGTTAAAGTTTTATTGATGTAGTATGTAGTTTCTTTGATTGCAGTTTCTTGGAGTACGTTGAATACATATTGAGCTGTAAGAGACTCCTTATGTGTTCTGTGTTTACTCTTATGTTTGTTCTTCTTTTTCTTTCTTTTATTGAGTGTGTCATATACATTATCATTCTCTGCTCTCTAAGAACTGCTTTATAGAGAAAATCTGTGTCCCTTAAAAATAATCAAATTTAAAATGTTTTAGATTTAATCGGAATCAAATGTGTCTTGACACCAATCTTTTGAATTAAAATACCCCCGTCATCTTTAATAGGTTTTAAGTGGTGAATATTAAAATCTCCCGTGTATGCCTAATTAGCACTATTTAAAATTTTACCATTTTTAGTTTCATTTTATTGAATGCACCAATACTCGAAACCAACCAATTCATGTTGCTATTGACACCTCTATTTACAATACATTTGAAAATATTCAACATTCAAACTTGTAACAGAGAGAAGTGTAATTCCAACTGCTACTGGTACCTATATGCAGTGTGGTGCATCTAATGAACGATACACTTGTAGTATTTAAAACCACGCTAATTAAAGGAAATTTCACATTTGAAAACTTGTATATCATCAAAGATTACACTCATATATAGATACAACTCTAAGATGCACTTATACAGCGAAACCTCTCAACAGAGAGCACCCTTGGGACTGGTAAAAAGTGTCCCCCGTAGGGAGGCACGCAGAATAGAAAGGGTCTGCCCTTTTTAGTTTGCTAACAGATACCAGATAACAGATTTATTCAGCTATGCAGGAAAAAAACATTTCCATAAGAAGCTGCTCATAGTTAGTACACAGGCATCTGAGTCTTTTGAGGATTGTCCAATGCAGTGTAATCGCAGACCACAGGGTGGTCCTTGAAATTAACATCTAGTCTTGATTTAAATGAGTTTACTGATGGTGCATTTACTACCTTAGGCAGCGAGTTCCACCAGTCTACAACTCTGTTACTGAAAAAGTAGATCATAATATTTGCTTTTGTTCTTAATTTTGTCAGTCTTAGGTAGTGTCCTCTCATATGATATCCTCATTGATTGGGGGTAAACATTTGGTTGTTTCGTAAAGGTCGTGCACATACTAGTATGTATTAACTAGGTCTCCTCTAAGTCTTCTGTACAACAGAGTTGGGATTTTGAATCCTTTAGTCTTTCAACCCGAGTCAAATTAAAAAAAAATTCGGGATCCTTTTTGTAGCTCTCCTTTGAACTGCTTCAATTTGGTCGGCCCACTTCCACACATGAGGCGGTCAAACAGGAGCCCCACATTCCAAATGTGGTCTAATCATCGATGTGTTCAACAGTTTGAATACTTCCACGTCTACATACTCAAATGTCCTCCACACAAGGCCAGCGATCTCATTAGCCTTTTTTAACCATCTCTGTGGTATAAAAATCAAAGTTTAAATTTTTGTCAATCCAGATTCCTAAGTCTTTTTCTCAGGTTTTTACACTCTGAGTTACATCTTGACCAGAGTCAGACATTTTGTATTGGAAGTCGGGATGATTTTGTTCCAATTCGTAGCACCGTGGATTTACTAGGATGAAACTTCATCTGCCAAACATCTGCCCAGTTTTCAAGTTGTTGGACATCTACTTGCATTGCTTCACAATCCTGAAAAGTTAACACCGGCTTAAAAAAAAATTAGCATCATCAGCAAACAACTTAACTCAGGCATGTCATTAATAAATATGAGAAACAAGGCAGGTCCCAGGACACTACCTTGTGGAACCCCGCTACGTGCATCTTTCCATTGTGACATATAGTGCCATTTTTTATTACTGGTTGTCGCCTGCTTGTTTGCTTGCGCAGACAAGACTCAGTATCGCTATTCTGAAAGTGATGTTGGCTCTCTACTGACCAGGGTGTAACAGTGAAAAGGAGCCAAAGTCTATCTACGTGGCAACCTGTTTGCTAAAAACGATTCAATCCAATTCGATATGTTTCTGGTGCAGTCATGAATTTTTATTTTTACCAGTAGACGTTGTATTGGTACCGAGTCGAAGGCCTTTTGGAAGTCAAGATAGATGGCATCAACTGGTTTTCCTTCCTCAAGCCATGAAGTCAACTTTTCCAATGATTATAACAATTGGGTAACAGAAGATCTGCCATGTCGAAAACCATGCTGATGTGCAGAAAACAGATCATTTCTTGTAAAATTGTCCAAAATGTGATATCTGATGATTCCCTCAAAATTTTTTCACACAACCGAGGTAAGACTGACTGGTCTATAATTATTGGGTAGCTTTTTGTATAGGCTGTAGTATGGCTCTGTTTCCAGTCGCTTGGGATAGTCCCCGATTGTAATGACTCGTAGATGATGATTTGTAGTGGCAAGACTATTGATTCAGCCGTTTCCTTTAAAATTGTTGGGTGCATTTAATCTGGTATCGCAGATTTGTGGACGTTTAGATTGTTCAGTCTTTTTAAAACATCATCAGAGCTGACATCTAAATTCTCCAATGCGTGTGTGATTTCTGTTGGCATAGGTTCTGGGGTGGATCTCAGTTTTTTTCAGTAAATGTACTGACAAAAAAATAATTTAAAACTTCAGCCTTTTCCTGGTTATTAACCACAATCTCTTATTCCCATTGCATGTGAGGAATGCTGTCTCTTGTTATGGATTTTGACTTGACATATTTCCAGAAAAACTTAGGGTTTTTCTTTGTGTTCTTAGCTATTTGCTTTTCATGGCCTGTCTAGTAGCTCATCTTGCTTGGTTTCGAGCGTTTGTGTATTTTACATAGTTTTGGTAAGAATCCTTTTCGCTGTACTTTTCCACATTTTGTATTTCTTGCGAAGTTTGCATTTTGCCTTTTGGCTGATCCAATTTGCTTAATTTTTCCGTCTATTTGTAATGTTTTTCTAAGGAATATTCTTATTTTGTGCATTCCTGAGAATTGTAGAGAAAATTTCCCCACATTCTTCAACATCTTTATCCTTTAATAATGATGCCCAATCCATCTGAAGGTCTTTATTCAGTTGAGTGTAATTTCCCCTTGAATATTGGTCACATGTATTCTTGCTGTATGTTTCCTGGGTGTAACATTTGATCACATTATGGAAGAGTATGTCATGTAGAAATAAACATTTTATGTATATATATATATATATATATATATATATATATATATATATATATATATATATATATATATATATATATATATATATATATACAATGTATGGTTATTATAAGCCAAGGGAAAATAACTATACGTAAATCATAACTGTCTTTCTGTATTTGGTTCTTTTATCACACGGTAAAAAGCATAAAAACAGAATAAAAAATAAGATTTGCTCTGGAGTACGGAAGCCTATAAGGGACCACACACACACACCCACACCCACCCACCCACACACAGACACAGACACATATACACAAATACACACACATACAAACACACACATACACACACACACATACACACACAAACATACACACACACACAAATACATAAAAATAGAACTCTAAATTTCTACTTTAAAATCTCGAAATTTTGAGATTTAAATCTCGTAATTTAGACTTTAAAAAATGGAAATTTCCACCTTTTTCTCGAAATTTAGACTTTTTCTCTCGAAAATTTGTACAGTCAAAATTTCTCCTTTTTAAAGTTGTAATTTCGAACAAAAGTCGAAATTTCGACTTTTTAAAAGTCGAACTTTCGAGAAAAATCCCGAAATTACGAGATTTAAATCTTGTTCAGTCGAAATTTGGAGAAAAATCCGGAAACTACGAGAAAAAACTCGAAAGTTTGAATTTTATTTTATTTATTTATTTATTTATTTATTTATTTATTTATTTATTTATTTATTTATTTATTTATTCATTCATTCATTTATTTATCCATGCATCGATTCGTCCATCCATCTATCTATCTATCCATTTATTTGTGGTCGTTATAGCCCAGATGGTAACATATTATTGTTTACCATATATTGACTCAGTTGAATACTGGGAGTATTTCAAACTTTAAATCTTGAATATTTTGAAACATTTTACCGCAGGAACAATGCCTCTTCCTACTGCAGATATAGAAGCTTTCAGTATTGTGATGGGGCCACTTAGTCAATTGGGCCAAAGAGATCTGCTCAGTATGTAGAGAAAGTGATACACTATATTTTGTTGAGAATCTAAGTTGTTACACAGTTACACAGTTGATGGGAATTTTTTCTGTCTCATTTGCTGCAAAATCCAAGCTTTTCAAAAAGACAGTTGCTATATTGTACTATGGATAGTAGGTTGCACAGGAGGCAGGGTCTGACGGTGCAAGCTATATTATTATGCATACAAAATGGTTGCAAAAGAGCATGGAGGAAGATAACAGTAACCAGATTGTACATGTTGCGGTAGTAGGGGAGATGTGTACTTATGGCTTTAGCCCTCTCCCAGAAAAGCTATGGACAAGATGTAGGTGGAAAGAAAGAAATTTGAGACTACAAAAGATTTGCTTCAAAGCAAATCTGTCTGTGTGCCCTCAAAATTTTAAAGATTAAATGCTACAACTTTTATCCTTTGGTACTTCACATTGCATTAAGCTTATGGCTGGATGCAAATTATAAAGTCCAAATGACCTTGACCTTTGACCTTTACAGGTCACATGTGAATTACACAGTGTTACAATACCCACAATTTGAGCCCAACATGAGCCAAATCGAATGAAAATTGACCAAGTTATGGCAAGATGAAACTTTCCAAGGACCAAATGACCTTGACCTTTGCCCTTTTGAGGTTATGTGTTCTTATAAAAATGTGCAGGGTTGTAATACCTACATTTGAGTCCAACATGATTAGAATTAGATGGAAATTGGCCAAGTTATGACTGGATGAAACGGTCAAAGGTCTAAATGACCTTGACCTTTGACTGTTTCAAAAATGTGCAGCGTTACAATAGCTACAACTTGAGCCCAACATGATCAAAATTGGATAAAATTGACAAAGTTATGGCTATAAGAAAGCCACCCTCGAAAGTGGCTTTTGACTTTGAAATGACCTTTGACCTTGAGATGACCTCTACCTGAAGTGAACCTTGACATCAAAAATGACATTTTTGGTCTAAAATTGACCTTTGACCTTGACACGACCTTGATATTTGAGATGACCTTTACCTAAGAAATACTTAAGGTTGTTCAGAGACTCATTGTCAAATCCAGAGGATATCACATCTAGTATTATTGTTTCATCACTACGACATGTCATGACTTTAATACTAGCAGTTTAACACCATGATCTTTAATCTGAAATACCTGAAACAAACCAAAAGGCTCTTCAGAAATTGGCCAAATTATGGCTGGATGAAACTTTCAAATGGCGTTGACCTTTGACCTTAAGAGTCCACATGTAAGTTTCAAAAATGTGTACTGTTACATTAGCTACAATTTGAGCTCAACATGATCAAAATTGGATAAAAACTGACCAAGTTATTGTTTGAAGAAAGCCACCATCCAAAGTGGCCTTTGACCTTGAAATGACATTTGACCTTGAGATGACCTCGACCTAACGTGAACCTTAACCTTTAAAATTTTCCTTTCAAGAATTCCTAGAAAAATAATATGTCCGTTTTGGCGCACAGACATAAAGATTTAAAAAATTGGAAAACAAAAAATTTGCTTGAAAGCAAAATTGTCTGTGTGTGGAAAAAAATTGCATGTGTTCATAGCAATAATGGTCCTACTAGTATGCTGTTGGTGGCTATTCCAGTCACTATACAGTATCAAAGGAGATAAATTAATATATCAAGCCCACTCTCATTTCAAATATGAAACAGTTCAACTTATACATGATAATGATATTCATATATCTCTTTCTGGTTTTTCATTGCGTGGACATCTTGATTGTGAGAATAGTTTGAAATATGAGTTGTCAAATATTCAGGATGCTCATGAATCTGAAAATTGAATCCAATCTGCAGTCAGTTTGAATGCTGGTTATGGAAAGTAAACATTTCATACGGGTGCCATGAGGTCTTTCTGGAGCGACGTAAAAGGGATATTCCCGACTGACATATAGACTGAAGAATTTTATTTTCTATACTGGAAGCCTTCTCATTTTCTGTATTTTGTACTGGCCATTATTTTGGAACTTATCAGTCTTATTTTCTCTATGCTGTCCTGGAACAAAATTATTTCTTGTATCAGCTTAATGCCTCCCCCTCCCCCTCCCCCTCCCCCATCACCTATCGTAGTGCATGTAATTCCTGTATTGTTATGAATTAAGCTTCAAATTCCACAACTTTTGATCTTTCATCAGCTGAGCCACAACAACAAAGGTGCCTGTGATAAATGCCAACCTACCTTTAATTCTGTTTTAGTCTTATTGTGAACTTCCAAATGCTGTCAATTAGCGTAATTAACTAACTGTATCAACTCTGGTAATGTGATCATAAGATGCAAAACCCTAACGAATACACTGAAACACCTGGTACATGCAGTCACACTACTTGTTGTGGTCACATTTGTTGAATGGAGAGGTCAGGTTCTTTGTGAATTAATCTAACCTGCAGTGAAAGGGCACCTGCTGTATAGTCACTTTTACTGGGCTGACGGGGAGGCCAAATACAGCAGGCACCACTGTATATTAATACAGGAACCCCTTTTATTAAAGACCATCATTGCTAGGACAAGGCAAAGTGATCACAGCAGCTGGTCTCTCTGTCATATAAAATGAAAACTATGGTACTATGAACCTCTTTATCATGCGGCTTTCATGGCCAGGTAATCTGCACTTACATTTTCCCCCCAAGGAGAGACTATTGTATGAACTTTACGTTTTTATCTGTAAAAGATGTGATGATACACATAAATTAAATGTCCTAACCCTATTTATTTGCATCAAAGAAACCGTAGGCACCATGCTGAGAGGTTAAAGAGCCTCGTACAGTACTGTTGCTCTGTCTTTCACTCGGCCACATAGCTGAAAGACATTGACCTTGCTACTGGACTCCTGGAGGCACCAACCCAAGAAGGAGTTAAATGCTGGATAAACCAAACCAGTATACCTGTGATGGGATGATAATGAATGCATGCATTAAGGACTGTAAATACATGCTACTGTTTAAAAACAAATAAACAAACAAATTTAGAGCTTGATAAAGTAGTACTTACTGGTGCAAAGACAGCTAAAGTATATATTTTGGGGTTAATATAATTGTGAACTATAGATACGTGCAAAGATCAATCACTGTTCTTGCCTAATTGTTAAATACACACAGTGATAATGAAATGGTCCGGCTCATTAAGTTGTTTTTGTCTATTTATTCTATGAAACAAATGATAAAACTGTAAAAATGATTGCGTTTAATTCCTAACAATATTATCCCAATGAGGTTGCCATATTTTTGGATATCTTGTTTTTCAGAAAATATAGCATTGTAAAGTTGAAAAAATCTGACTTTCTGGTGTTTTCCTTTGACAAGGTAGATTTGTCAACTTTGCAGAGCGACATGTCATAAACTAGACAAGATATCTCCCACAAATATGGCAAAGGTTTTTGGATAATATTATTAGGCACCACCAAACCAAACCATTTCTACAGTTCTGCCATTTGTTTTGGAAGAAAAATAAACATAAACAGCATAAAAACCCGACTATTGCATTATCACAATGCATGTTTGTTTAACAATTAGGACTGGACAAGTATTGATCTTTTCACAAACTGTATGACCATGCCAACCCCAAAAGTATATGTTTCAGTTACTAATAATTGCATCCATAAGTAGTACCGCTTAGGGCTGTACAGTTGTTGTTGTTGTTGTTGTTGTTGTTGTCGTTGTTGTTGTTGTTTTTTGTTTGTTTTTTTTTCAAAAATGGTCCCATGTATTTAGAGTCCTCAAAATCATTGCAAGCAAGCTGTAGTACTGAATGGACACAACATTGAAACAAGCTATATGTGTAGGCACGGAGTTCTGATGGTGTTGAAAGTTTATAGGCATTTCAACTTGTCGTAGGTTTTTTCCTGGCCATCGTTTTCTACTACATGTAGATTTTAAAGTTTCCAGAAAGGTGATACCGGTACACAAAAGAACCTGGCTGGTTCTTAACATGTATGCTTTTCCTTATATACAACTTGTTAAGGGTGTATTTATATTGAATATTATGTTGCTGATGACATTCAATGAAAAAGGTCAGATGGTCAATTACCGACCAAGAAAAAAGGGCAAAAAAAAAAGCAAAAATAAAAAAATATACCCCACACATTACAACAACAACAACAACAAGAAGAACAACAACAACAACAACAACAACAACAACAACAACAACAACAACAACAACACGCCCAGGAGACAAGAGAAGACTCCTGTGAGCATGATGAGGTACACAGACGTAATGGAACAGCCTGATCCATTTGCCTGTCTTCACTGTTTTCTAAATCCTTGTGTCACGTCTAACCCTCATAGTTTTTTAGGAAATGGACAAGATACGTGTGAAGAAAATGCAAACCCACGGAAGGCCAAGTACAGGAGCTACTGGAAGTTTTTAGAAAACCTCGTAGCATGGGCCCATCCATTATATCTGAATCCCCAGGCCTCAGCCGCCCATGGACAGTTGATTGTGAGCCACCAAAGAGAAACCATGCCAGTATGTGTTTTGAAACAGGTGCGATGATTGTAACCAAACCCGCCAGGAGTACCTGGCATGGGATACAAGTGGGAATAAACTGCAGTTGGACAATATTCTTAGTAGATTGTAGTGATGAGGATGACGATAGTGACGTTGAAACTTGGCCAAGTGGACTTTAAATTTTCCGCGAACAGTTGGTGAGAGTGATTCAGAAAGTGAGGGGTTTTGAAACGAGGTACTGTTGAGCGGATTTGTGAAAATAAACTGAATATTTTGGACATTTCCTCGTCAACATCTGTCTTTGTGTGCAAAAAAAAGTCCAGCTTGCAAGTATGAGACACATACATATACTGCATTTATTTCGTACCATACTGAAAAGACAAATATTCTAAACTTTAAAATCCATTAAAAATTATGACCAGGGGAAAAAACCCTGATAAGTCAAAATGCCTGTAAATTTTGAAGTCCATCAGAAATCTGTTCCATTGAAGTCTACAAAGCTCTGGCGGACCACAACCCAAATTATTTACAAGACATTTTTAAACAAGATATGTCAAATAAAGTTTCCCGCTCATCTAAGCATTTGAACCATCCTACATACAACACGGTAACTTATGGTAAAAACTCTTCGCGCTACCAAGGTGTCAAAGTTTGGAACCCGGTCCCAAATAGCATAAAATATGCTGTAACTTGGACAGAATTAAAAAAAAAAGACTGATTGCCACCTGGACGTTTGACGAATCATGCACTTGCGCAGCATGTAATTCAACCTTCTAGTCCAAATACCCAGATGAGCGAGATGTATGGCTGTCTAATATTTGATCATTGTTAACTTTGTGGTGCTACTTTTTTCAGTTGTGTATAAATGCTACCATTTTTAGTTATACGTATCTGGCTAATGTTACTTTATGTATGTAATTTGTCGGTTTTAATAGCCCTTTGGCTAATGTTTCTCTTTGTACACGTGCCGACTTCAAATAATGCTTTGTATTTTGTATCTTGTGGCAAACCATGAAGCTTGGTTCAGTGTTGTGTCCCCGGTTGTGTCCATTCAGTACCACAGGTTGTGTCCATTCAGTACCACAGGCTGCTTCGAATGGGGTTTATGCGTGTATTCGTCATAAGCTCACCACAGGTACATGTGCACTGGTTTTGTTTATCTGGCATTTTTCTCCTTCTTGGGTTAGTGCCTCCAGACGTCCAGTAACCAGGCCAAGGTCTTTGAGCTACGTGACTGAAAGGCAGAGTACCAGGCCTGTACGAGGCTCTTTCAAGTAATGTGATGGCTGACCTGGACATTTGATAATTGTCTACCGCCAGCTACCATTTGGTCAATACAAGTCGGATGAGCAGAGGCAATGGCTCTTCGACAAAAGTAAATGTAAAACTAATAAAAAGAAGATTTGCTTCAAATCTGTCTGTGTGCCTTCAAAAGCTGTAAATATTAAATGCTACAGCTTTTGTCCTTTGGTACTTCACATTCCATTCAGCTTGTGACTGGATGGAAATTTAAAATTCCAAATGACCTTTACCTTTTGACCTTTACAGGTTATTTATTTTATTTATTTGTTTATAAATGCATTTATTTATCCATCCATCCATCCATCCATCTATCTATCTATCTATCCATTTATTTGTGGTCGTTATAGCCCAGATGGTTATATATTATTGTATTGTTAGCCATAAATTGACTCAGTTGAATACTGGGAGTATTTCAATCTTTAAATCTTGAATATTTTGAAACATTTTACTGCAGGAACAATGCCTCTTCCTACTGCAGATATAGAAGCTTTCAGTATTGTGATGGGGCCACTTAGTCAATTGGGCCAAAGAGATCTGCTCAGTATGTAGAGAAAGTGATACACTATATTTTGTTGAGAATCTAAGTTGTTACACAGTTACACAGTTGATGGGAATTTTTTTTGTCTCATTTGCTGCAAAATCCAAGCTTTTCAAAAAGACAGTTGCTATATTGTACTATGGATAGTAGGTTGCACAGGAGGCAGGGTCTGACGGTGCAAGCTATATCATTATGCATACAAAATGGTTGCAAAAGAGCATGGAGGTAGATAACAGTAACCAGATTGTACATGTTGCGATAGTAGGGGAGATGTGTACTTATGGCTTTAGCCCTCTCCCAGAAAAGCTATGGACAAGATGCAGATGCAAAGAAAGAAATTTGAAACTACAAAAGATTTGCTTCAAAGCAAATCTGTCTGTGTGCCCTCAAAATTTTAAAAATTAAATGCTACAACTTTTATCCTTTGGTACTTCACACTACATTAAGCTTATGGCTGGATGCAAATTATAAAGTCCAAATGACCTTGACCTTTGACCTTTACAGGTCACATGTGAATTACACAGTGTTACAATACCCACAATTTGAGCCCAACATGAGCCAAATCGAATGAAAATTGACCAAGTTATGGCAAGATGAAACTTTCAAGGACCAAATGACCTTGACCTTTGCCCTTTTGAGGTTATGTGTTCTTATAAAAATGTGCAGTGTTGTAATACCTACATTTGAGTCCAACATAATTAAAATTGGATGGAAATTGGCCAAGTTATGACTGGATGAAACGGTCAAAGGTCTAAATGACCTTGACCTTTGACCGTTTCAAAAATGTGCAGCGTTACATTAGCTACAACTTGAGCCCAACATGATCAAAATTGGATAAAAATTGACAAAGTTATGGCAATCAGAAAGCCACCATCGAAAGTGGCTTTTGACTTTGAAATGACCTTTGACCTTGAGATGACCTCTACCTGAAGTGAACCTTGACATCAAAAATGACATTTTTGGTCTAAAATTGACCTTTGACCTTGACATGACCTTTGACATTGACACGACCTTGATATTTGAGATGACCTTTACCTGAGAAATACTTAAGGCTGTTCAGAGACTCATTGTCAAATCCAGAAGATATCATATCTAGTATTATTGTTTCATCACTACGACATGTCATGACTTTAATACTAGCAGTTTAACACCATGATCTTTAATCTGAAATACCTGAAACAAACCAAAAGGCTCTTCAGAGATTCATTGTCAAATCTATAATATATCATTTCTAGTATTATTGTTTCATCACTATTTTATGTCGTGACTTTCATGCTAGTGGTTTAAGACTGTGATCTTTAATCTCGAATACCTGAAGCATACCCGAAGTGTTTATCTGCAGCTTGCAGGCACTCAGTATTCTTCAGCTTCTTTCGTATTCGTGCTGTCTGTGTTGTACATCACATTGTGCTTTCATGTTTGTTCTGGAGAAACTGTATTGTAAGCTCTATATATTGTATTATTTAGGTAATCCAGTATATATAAATGTGTTTAAAAGAAAAGAAACTGCACACAAGCCCACCAATGTCTGCAGACAGTCTGTCGTCCCTGCCTCTAAAGCAAATGCGGTCAGCCTGACTAGTGCGAAAGACAATATCAACATAGGGAATTTTACAACAGCGTCTAATATTCCCTGAGTGAAATGTATCTCGGCTGTAAATGAAACGGGGCACAGTTCGTTGAGCGGCAACACTCTCACTATTTACCTCTGGACTCGGGTTCGATTCTCTGCCCGGAGAGCAAGTGGGGGGAAAAAACCCACTCTGACAGTGCACAGTGGTTTTCAACGAGTTCTTGGGATTCCTGCACTTGAAAATTAGGTAGAAAGACTACGCAGATGTAAATGATATTCTCATGAAATTTTCCTTCAAACACACAAACAAACAAACAGAAAAAAACCCCCAAACAAACTAGAAAAAGAATATTTGATCCAAAGCAAATCTGTCTGTTTGCTTTCAAAAGTTGTAAATATTAAATGCTACAGCTTTTGTCCTTTGGTACTTCACATTCCATTCAGCTTGTGACTGGATGGAAATTTAAAATTCCAAATGACCTTTACCTTTGACCTTTACAGTACATGTAAATTGCAAAGATGTACACTATTACAATACCCACAATTTAAGCCCAACATGAACCAAATGAGATGAAAATTGACCAACTTATGCCAAGATGAATCTTTCAAAGGCCAAAATGACCCTGATCTTTGTCCTTTAGAGGTAACATGTTCTTACAATAATGTACAGTGTTGTAATACCTACAATTTGAGTCCAACATGATTAGAATTGGATGGAAATTGGCCAAATTATGGCTGGATGAAACTTTCAAATGACGTTGACCTTTGACCTTTAGAGTCCACATGTAAGTTTCAAAAATGTGTACTGTTACATTAGCTACAATATGAGCTCAACATGATCAAAATTGGATAAAAACTGACCAAGTTATTGTTTGAAGAAAGCCACCATCGAAAGTGGCATTTGACTTTGAAATGACATTTGACCTTGAGATGACCTCTACCTAACGTGAACCTTAACCTTTAAAATTTTCCTTTCAAGAATTCCTAGAAAAATAATATGTCCGTTTTGGCGCACAGACATAAAGATTTAAAAAAATGGAAAACAAAAAATTTGCTTGAAAGCAAAATTGTCTGTGTGTGGAAAAAAATTGCATGTGTTCATAGCAATAATGGTCCTACTAGTATGCTGTTGGTGTCTATTCCAGTCACTATACAGTATCAAAGGAGATAAATTAATATATCAAGCCCACTCTCATTTCAAATATGAAACAGTTCAACTTATACATGATAATGATATTCATATATCTCTTTCTGGTTGTTCATTGCGTGGACATCTTGATTGTGAGAATAGTTTGAAATATGAGTTGTCAAATATTCAGGATGCTCATGAATCTGAAAATTGAATCCAATCTGCAGTCAGTTTGAATGCTGGTTGTGGAAAGTAAACATTTCATACGGGTGCCATGAGGTCTTTCTGGAGCGACGTAAAAGGGATATTTCCGACTGACATATAGACTGATGAATTTTATTTTCTATACTGGAAGCCTTCTCATTTTCTGTACTTTGTACTGGCCATTATTTTGGAACTTATCAGTCTTATTTTCTCTATGCTGTCCTGGAGCAAAATTATTTCTTGTATCAGCTTAATGCCTCCCCCTCCCCCTCCCCCTCCCCCTCCCCCATCACCTATCGTAGTGCATGTAATTCCTGTATTGTTATGAATTAAGCTTCAAATTCCACAACTTTTGATCTTTCATCAGCTGAGCCACAACAACAAAGGTGCCTGTGATAAATGCCAACCTACCTTTAATTCTGTTTTAGTCTTATTGTGAACTTCCAAATGCTGTCAATTAGCGTAATTAACTAACTGTATCAACTCTGGTAATGTGATCATAAGATGCAAAACCCTAACGAATACACTGAAACACCTGGTACATGCAGTCACACTACTTGTTGTGGTCACATTTGTTGAATGGAGAGGTCAGGTTCTTTGTGAATTAATCTAACCTGCAGTGAAAGGGCACCTGCTGTATAGTCACTTTTACTGGGCTGACGGGGAGGCCAAATACAGCAGGCACCACTGTATACTAATACAGGAACCCCTTTTATTAAAGACCATCATTGCTAGGACAAGGCAAAGTGATCACAGCAGCTGGTCTCTCTGTCATATAAAATGAAAACTATGGTACTATGAACCTCTTTATCATGCGGCTTTCATGGCCAGGTAATCTGCACTTACATTTTCCCCCCAAGGAGAGACTATTGTATGAACTTTACGTTTTTATCTGTAAAAGATGTGATGATACACATAAATTAAATGTCCTAACCCTATTTATTTGCATCAAAGAAACCGTAGGCACCATGCTGAGAGGTTAAAGAGCCTCGTACAGTACTGTTGCTCTGTCTTTCACTCGGCCACATAGCTGAAAGACATTGACCTTGCTACTGGACTCCTGGAGGCACCAACCCAAGAAGGAGTTAAATGCTGGATAAACCAAACCAGTATACCTGTGATGGGATGATAATGAATGCATGCATTAAGGACTGTAAATACATGCTACTGTTTAAAAACAAATAAACAAACAAATTTAGAGCTTGATAAAGTAGTACTTACTGGTGCAAAGACAGCTAAAGTATATATTTTGGGGTTAATATAATTGTGAACTATAGATATGTGCAAAGATCAATCACTGTTCTTGCCTAATTGTTAAATACACACACTGATAATGAAATGGTCCGGCTCATTAAGTTGTTTTTGTCTATTTATTCTATGAAACAAATGATAAAACTGTAAAAATGATTGCGTTTAATTCCTAACAATATTATCCCAATGAGGTTGCCATATTTTTGGATATCTTGTTTTTCAGAAAATATAGCATTGTAAAGTTGAAAAAATCTGACTTTCTGGTGTTTTCCTTTGACAAGGTAGATTTGTCAACTTTGCAGAGCGACATGTCATAAACTAGACAAGATATCTCCCAAAAATATGGCAAAGGTTTTTGGATAATATTGTTAGGCACCACCAAACCAAACCATTTCTACAGTTCTGCCATTTGTTTTGGAAGAAAAATAAACATAAACAGCATAAAAACCCGACTATTGCATTATCACAATGCATGTTTGTTTTACAATTAGGACTGGACAAGTATTGATCTTTTCACAAACTGTATGACCATGCCAACCCCAAAAGTATATGTTTCAGTTACTACTAATTGCATCCATAAGTAGTACCGCTCAGGGCTGTACAGTTGTTGTTGTTGTTGTTGTTGTTGTTGTTGTTGTTGTTGTTGTTGTTGTTGTTGTTGTTGTTGTTGTTGTTGTTTTTGTTTTTTTTGTTTTTTGTTTTTTTTTCAAAAATGGTCCCATGTATTTAGTGTCCTCAAAATCATTGCAAGCAAGCTGTAGTACTGAATGGACACAACATTGAAACAAGCTATATGTGTAGGCACGGAGTTCTGATGGTGTTGAAAGTTTATAGGCATTTCAACTTGTCGTAGGTTTTTTCCTGGCCATCGTTTTCTACTACATGTAGATTTTACAGTTTCCAGAAAGGTGATACCGGTACACAAAAGAACCTGGCTGGTTCTTAACATGTATGCTTTTCCTTATATACAACTTGTTAAGGGTGTATTTATATTGAATATTATGTTGCTGATGACATTCAATGAAAAAGGTCAGATGGTCAATTACCGACCAAGAAAAAAGGGCAAAAAAAAAAGCAAAAATAAAAAAATATACGCCACACACAACAACAACAACAACAACAACAACAACAACAACAACAACAACAACAACACGCCCAGGAGACAAGAGAAGACTCCTGTGAGCATGATGAGGTACACAGACGTAATGGAACAGCCTGATCCATTTGCCTGTCTTCACTGTTTTCTAAATCCTTGTGTCACGTCTAACCCTCATAGTTTTTTAGGAAATGGACAAGATACGTGTGAAGAAAATGCAAACCCACGGAAGGCCAAGTACAGGAGCTACTGGAAGTTTTTAGAAAACCTCGTAGCATGGGCCCATCCATTATATCTGAATCCCCAGGCCTCAGCCGCCCATGGACAGTTGATTGTGAGCCACCAAAGAGAAACCATGCCAGTATGTGTTTTGAAACAGGTGCGATGATTGTAACCAAACCCGCCAGGAGTACCTGGCATGGGATACAAGTGGGAATAAACTGCAGTTGGACAATATTCTTAGTAGATTGTAGTGATGAGGATGACGATAGTGACGTTGAAACTTGGCCAAGTGGACTTTAAATTTTCCGCGAACAGTTGGTGAGAGTGATTCAGAAAGTGAGGGGTTTTGAAACGAGGTACTGTTGAGCAGATTTGTGAAAACAAACTGAATATTTTGGACATTTCCTCGTCAACATCTGTCTTTGTGTGCAAAAAAAGTCCAGCTTGCAAGTATGAGACACATACATATACTGCATTTATTTCGTACCATACTGAAAAGACAAATATTCTAAACTTTAAAATCCATTAAAAATTATGACCAGGGGAAAAAACCCTGATAAGTCAAAATGCCTGTAAATTTTGAAGTCCATCAGAAATCTGTTCCATTGAAGTCTACAAAGCTCTGGCGGACCACAACCCAAATTATTTACAAGACATTTTTAAACAAGATATGTCAAATAAAGTTTCCCGCTCATCTAAGCATTTGAACCATCCTACATACAACAAGGTAACTTATGGTAAAAACTCTTCGCGCTACCAAGGTGTCAAAGTTTGGAACCCGGTCCCTAATAGCATAAAATATGCTGTAACTTGGACAGAATTAAAAAAAAGACTGATTGCCACCTGGACGTTTGAAGAATCATGCACTTGCGCAGCATGTAATTCAACCTTCTAGTCCAAATACCCAGATGAGCGAGATGTATGGCTGTCTAATATTTGATCATTGTTAACTTTGTGGTGCTACTTTTTTCAGTTGTGTATAAATGCTACCATTTTTAGTTATACGTATCTGGCTAATGTTACTTTATGTATGTAATTTGTCGGTTTTAATAGCCCTTTGGCTAATGTTTCTCTTTGTACACGTGCCGACTTCAAATAAAGCTTTGTATTTTGTATCTTGTGGCAAACCATGAAGCTTGGTTCAGTGTTGTGTCCCCGGTTGTGTCCATTCAGTACCACAGGTTGTGTCCATTCAGTACCACAGGCTGCTTCGAATGGGGTTTATGCGTGTATTCGTCATAAGCTCACCACAGGTACATGTGCACTGGTTTTGTTTATCTGGCATTTTTCTCCTTCTTGGGTTAGTGCCTCCAGACGTCCAGTAACCAGGCCAAGGTCTTTGAGCTACGTGACTGAAAGGCAGAGTACCAGGCCTGTACGAGGCTCTTTCAAGTAATGTGATGGCTGACCTGGACATTTGATAATTGTCTACCGCCAGCTACCATTTGGTCAATACAAGTCGGATGAGCAGAGGCAATGGCCCTTCGACAAAAGTAAATGTAAAACTAATAAAAAGAAGATTTGCTTCAAATCTGTCTGTGTGCCTTCAAAAGCTGTAAATATTAAATGCTACAGCTTTTGTCCTTTGGTGCTTCACATTCCATTCAGCTTGTGACTGGATGGAAATTTAAAATTCCAAATGACCTTTACCTTTTGACCTTTACAGGTTATTTATTTTATTTATTTGTTTATAAATTCATTTATTTATCCATCCATCCATCCATCCATCCATACATCCATCCATCTATCCATTTATTTGTGGTCGTTATAGCCCAGATGGTTATATATTATTGTATTGTTAGCCATAAATTGACTCAGTTGAATACTGGGAGTATTTCAATCTTTAAATCTTGAATATTTTGAAACATTTTACTGCAGGAACAATGCCTCTTCCTACTGCAGATATAGAAGCTTTCAGTATTGTGATGGGGCCACTTAGTCAATTTGGCCACAGAGATCTGCCCAGTATGTAGAGAAAGTGATACACTATATTTTGTTGAGAATCTAAGTTGTTACACAGTTACACAGTTGATGGGAATTTTTTCTGTCTCCTTTGCTGCAAAATCCAAGCTTTCAAAAAGACAGTTGCTATATTGTACTATGGATAGTAGGTTGCACAGGAGGCAGGGTCTGACGGTGCAAGCTATATCATTATGCATACAAAATGGTTGCAAAAGAGCATGGAGGTAGACAACAGTAACCAGATTGTACATGTTGCGGTAGTAGGGGAGATGTGTACTTATGGCTTTAGCCCTCTCCCAGAAAAGCTGTGGACAAGATGGAGATGCAAAGAAAGAAATTTGAGACTACAAAAGATTTGCTTCAAAGCAAATCTGTCTGTGTGCCCTCAAAATTTTAAAGATTAAATGCTACAACTTTTATCCTTTGGTACTTCACATTGCATTAAGCTTATGGCTGGATGCAAATTATAAAGTCCAAATGACCTTGACCTTTGACCTTTACAGGTCACATGTGAATTACACAGTGTTACAATACCCACAATTTGAGCCCAACATGAGCCAAATCGAATGAAAATTGACCAAGTTATGGCAAGATGAAACTTTCAAGGACCAAATGACCTTGACCTTTGCCCTTTTGAGGTTATGTGTTATTATAAAAATGTGCAGTGTTATAATACCTGCATTTGAGTCCAACATAATTAAAATTGGATAGAAATTGGCCAAGTTATGACTGGATGAAACGGTCAAAGGTCTAAATGACCTTGACCTTTGACCGTTTCAAAAATGTGCAGCGTTACATTAGCTACAACTTGAGCCCAACATGATCAAAATTGGATAAAAATTGACAAAGTTATGGCAATCAGAAAGCCACCATCGAAAGTGGCTTTTGACTTTGAAATGACCTTTGACCTTGAGATGACCTCTACCTGAAGTGAAAATGACATTTTTGGTCTAAAATTGACCTTTGACCTTGACATGACCTTTGACATTGACACGACCTTGATATTTGAGATGACCTTTACCTGAGAAATACTTAAGGCTGTTCAGAGACTCATTGTCAAATCCAGAAGATATCATATCTAGTATTATTGTTTCATCACTACGACATGTCATGACTCTAATACTAGCAGTTTAACACCATGATCTTTAATCTGAAATACCTGAAACAAACCAAAAGGCTCTTCAGAGATTCATTGTCAAATCTATAATATATCATTTCTAGTATTATTGTTTCATCACTATTTTATGTCGTGACTTTAATGCTAGTGGTTTAAGACTGTGATCTTTAACTTGAAAATTAGGTAGAAAGACTACGCAGATGTAAAGGATTTCCTCATGAAATTTTCCTTCAAACACACAAACAAACAAACAGAAAAAAAAACAAAAACAAAAACAAACAAACTAGAAAAAGAATATTTGATCCAAAGCAAATCTGTCTGTTTGCTTTCAAAAGTTGTAAATACTAAATGCTATAGCTTTTGTCCTTTGGTACTTCACATTCCATTCAGCTTGTGACTGGATGGAAATTTAAAATTCCAAATGACCTTTACCTTTGACCTTTACAGTACATGTAAATTGCAAAGATGTACACTATTACAATACCCACAATTTAAGCCCAACATGAACCAAATGAGTTGAAAATTGACCAACTTATGCCATGATGAATCTTTCAAAGGGCTAAAATGACCTTGATCTTTTTCCTTTAGGGATTACATGTTCTTACAAAAATGTACAGTGTTGTAATACCTACAATTTGAGTCCAACATGATTAGAATTGGATGGAAATTGGCCAAATTATGGCTGGATGAAACTTTCAAATAACGTTGACCTTTGACCTTTAGAGCCCACATGTAAGTTTCAAAAATGTGTACTGTTACATTAGCTACAATTTGAGCTCAACATGATCAAAATTGGATAAAAACTGACCAAGTTATTGTTTGAAGAAAGCCACCATCGAAAGTGGCATTTGACCTTGAAATGACATTTGACCTTGAGGTGACCTCTACCTAACGTGAACCTTAACCTTTAAAATTTTCCTTTCAAAAGTTCCAAGAAAAATGATATGTCCGTTTTGGCGCACAGACATAAAGATTTTTTTAAAAAAGGAAAACAAAAAATTTGCTTTAAAAAGCAAAATTGTCTGTATGTGAAAAAAAATGCATGTGTTAATAGCAATAATGGTCCTACTAGTATGCTGTTGGTGGCTATTCCAGTCACTATGCAGTATCAAAGGAGATAAATTAATATATCAAGCCCACTCTCATGTCAAAAATGAAACAGTTCAACTTATACATGATAATGATATTCATATATCTCTTTCTGGTTGTTCATTGCGTGGACATCTTGATTGTGAGAATAGTTTGAAATATGAATTGTCAAATATTCAGGATGCTCATGAATCTAAAAATTGTATCCAATCTGCAGTCAGTTTGAATGCTGGTTGTGGAAAGTAAACATTTCATACGGGTGCCATGAGGTCTTTCTGGAGCGACGTAAAAGGGATATTCCCGACTGACATATAGACTGAAGAATTTTATTTTCTATACTGGAAGCCTTCTCATTTTCTGTACTTTGTACTGGCCATTATTTTGGAACTTATCAGTCTTCTTTTCTCTATGCTGTCCTGGAGCAAAATTATTTCTTGTATCAGCTTAATGCCTCCCCCTCCCCCTCCCCCTCCCCCATCACCTATCGTAGTGCATGTAATTCCTGTATTGTTATGAATTAAGCTTCAAATTCCACAACTTTTGATCTTTCATCAGCTGAGCCACAACAACAAAGGTACCTGTGATAAATGCCAACCTACCTTTAATTCTGTTTTAGTCTTATTGTGAACTTCCAAATGCTGTCAATTAGCGTAATTAACTAACTGTATCAACTCTGGTAATGTGATCATAAGATGCAAAACCCTAACGAATACACTGAAACACCTGGTACATGCAGTCACACTACTTGTTGTGGTCACATTTGTTGAATGGAGAGGTCAGGTTCTTTGTGAATTAATCTAACCTGCAGTGAAAGGGCACCTGCTGTATAGTCACTTTTACTGGGCTGACGGGGAGGCCAAATACAGCAGGCACCACTGTATATTAATACAGGAACCCCTTTTATTAAAGACCATCATTGCTAGGACAAGGCAAAGTGATCACAGCAGCTGGTCTCTCTGTCATATAAAATGAAAACTATGGTACTATGAACCTCTTTATCATGCGGCTTTCATGGCCAGGTAATCTGCACTTACATTTTCCCCCCAAGGAGAGACTATTGTATGAACTTTACGTTTTTATCTGTAAAAGATGTGATGATACACATAAATTAAATGTCCTAACCCTATTTATTTGCATCAAAGAAACCGTAGGCACCATGCTGAGAGGTTAAAGAGCCTCGTACAGTACTGTTGCTCTGTCTTTCACTCGGCCACATAGCTGAAAGACATTGACCTTGCTACTGGACTCCTGGAGGCACCAACCCAAGAACTGTATTAACTCTGGTAATGTGATCATAAGATGCAAAACCCTAACGAATACACTGAAACACCTGGCGCATGCGGTCACTACTATGGACAGTCACACTACTTGTTGTGGTCACATTTGTTGAATGGAGAGGTCAGGTTCTTTGTGAATTAATCTAACCTGCAGTGAAAGGGCACCTGCTGTATAGTCACTTTTACTGGGCTGACGGGGAGGCCAAATACAGCAGGCACCACTGTATAAAATGTACAGTGGTACAATATCCACAATTTAAGGCCAACATAGACCAAATCGGATGAAAATTGACCAAGTTATGGCTAGAAGAAACCCACTATCGAAAGAGGCCTTTGACCTTGAAATGACCTTTGACCTTGAGATTATCTCTACCTGAAGAGAACTTTTGACCTCAAAAACGACATTTCCGCTAAAAATTGACCTTTAACCTCGACATGACCTTGACATTTAAGATGACCTTTACCTTGCTATGTTCGCACTCCTATACAATCGGAATCACATCTTTTATAGCATATAAGATATTGAAGATTTAAAACTTTAATTAGTCCTCATTTGCATAATTTTGAAAAGCATGACCTTTCATTATCAAAAGACCAGACTTCATCTATAGAAGTATAATTGTGCCAAGTGTGGAGTTTCTACATGAAATATTTTCAAGTGAAATGTCGGACAAATATGCCAGCAAAGAAAGAAAGAAAGAAAGAAAGAAAGAAAGAAAGAAAGAAAGAAAGAAAGAAATATCCACTGTAAACAGGTGCCCGTGCTTGAGAGGGTCAGCCCTTTTGGGTAGTACACATGTACAACATTATTCAACATACACAATATATACATAGTATTTTAATCCGATGGTAAAAAAATAGATATACTATATGACTATCTTCGTTCATTTATTAGATAGTAAAACATATGCAACAACTGACCGGATGCTGTCACAACAGTACCCGTGAAGAACAGGTCTCTTCTTTTGTCACCACTTACAAAAAACAAGAAACAAAAACTAGAAACGAAGATTTGCTTCAAAGCAAATCAAATTGCCTTCAAAACTTGTAAATATAAAATACTACAACTTTTTTTCCTTGGGTACTTTAGTTTTCGTTTAACTTATGGCTGGATGAAAATTTCATCCAGCCATAAGATTAAGGTCCAAATGACCGTGATCCTTGACGTTTGTAGGTCACATGTAAATAACAAAAATGAAACGTGTTGCAATACCTACCATTTGAGTCCAACATTATTAGAATTGGATGGGAATCGGCTGAGTTATGACTGCATGAAAATTTCAAAGGTCCAAATGACCTTGACCGTTGGCCTTTAGAGGTCATGTGTGATTACAAAAGTGTGCAGTGTTACAATATCTACAATTTCAGCCCAACACGATCAGAATTGCATAAAAATTGACCGAGTAATGGATAGATAAAAATTTCAGAGGTCCAAATGACCCCACCATCGAAAGTGGCTTTTGACCTTAAAATGACCTTTGAGCTTGAGATGATTGCTATCTGAAGTGAACTTTGACGTTTAAACTGATATTTTGACCCTGACATGACCTTTACATTTGAGATGACCTTTGCGTTGCTATGATCGAACTCCTATACACGCAGAGCTACATCTTCTATAGCATATAAGATATTGAAGATTTGAAACTTTAATTAGCTCTCATTTGCATAATTTTGAAAATCATGAAATCTTATTATAAAAAGGCAAGACTTCATCTATAGCCAAGTTTGGAGTTTCTGTCTATGATTGTCTCCGAGAAAAAGGACGGACAAATTTGCTGGTAAAGAAAGAAAGAAGAAAGAAAGAAATAAAGAACTAGAAAAGATAATGTGCTGCATAGCAAATCAGTGTGTGTATGTCTTCAAAGTTTTTTTGTATGACTGTACGATTGGAATTTCAGTATTACAGTGTATTATTGGCACGACAGTGTACAATGGGCACTTCAAGTGCAACAGTGCACTATCTTTACGAGAATGTTACAAGTGCAAAATGGGCACTTCAGTACTAAGTCTATGATCGGTACAACAATATTACGAGAGTGTACAATAGATATTTCAGTACTACAGTGTATGATTGGTATATCATGTTTTCAGAGCCTATACCCATACATGTCTCTCTGAGTAGTGGCACCTTCTAAGCTGAATATTCAGCAAAGACAACCGACATAATAATGAATAAATATGAACGTGGCAAATGATGAATTAGCTAAATACTTGAAATTTTCCTTATAAATGCAGAGTTTCTTTATGAAAGAAGAATACCTGTCAAACAAAAGATAATTACTAAATTTGTATAGTACAGGTTCAGATAAGACCAATTGACTCCTTTCACAGAACCAGCAAAGCATAGATTTTTCTCACCTCCAGCTGACTGCAGGGGGCATTGCAGGGGTGGACAATTGTGGGCATAGGGTAACGCATGTTAAATGTACCAATCTTTAAAGTAAATTATGTTAAAACGATACAATCAAGTAGTCTTACCCCAGCAAAGGGACTTTCTGTAGGCATTTTAGGTGAGAAAATCACTGGGCGCAGTGGTCCCCCTGTGGGGGAAAGTCCTGAATTATAAGCATTATCCTGTGACATTATATGCTGAGTGCTCAACTGTAAAGAGAGGGGGGGGGGGATAAAACTGACATCTTCAAAGTGTGGCTGCCCTTATTTAATGCGTGAGGAGAGGTGATTCTGACACCTATGAGTCAATTACCTGCATAGTTTTTGACACCTCTGCACTGAGTACATTTTGACATTGAGGAATGTCTCTTCACTATCATGCAGCAGCATAGTCAACAGTGGCCACTCACCAGTCATTTATGCATGTGCATACTCTGAAAAGATCAACTCAGAACAAGGTTCTTGCTAACATTTCACTGAGGAAATGCGGTTTGTTTCCCCAAAATTGCCCTCATTTTCTGTAATAAATTTCCCTTTTCTCACTGTTGAGTAAACATTGTTGCAACTGAGTTACCACACTCTTTTCATATGCACAACTACCGGGTATCTAAACATGTATTCATATTTTCCCATCACCCGAGATTTGTTCCTGGATAGGTACCCATATAAAAAGTATACAAGCAAGCAGACTTGCCCCCCAAAGGGGATTCTCTTGTGAATGGAGGCAAGAAAGCAGTTGTGCACAGTGGCTCCACTTGTGGGGGAAAGTCTTGAATTTGACCTACCCCTGAACCAGCATGTACCCTTTCTAGCTGGATAGATTGTCCTAGTTAAACCACCTGCCAGTGTATAACTAAAGTATAAACAAACTGGGGCATTATATTAAGTCCCCGTTATGCAACTTTTACGCCTACTAATTGGCAAAATCTAAAAAAAGAGCTCTGTCACAGCTGAGGTAGACAACATACTACTCAAAGCCACACTGCATCTTCCACCCTTACTGTATGGTTCCAACATCACCAACATGCCCCGTCTGCTGCTAGGCAACTGGCCTTGCCCCAGTCTCAGACTCAGAATTCCCAGTCTCAGCTCCAATTCATGTATACATACATTCAGTCACTGAATTTGCTTCATTTCACTTCATCTAACTGGATCAACTTGAACAAATAAGTCTGGTGTGCATACTCTTGAAGATATTCGACATTTGAAATTTCAAATGCCCTTAATTTGCATAATTGAAATTTGTGCAGCCTTTGTTTCCAATTCATCACATGCGTACCATTCCACAACATAGGAGTAACAGTTGGAAGAGCATCTGTATCTATTATAGTTTTGAAGTTATTCAAGATATAAAATTTCCAGTGGTGCTACTTAGCCCAGTTTAAATGCTACAACTTTTGTCTGTAATTCATTAGATGCGTAATGACCAACAAACCCCTAGTACAAGTTGGAATGGTATCTCTATCTATTATAGTTTCGAAGACATTCAAGATTGAAAATTTTAATTTTGAATATTGCTAATTAGCATAATTTAAATTGCTACAACGTTTGTTTTAGATTCATTACTCACACAACGGTCAATAACCCCCAGTAGGAGTTGAAATAACATCTCTGTATATTTCAGATTTGAAGATTTCAAATTTCAAATGCTGCTAATTTGCATAATTTTAATTGTTACAACTTCTGTTTTTAATTCATTAGATGCACAATGGTCAATAACTCTCTAGTACAAGTTAAAATGACATCTTGATCTATTATACTTTTGAGTTTATTCAAGACTGGAAATTCAAATTTGCACCATTTCAAACATCTTCGTTCCTCAGCATAAAAAACATACTCCTTGTATGGAGGTACAATCATACCAAGTTTGGAGTTTCTGTGCACAGTGGTGCCTGTCTTGACTGTCTTGAGAAACCCCTCCAATAAGAGACCGCATATCTTCTAAAGACCGCCCTCTCAGAACACTGTGCTATTTTTTTTATTTTATTATAGTTCTAATGAAAGACCACCTGTTTTGTCTACCGCATTTTCACCTGCCCTAGTGCGGTCTCTCAAGACAAGGACAACTGTATAATAGTGTCAGAGAAAAGTGTCGGACAAATTCACGGGTAAAAAAAGAAGAAAGAAAGAAGAGAGAGAGAGAGAGAGAGAGAGAGAGAGAGAGAGAGAGAGAGAGAGAGAGAGAGAGAGAGAGAGAATTGCGTGTTGACACACACACACTTTAATTTCTGGGAAAACAGTATGTCTGTGTTGGCACACAGAGATAAAGTCTCCCACAGCAGGCTTCAGCAAATCACTGAGATGACACAAATCCACACATTGATTGTTTCACACTCCATTTCAGTGGTTATTCTTACACAAAGTCGTCAAAACAGGTCAATATGCATTGGTAGACTCTTATGCGTTGATGATACATTTTGTGATAGTGGATAATCAAGAAAGGGTTAAAATTGCTGTATGATCTATATTTTAACGGTTTGTTGGCAAGCGGTGTTCGGAAAACCCAATTTTCCCTCAAGCAATTATCTGTGATTAAAAATGTATGTTGCAATGAGCTTTAGTGTACTTAATTTGGCTGACAGCAGGATATCGGGATAACAAGCGATGTAATCTTTGACACCGAAAAACCTAATACATTTGAAATGTGATTACAGATTCACTAGTTAAAACATCTGTAAATAATCATTTATGCCATTATTGTTCCCAATATGTCTTTTTGCTTTTTACATTAAGGGTGTGGTATGCTTTATGACTCTCATGTATAAATGTTTAATTTCTGTCTTGTTTATGACTCTCATATATAAATATTTAATTTCTGTATATTTTTGCTATCTAATGCACTAAAAAGTACCTATTTTCTGAAACAAAACATAACATCAAGTTTGATTCTGGTCCAGAATATAAAATATTTTTGTTTCGCTATTGATGCAAACAAATCTTAATCAAAATTCTTAAATCTTCCATAAAATTTAAAATAGCATTTAAAAAAATACCAAGGTAATTTAGTTTATAGTGTCAAATGAAGAAGTATATAACCCTCTCTAAAACCGTATTTTGAATTTTTGAAAAGGGCTTACTTCTAGTTTTATAGCTGTGTAGATTTTAAAAAATAAAGTTTCAACTTTACTTTAAACTTCTTGTCAATTTTAAATTAAAACCCTTATCCAGAATTTAAAATACAGCTTTTCTGCTGGAAGTGTAGTGTTTCATTTTCCATAAAAAATAAGGTCTCCCTTTTTTTGTGCTTGCGCTATAAATCTAAAGATAAAACTAGAAAAGAAGTTTTGTCAGAAAGCAAATCTGTGTGCTCCAAAACTTGCATAAATTTGAATGCCCTTTCGATTGTGGTTTATCAGATGTGCGTTCAGCACAAACTCATGAATTGAATTGGGAATGGCACTCTACCTATAACAGGTTTAAAGATATTTAACACTTTACAAGTGGCCCTAATTAACATAAATGTAAAACTTTACCAGTTTTGTTTGTGGTTTATTGCATACACCCACAGCAAAAACCTATAAACTGGAGTTGGAAAGGCATCTCTACCTATAATAGGTTTGAAGATATTAAACAAATTTAAACTTTAAAACTGGTCCTAATTGTCAAAAATTGAAATTCTACAACCTCAGTTTGTGAATTGAATGCATCTAGAGCTCAAACCTATAAACAGAAGTTGGAATGGCACCTCTGCCTAAAATAGTTTTGAAGATATTCAACATCAAAACTTTACAAGTAGCCCTAATTAGCATGAATTTAAAATTTTAACACTTTTGCTTGCTTGTGGTTTATTGCACTAACATAAAGCAGAAACCTATAAATAGAAGTTGGAAAGGCACTTCTACCTGCAATAGTTTTGAAAATATTCAACATTTAAACTTTTCAAGTGCCCTAATTAACATCAATTAAATTTCAACAACTTTTGTTTGTGGTCTGTTGGATGCGCCAACATAACAAAACCAGAAATAGCTTATAATAGTTTTGAAGATATCAAAGATTGAAAATTTTAAATGCCCCTAATTTGCAATATTTCAAATGCACTCGACCGTCTTTGTAAAAAGGCATGACTTCATATATGGGTTTTAATATAATCATACCAAGTTTGGAGTTTCTAAGTGTAATAGTGTCCGAGAAAATTGTCGTATAAACGTGATGGTAAAGAAGTAGAAGAATCGGAAGAAAGAAAGAAAGAAAGTACATGTATTCATGTAGTTTTCTGTAAGGGTTGTCTGTTAAAACTTGTTTATTCAATAAAAGAACTATTAAGACAGTTCTGTATTGCGTGTATACACATCCACTTGATTTATAACATGTTTACACTGTACATGTATATGTGCATGTATGATGGTGTACATGTACATGCACATATACTCATCCATACTGCCCAGAAGGGCCAACCCTCTCAGAATGGGCACTTTTCTCCGGTCCCAAGGGTGACCACTGTATAGAGGTTTCACTGTATAAGTTAACACTGGTATTGTGTGTCTTAGAAATTATGTCTAACTGCCATCCCAGACATTTGTTTCTTTCTTTCTTTCTTTCTTTCTTTCTTTCTTTCTTTCTTTCTTTCTTTCTCAATTTCTTTATTTCTTTCTTAATTTCTTAATTTCTTTATTTCTTCTTCCTTTTCTCAACCACTATTATTCTGAAAACCACCAAACTTGCCATGGTGACTGACCTAACAAGTAAAATTGGCTATCTCATTTGGAATGGTCATGATTCTTAAAACTATGTAAATTAGGAGCAATTAAAGTTTTAAAAGCTCCATATCTTCCAAACTATTGCATATAGACACAAAATTTCATTGTGCATACACAGGTTTATTGACACCTGCCAATATAATGGACAGTATATCAAAGTTGTAAAATAGCGAATTATGCTAATTAGGGGCATTGAAAAATTTAAAAGTTGAATATCTCCAAAACTATTACAGATAGAGCTGCCATTCCAACTTAATTTATCGGTTTGTGGCAAACCTGCCTCCAATGAGCCATGAACCAAAGTTGTAGGATTTTAATTCATGCAAACAAGGTGGTTTGCAGGATTTAAATCTCGAATAGCTTCAAAACTATTATACATACAGTTGCCAGTCCAATTCTAATTTATAGGTAGGTGATATACCCACATCCAATGAGCCATGATCCAAAATTGTACAATTAGAATTTATGCAAATTAGGCATATACATAAAATGTTGAATATCTTCAAAACTATTATAGATATTGGTGTCATTCACACGCGGTTTAAAAAATTATATTTACATTCGGAGTTTTTGTTAGCATTGAAAGAATAGGGACAAATTTTGTTTTCATCAGTCGATGGTAACATCATGTACAGCACGGCACGTGCCAGTGCCTGCTTTGCTACGTAACAAGCGGCTGGCCACACCCATAGCTCCTCCCACTGATAAACATTTTTAAGGTCCTTCGCAGTGGCTATCAAAACTTTTACGCTATCGCGACGTCATGAAAAATGCCTACCCACATGCGCGCTGTTACATGCCAATGACAACAACAGAGACAGACTTCATTTTTATAGTAACATTGTCACATCCAATAAACCAGGAACAAGAGTTGTGGTACTTTAATTTATCCAAATTAGGTATATACAGAACATTTAGATTATGTTAAACAATGGCAAAGCGTAGCATTTTAAACTGTTCTCATTTTTAAGGTACCCAGACAGATTTGCTGTAAAGCAAATCTTCTTTTCTAGTCTATCTTTCTTCTTTACTAGCAAATGTGCCCGCTCTTTTTTTCAGACACAATTATAGACAGAAACTTTAAACTTGGCACAATTACAATTCTATAGATGAAGTCTTGCCTTTTTATAATGAGAGGTCATGCTTTTCACACTTATGCAAATGAGTGCTAATTAAAGTTTTAAATCTTCAATATCTTATATATTATAGTGGATGTGGTTCCGTTTGTATAGGATCATAGCAATTTAAGGCAAAGGTCACACAAATGTCAAGGTAATGTCGACGTCAAAGGTCGAAAGGTCATATTGAGGTCAAAATGTCATTTTAAAGGTCAATGTTCACTTGATATTAAGGTCAAAGGTCATTTCAAGGTCAAAGGCTACTTTCGATGGTGGTTTCTTCTAGTCTTAACTTGGTCAATTTTTATCCAATTTTGATGATGTTAGGCTCAAACTGTAGCTATTATAACACTGCACATTTTTCAAATTTACATGTGACCTCTAAAGGTCAAAGGTCAAGGTCATTTGAAAGTATCATCCAGCTATTATTCGGCCAATTTCCATCCAATTCTCTGATCATGTTGGACTCAAATTGTAGGTATTGCAGCGCTGTACAGTTTTGTAAGAACATATAACCTGTAAAGGGCAAAGGTCAAGGTCATTTGGCCCTTTTAAAGTTTCATCTTGCTATAGCTTGGTCAATTTGCATCTGATTTGGTTCATGTTAGGCCTAAATTGTAGGTATTGTAACGCTGTGTATTTTTGTGATTTACATTTGACCTCTAAAGGTCAAAGGTCAAAGGAAATTTTAATCCAGCCATAAGCTAAATGGAATGTGAAGTACTAAAGGAAAAAGGTTGCATTTAATATTTGCAACTTTTGAAGGCACACTGACGGATTTGCTTTGAAGAAAATCTTCTTATCTTTCTTTTTAATTCTTTTTGTTTCCTTTATTTACTTTTGTTGTAACAACTAGTATTCAGATATGTTTGGTCAATGTACAAAAGCATCTGACAAAATTGTCAAGTCAACATGTTTTGCATATTATTTTGAGACAAGACTTAACACTCAGTTTTCGACAAGTACAAGGAAACTAAAACTTATCGGTTTCATAAGATCATTATTCACAGCATTGTTTGACTTTCAGCCAATACTGCCTTGATGTTATGAAGAACGTACCTTTAAGCTCCCCAAGCCATGTGACCGCTAGGCTTTAACGGCAACAGTAGCAGCAGCAGCAGCAGCAGCAAAAACAACAACATTACGTAGCTTGAAAATCATAGGACTGAATGCAGCATTGACAACTGCTATGTCTGTTATCCTTGTTGGCGACTTAAATTACCACAGTAATCAGTAACTTCATCTAACGAAACTGATGTGCGTGAAAAGTGTGTTTTACATGTAATTTTGCTTGAACAAAATATAATTTTCTTCGCCATCTGCGAATGAAATGTTTTGGCAATATACATGTATTAATATAATTTTACGTGTGCTAGGGTGGACCTGCTCATATAATAGCATCTATCTGAATCTTCTATCTGAATCTTAATGCAATGGTTCCCTGGTTTAACGATTGATATATATACATTCATCATTTCACTATATTTTTGAAATGGTTGCATTAATTAAAGCAAATTTGACAACCAGATATGTATGTATGTATGTATGTATGTATGTATGTATGTATGTATGTATGTATGTATGTATGTATGTGTATGTACATGCTGTACATGTGCCGCCATCTGAAGGCAGATAACTGAGCTAACATTTCGAATAAACGCCTGGGGAGTTTGATCAGTTGCGCAACTCATTTCCCATTTTTGAAGTTTACACAAAATAGGTGAAGCAGAAGATTGATACAACAGGGCTTACGATTTGCATCAACATATGCTAACAAAGTAATACAGTAGGAAGCGGGAATTATTTTTTACCGTCTAATAATGAAATATATAGTTTTGAGATATACATTTACAAGTGTTTGATGATACGCCTTATTCAACATATAGGTATGTCTCATGTGAAAGTAGGCGTAGCTCTTTCTCTGTTGTCTGTCGTTTTTGTTTTCCCATCTATTTGATAATTCAATTTTGATTAAAGTTGTTTATCATACGGGATTAAAGCGGCCACTGGGAAAACTATTTGAATGATTCCCTTGTTCTTTCTAATTGTTCTTTCCTGAGCACTCTACATGGAAAGGTAACGACTTTAAACATATATTTCAAAGTGACAGAAGGGTCTCTTCTTGATCATGATGTTTATTGATCTCCTGAGCAGTCCACGCCAAAAGTTGAAATTTACAAAAAAACATATTTCACAGCAAAATACGGGTCTTTTCTTGGTGTTTACCAGTCGCTATATTCGATTCAATTCAGTTCAAGGTTTTTATTTTAGGCTAGCAGCCCATATGAGAAAAAAAATATTCAAAACTATGCAAGTTTATACATAAATAAATATTTTCTCATCAGTATTTGATATGGATGGAAGTACAACAAGGCAATGCTAAAGATCAGATACCAAGAAAGTATAACAATAAGATACTTACAAAGCTTATTGAAGCCACTGCTTTTCTTTTGTAACAGTGACACGCTGTCACATACGTTTATGTTATGAAAGTAAATATAAATGAATCAGAAATGTTGTAAGCTAGACACAATAATGTCTTTTGACAGCCTCGAGATGCAAAGCTAAAAGGTGTCATGTGTGCCTAAATATTCCGACCTATCGTTCAGTTATTTTGAACTGCCTAAAGAAAGAGTTTTATACTCTATTTATATAATTCCTCCAATGTGAGAGCATATCATATCGATAACTTGACTGCATTTTGGTTTCGGGGTTATGATAACAAAACTAAGATCTATGAGCGAGCATTGTTTGCCATTGGAAGTCATACTTTGTAACAAATTTAATATGTACAAAAGGAGTGGTACCTAATTTTTGTGGAGATATGGTCGTCTGATGAACATCGGTGATGGAATATGCATCATAAGTACATAAACATTATAGCAGCCATTGATCAGTAACTTCAGGATGACAATTAATTAAGCCGAAGTGTTATATAAACGCGTACGAACGAACGTACATACATACGTATGTATGTATGTATGTATGTATGTATGTTTGTATGTATGTATGTATGTAAGTATGTATTATGTATTCCATGAGAAGATATGAATGTAGAACAATGCAGAAATAAGTACAAACTAGAAAAGAAGATTTGCTTCAAAGCCAATACATGTATGTCTGTGTGCCTTCAAAGGTTGTAAACATCCAATGCTGCAACTTTTGTTCATTCTTCATTGAATATGCGTATAGCAATAATATGAAAGTCCCGTACATTTATTTTGTTCCATACAGTTTTGAGCAAATACAGTTGTTTATCTCATGCACATTCCTTGCCATAATTTGCTATTTGTAGAGTTAATCAGGCCAGTAAGTTGCCATAATGACAAATTAACCATTCAGCCCGACGTGTGAGATAAACATTTCTCCACATTTGAGAGTTAATTCACCTTTTTAAATGTGGCTTACTTTCCGTCCTTCGACCAACCCCCCTTCTTCATCAAAGATCAAATGTAATGCAACCCAATCATACAACACAATCTCCAAAGCCTTTGGTACTTCACATTCTATTAAGCTTATGGCTATATGAAAATTTCAAAATCCAAATGACCTTGACCTTTAGAGGTCACAGTCATGTAGATTACAAAAAATGTTTAGTGATGCAATATTTACAATTCGAGCCCGACATGACTGAAATTGGATGAAAATTGACCACGTTATGGCTATATAAAACTTTCAAAGTTCAAAATGACCTTGACCTTTGACATTTAGAGGTTACATATATATAGTAAAATGTGAAATGACACAAAGTCAACAATTTGAATCCAGTAATATCAAAACCAGATGAAAATTGACCGAGTTATGGCTAAAAGAAAAGTTCAAATGGCAAAATGACATTGACCTTTGACCATAAGAGGTCACATGTGACTTACAAGAAATATGCAGTGTTACAAACCTATGAATTGAAGTTAGATTGGCACCTGTACCTCTAATTGTTATGGAGATATTCAAGATTTAAATTTTCAAATGGTCTTAATTTCTATAATTTTGAAAAACTTCACACCTCGTTGCAGAAACTAAAGACTTTATGTATGCAGGAATAATCATGCCAAGTTTAGGGTTTCTGCATACAATAGTTTTCAATTGAAACGCTGGAGAAAATGCCTAGAAAGAAAGAAAGACAGTGAGAAAGAATAAATATCTACAATTCAAACCAACATGAATAAAATTGGATAAAAATTGACCAAGTTATGGGTAGATGAAACTTTCAAAGGTCCAAATGACCTTCATCTCTGACCTTTAGAGGTTACATGTTAATACAAAAATATGCAGTCTTGCAATAACTTCAACTTGAGTTGCCTGCAAAGCCGACCAAGTTCCGTGTTACTACACTTGGTCTGCCCTTCTTCGACAGGATTTTATATATATAGCAGGGGAAACAAAATTATATTGTAACTCTCCCCCTAGACTGACACACCAATCAGAAAGTTTATCATTATCGCCTAGACTAGTAGTAGCCTCTGGTCCCTAGTGTACTGAAGCCTGTCACCCTAGTAACCATACTCAGCCTGAGTCACGTTTCCAACGTTAACACAATGACCTTGTCAAAGAAGGGCAGACCCCAACGTAGTAGACAAAATACCCAGCTTGGGTCTGCTTTGGAGGCAACAACCTGAGTCCAACATGGTTAAAATTAGATGAAAATTGACAGAGTTATGGCTGGATAAAACTTTCAAAGATCCAAATGACCTTGACCTTGGACCTTTAGAGGTCACATGTAAATTACAAAAATATACAGTGTTACAATATCTACAATATCTACAATTTAAGCCCAATATGATTTAAATTGGATGAAAATTGACACAGTTACGGTTGGATGAACCTTTCGTAGGTCCAAATGACATTGCCTTTGCCTTTAAAGGTCATATGCAAATTGTAAAAAATATGCAGTGTTGCAAAACCTAAAATTAAGATTAAAATTGGATGAAAATTGAACAAGTTATGGCCAGATGAAACTTTCGATGGTCCAAATGAGGTTACATGTTAATATAAAAATATGCAGTGTTGGCACACAGACATAGTAAGAAAGAAAGAATTTCTAGAAAAACAACATGTCTGTGTTGGCACACAAACATAAAGAAAGAAAGAATTTCTAGAAAAACAGTATGTCTGTGTTGGCACACAGACATAAAAAGCAAACGGACTCCAACAAGAGTATTCTACTCCGTTCAACTTGATTTTTCTTCCATTTTACTTCGTCTATTCTGCGGGTTATATTGGTATTCTATGGTTTTCAAAACAAGGAGACAGGGGTCTTTTCTGCCTACAATGCATCCTGCTCCTACTTTCTAGAAAACGGCATGAAATTATATTATTGCTGATATTATATTTGTGGATCAACTTTTGCCCTTACCCTTCCACTGTAGTTTAAAATGAAAACCCTAAGTATTCCATTCATGTATTGTTCATTCTATCCGTTCTCCATTTTACCTCCTTCAATCTACCCGCTCTATGAACATCCTCTCCATTTTAGCTTGTTCATTCTATTCACTGTATGAGTATTCCATTCCATTTTGTTCCATTCTACTTTTAGTCCTCTCCAGTCAAGGTGAAAGACGCTTCACCGTGGGTTAAATTTCCGTTATTTGCAATACATATCATAATCATAAAGACTATTGGGATGGAAACACCAAACAAACTCGCATGTAAATGAAACAGGAATGTAGTGAAAACGTATTTATTTATTTATTTGTTTATTTATTTATTTATTCATTTATTTATTTATTTATTTATCTATTTATTTACTTACTTACTTATCTGATATTAAGCACCTGGTTTGGAAAATTCAACATGCTGAAAATTATGTAAATTAGGCCATTGGAAATTTAAATGTTTAATATCTCAAAAACTATCAAAGTTATATGTACCATTCCACTTTCATTCATCGGTTTGTGTTAATGGTGCACCCAATGAACCACAACCAAAATTGTAGAATTTTTATTTATGCAAATTAGGCGGACTTGAAAAGTCTAAATGTTTAATAATTTCAAAACTTTTAAAGATAGAGGTGCCATTCAAACTTTAATTCATAGGTTTGTGCTCTGGACCCATCCAATGTGCACAAACGAAAATTGTAGAATTTTAACTCAGGGACACTGGAACAAGGTTGAAGTGTCTGTCATTTCTCAGGTGTGTGCTACAGTTAGCATCCAATTAAGCTTTAAAAGCACACAGATTCGCCTTTGAAACAAATCTTCTCTCTAGTTTTTTTGTTTAGTTTTGTCAGCTCCGCTGACCATAGGTCGCAAACGTCATGCAATCCCTCATGTCTGTGCTTCCATCCGCCTGTCCCTGCATTAACTTTTGCCTGTGAGCAGGATGCAGTTCACAGGTTTCAGGATAGTCCCACATAACTTTTCATGAATCATCACCAAAACTTGGTAGCAATGTCAATCAGACAAGAAGACAATCACACGTGTAAACTGGTGGCGTCGCCAACAGTATTACAAAAGATATGGACCAATAGGTGTTGAAAACATATGCTGAGAAAGAATAAGGCTGGTGATGCCAAGTGTACCACATATGTATATCATGTGTGGAATTTTCAGCTTACCTTTATGATACGGATGACCTTGACCTACTTTCTAAAGGTCACGGAAGGAGTACATTTCAGGATTTTTTTTATTGTAACTACATATGAACTTGTGCAAATTTATTAATGTATCTTTATAAAAACATCACACAGACAAAAGTCTATGACATGTGGCGTCATGGTGGCGCCCCTGTTGGTGGAAAGTGGAACCAGTGTGACAGGTGTGGAAAGTACATTAACTTCATTATTTTGATTATGAATAGAGATGAAACTTCTAAACTTACACCAAATATACGGTATGCCAACGATAAAATTTGTCAAATTTTGAATGACCTTGGTCTAATTTTCAAGATCATATAGGACGTACGAAAGGACGCCAAATTCTACACTTTGAAAAATGATATACAATATTAAAAGTATATTAAATTCAAATATTTTGATTGGAAATTGAAATGGAACTTCTTAATTTACACCAAATATGCATTAGGCCAATGGTCAAATTTTGAAGAAAAAAAAACTGTGTGACCCTGACATTTTTCAAAGTCATTAAGGACGCAATACTAGTAATGGACACTTAAGTTGATATGTTCAGAAATAAGAAGCTAACAATGTTGTTAAAAGTACTCGTGGTACATGTTTTCAGTTTGATGTTCAAAGTGATCGTGTAATACATGTGGCCGTGTGTGACAATTCTGATAATATAATTCATGTCTTTATAAGCGTGTACATGCCTTTTTATTCTCGTAGTAATACTAATAAATACGCGGAAGTGCAAACTTCAATTGATCAATGAGCTCAAACCGCTCCCATTAAGATCTGAATGTTCAAGTGCCTTCCACTGACAAATTGGTATAAGAAAAAATGGGTTTAATGTACATGGTAAGTTACTTTTTGTTTTCCTCGAATTCAACAATATCCACTCGATATGTTATTTGACCACAGTGTGCTTCATACATCTTCTGCCTTGATAACAATACTTTTACGTGGATAGACCGCATATTAGCCTTCTCCCGTAATATTGTTGATGTTGATACCTGCAAAATTACACCACGGCAATATCAGTGATCATTTACCAGTACGTGCAAATGAGATTATATGTACCTAAGACACCCCATACGGTTCCAGATAATACCTTTTCACTCAGTCTTCGGTTCCCAAACTGGAATAATGCACACTGTAACCACAGGTACAAAACAATTCTTGCTGAAACGTTATCGAAATTTTGCCCATTTGAATATTATGAATTTACAGATTGAGACACTGCGGACGAGGTTATCAATATGCGACTACGAGACACATACCTAGCCATTCTTGAATCATGTAAAAAGGCTGGCTGTACCACAAAAAGGCCATACAAAAGCTAAGTATTATTGTTGTTCTCATCTTAATCTCTTGCATGATAAAAAGAAGTTTTGGTATGGTTTGTGGGTATCTGCTGGTCGTCCCATGTCTGTCGCTGTACGGTATATTGTATTTGTGTCTTTTTGTCCAGAACCACTTCCTAGCAGTCATTACTCTATTCCGCAGTCAACTCTTGACTCTCCATAAGCTAACCTGTCACTGTCTAACCTACATACATATGGAAGTACTGTTATTCATATTGCTCACGTTCTTCTCTAGAATTTTGACAGAGGCTCTATTAGCCAAAATAAATTAAAGGGTCTTCAGGATAACTACTCAGAACATGTTTCGGATCCTACACTCGTACATGTCTCTCTGATTATTGGCTCCTTGTCGAAGCTAAATATTCAGCAAAGACAACCCACATGATAATGAGTAAATATTAATGTAGCAAATGATGAATTAGCTAAATACGTGAAGCTTTGCTTATAAACGCAGAGCTTCATTATGAATGAATAATACCTGTCAAACAAAACATAATTACTAAATTTGCATACTGCAAGTTCAGATAAGAATAATTTGACTCACCCCTGAACCAGTATCTATGTACCCTTTCTGGTTGGAGAGCTTGTATCTTAGTTAAATCACCTGCCAGTGTATTACTGAAGTACATGCAGAAACAAACTGTTGCATTATATTCAGTCCCAGTTATTTGTAAAAAATACAGTTGCAGCTAGACCATCTGTACAAACCGAGGGAAATCATAACATTTAAGTACTGCAACAATGGACTTCCTGAACCAGATATGTAAAACAAACCCCATGATGATACCTACTCCTCACTTCGAAAGTCGCCAAACCATAAAGCTCTATGTCGCTGCCAACCCTGAGTCAATCATGTTTCAACATAATGGGTCAGGTTTGTGACATTTTAATAAATACTGTCAAATTTGAGTAACTTTTTGATCTTGTGTAAATATGTACTTAAGCATGTCAGAAAAGAATGAAAGTCATTAGCATTTAAGTAAAAAACATGTTATCAAAACATAGTTTTTCTCAACCTGATTTTACGTACAATTAGGCAAACTTGTAACTGTCGTCGTCGTCGGCTGCTTGCTACCGATAGCCCCTGGGGGTTTAACCTGCCAGAAAGCATGTAATCCTAAAATGTCTGAAAGTGAATGTAGCACCTGGAAGTATGTGAAGAACGAGTTTCGGCGTCACATTAGGCGTTACATGCAAGGACATGTCGATCGTAATTTCTAGCGGCTTAACTCTTTCCTCCTTCAAAATAAAATATCATCCTGTTGGAACTTTATCAAGCGTAACAGAAAGTCCAAATTACAATCAGCATTGAGAGCTGATCAACTTGCCAATTATTATAAAAAAATATCATGCAAGATTCTGGTTCACTGACCGTAGAACAATTAAAAATCAAGTCTCATGTCAATAGTTTTCATAACGCATACCATAAGGCACAGATTTAGATTTCCCCAGATATGATTAATCGATTATTATGTCTCTCAGAGGTAACACTGCGGCCGGAGTAGACGGAATTTTCTCATAGCCTTTTAAATATGACAACTCGTCAGTGTTAAGCTCACATTTGGCATCTCTATACTCTGCCATTATCTGCTGGGGTATTGTGCCAGATAACTTAAAAATTGGTATAATTTTCTCCATCTTGAAAAAGCCCAGCCTTAACCCAAATCTTGAAAATAACGATAGACCTATTACTGTCAGTTCTGTCCATTCTAAAACCATTGAATTATACATGTTGCCCAGTGACCACACGGCCCCCACCCAGTTTGGTTTCAGGAAACATGGAGATACTCCTATAGCATGTGCTGACTTACATGATGTAATTTCATATTTCCGCCAGGCTAACTCTCCACTGTATATATGTTCTCTCAAAGCAGAGAAGTGCTTTGACACAATTTGGCACCCTGGTATGTTTTACAAACTTTTAAGTGTCCTGCCTATTTCACATTGGATGTTTCTCTATAAATGGTACTCAGAATTACGAGCCGTAGTAAAATGGAAAGGTCGACATAGTGACATATTCGAAGTAACTGGAGGTACCAGACAAGGTAGTTTATTGTCTCCAAAGTAATTTAATATTTTTGTGAATGATATGCTTCTAGAATAACAAGCTACTGAGCAAGGTGTTAAAATTGCTGAGAATAAACACAATACATGGGCGTACGCTGATGATATTACTGTTTCTGCCTCTGGTGCTACTGGACCACTTACAGACTTTACTTGATGTATGTCATAATTGTGCCAGCAGATGGCGCTGTAATTTAGTGCTAAGAAAACCAAGTGCATGTCGGTCGATAAATCTGTATTCCGAAATAAGGGGGGAGGGGGGGGGGGGGGGTAAAATAACCCAACGTCGAAACTTGGTGACAAGCAGATTGCTGTGAAATCACATTTAAATATACTGGGAGTCACAATAATTCTTATGAGAAACATATTCTGAATCGCATTTCTTCTACACAACAAGCTATGTTGAGTTTGTTCACCACTGGATTTACTTGTCCTGGGATCGACACAGCCGCAAAACGTTATATATGGAAAACCACTGGAGTCAAATGTCTTTCATATGGTATGGGAAGTGTACACCTGACACGCAGCCTTCCCTCCCGCCTAAATTTTGTCCAAGGTTGTACCATTATATCTGTATTAGGTATTAGCAAGAAGTCCCATCACAGTTGTTTATTAAGTGCCCTGAATTTACCGACAGTTCCAGAACTTGTACATCGAGACAGTGTTTCTTTATTACAAAGAGTCTTCAAAACATCATCTCCATACAGATCCTTATGTGCTTTTCTTCTTTCTGACTATATCGTGAATAGCAATGACCACAACAGTACATTGGTAAGCCGTATCCTCGCTGAAGGGTGTTCTCATCAAGGATATCATTTTAGTATCACATAGGCCTTCACGTAAATTTCAAAATTGTGACAGAAATTCCACAGGGCTGGTTGATTCACTCAAATATTTAATTAACCACCCTTCATTTAATCATAGAAATAGTATAGAACACCAACTGTTCCAACCCCTTACAAAGTCATTTTAAATATGTGTCTCGATTTAAGGGCATGATATCACCGTTTTACTTGTGTGTCTTCTTGGTGCTGTCATTATATTGTTCCTTTGTGCATGTATGGATATCCTCTGTTTAACCTACCGAAGCATGTGTATTGTTCTTATGTGTTTTTGTTCAGTTTACCTTTTTTTTATATTTACTTGTATGTTTCTAAGATTTTGTTACCAGTCATTGTCCAACTTACATGTATCTTATTTACTTACTTTCATTTTACGCTATATTTTAGTTTTGTACCTGGTTTTAGTTCGTTCGTCTTTGTGTACTTTATGTTCTATTTTCAATGTATTTGTATGTGATTATTTCCTCCAATTCGGGGGTAAATGAAATTATTATTATTATTATTATTATTATTATTATTATTATTATTATTATTATTATTATTATTATTATCATCATTATTATTATTATTGTTGTTGTTGTTTTTGTTGTTGTTGTTGTTATTGTTATTGTTTTTGTTATTGTTGTTATTGTTATTGTTGTTATTGTTATTGTTTTTGTTATTGTTGTTGTTGTTATTATTATTATTATTATTATTATTATTATTATTATTATTATTATTATTATTATTAATGGCTAAATCTGAACTTGTGCCTTATGTTGATATACCATATCAAAC